>CAHIKZ030002179.1:3700000-4093397 GCA_903632075.3 Acanthosepion pharaonis | reverse complement strand
AATGTAGTTAAATGAAAGAAATGTCGACGTCTGACGTTTCGGTTTATTAAACCTTTTTCAAAATTTCTTTATATATATATATATAAAGTATGTCTCTATGTGAATATGCATATATGCTTAGATCGTTGTTTTTTCAAATTTAATTTAAATCAAAGGGGAGCGAATTAGGATGTGTGTGCATTCCCCTCTGGGGCCAAATTTGAAATATACTCATCCAAGTAACCTGGGTAATGTAGTTTCAGAATATATATATATATATATATATATATATATATATATCTTAGAGAAGTAGGATTCAATAATCACTGAGTGTCTCTGAATGAATTAGACGCTCTTTCTAATGTTTGTCGTTTTTCCGTGGTGGAAGTGAAAAGGACTTTACGCTTCCAAACGTATTTTTTTATTGCATGTCTGACTCCTTTTATGGCAATCTTTTACGCTCTATCTTTACAATTTTATCCGCAGTCGACTTTTGATCTTGATTGCGCCATTTTGAAGGAAAGCAAATCTTTTCCTGCCGTTTTCGCTTCTCGGTTGTACGCTGTTCGTGTGCCTCATAACAAAGAACCAGATTGAAACTGTTTCTTACGTCGGTGCCAGCTATACTCCAGCCTTTTAGTCGGAGCTATAAAGCCACAAACTCGCTCTTTTTATAAAATATCTTTCTTTGTTCGTACAGCTACACTTTTCATTTTCGACGGTTTTCAAATGTGCTGTATTGATATTTTCTTCGCCAACGTTACTTCCCCCCACCCTATCTTCTTTCTCATGTACAGGCACGGCGAAATACACAGTCTGATACAGAAAATTTGAAAAGTTTCTTTCATATCTTGCCTTTCGTTGCCCTCTACATAAGACGTGCATGTCCTACTTTTGTACATTATTCATGGTTTGAAATGTTATTGTTTCACTCAAGTTACAATCATACATCATGTGTTTTTGAAATATAATTCATCGAAGGTATGATTCTGAGATCAATGTCAAGATTCGTTTACTATCGTTGGAGAAGTTCCGACATTGACTTCAATTTCTGTTAATAATTTACCAATTCATCTTGGAGTTATTGTAACATAAATTAACTTATCTTATACTCATATGTACTTAGAATGTTATATACCCAGATGCAAATGAAAGGTCAAAAAATGATTAGGGAGAGTGCTATTTCGACGATAGTCGTAATTTTGCACTTACCAATGTTAATGACAAAATCTCGTCGATCATTCCACTTCTGCTGGAGTCAGCCACTGCGAAATCTTATTTCACATGAATTCCTTTTTTTCCCATTCGGCAGAAGTCCTGAATATGACGATAAACTACACCCGGCAGCAGAACTAATCAGGAGATTGGCGGTTTTGAGAAGCACGGAAGACCTTAATTGCTGTTGCTCCCAGGTATACTCTGAACCGGGGTGGTAGCACTTGTTACCTTTACGTAAATAGTGAACCCCCAAAACACGATGTATGTATAAAAATGTGTTTTTTATAATGAAAATGTTAGCAATACATTTTTATATTAAAAAATTGCCAATACCTACTGATAGTAAAATTTCAAACAATACAATTCTAATTCAGAATGACATGAAATAAATTTTATTTGTAGTTAATGGCATACAAATGCCTACCAAATATTTAGATTTCGGATTTAAACAACCCATACAGGTTGATAAGCCGTCAAACAAAATCAAACAACTAACCAAAACCCATTCGACAATTTCTTTGAATTCTTGTCGGTTTTAAAATGTTCTCTTCCTATATTTTTTGCTCAGAAGTCGTTCAAGTGAATCGACTAGGGTTGCTTTGAAAATCAGAGGTTTCGGTTATCTATTTAAATTAGTGCTTTTTCAGTTAATATTTCAAACACTTGTCAATGGCCGAAGAAATATTTAACAAAATGTTTCTTGGGAATGTTTGCTGTAGTTGTTAATCAGATAGTGATTCAAGATAACTTGTGATTGAGTGAGAGGTGGTGGTGACAAGTATCCGAGTCTGAAAAAGCTATTTAGACCAACACAATATTTCAGAACGTATACCAAAGATGCATTCTTTTCGAAACTTATCATTACATTGATTATTACTTTGTAAATTTACCTGCTATTATGAATACCTGAATGATCCCAAAGCGTTCTACTTGCCTTATTAATAAAAGGATTTGCATTTACACGCACACAGTAGATAGACCTTTTCTTTTTAATAGAGTTCACCCTATACAAAGCAGTAAAGCCATTGCGACACAAGGGATTACTGGGTGGGGAAAAGGTAGAAAGAGAAACGAGAATAAAAAATAGTATCAGGAGGATTTCTGACTGATATTATGTTCGCGGTCATTTTTTTAAAAATTGATCTTAAGAATAATCAAATGATAATGGAATATTAAAACAAATTTTGAAAAGTTGAGATAGTTATAAGTATGATGGTAACTAAACATGTAATACGAGTCGTTAGCTTGGCTTATTGTCCAGTTCACACATATCCTGGTCTTTTAAAAAAGAGTAGAGGTTTATCCCTTGTTTCTTGTTTAAGATTGTGTTTACGCTTCTTTCTAATGTCGTCTAATTCCTCTTCATTATCAGCAACCCATTGAGTTTTAGTGGGATTATAGCCATTCATGGGATCGAGGGTTGTAAAAAGTGGGGTAAATAAAACAAATAGTTACGATTTAATTTGGAATAATTTTAAAACTTTAAAACACTTACAAATTTCAACTTGATACCGCGGGAAAAATAATAATTACTACAATATGCGTATAGAGCTCTACGTTTTTTTAATCTACTTAGCCATCCTTTAACTAAATTAGCACAAACATCTGCAGAAATCTTTTGCCGAATTTCATGTGAATAAACTTCAAGTCATTACATTTTATTTAGTTACCTTAGTCTAAATATTTTGGTCTCAGTTCATGCAGTATATTTACAGGTCTAGCCACTGTAAAGGCCAAAGTATAACTTCTCTATTATCTTTTTGATATTTCTAGACTAATCGAAATAATTTGAATCATTCTCATGTATAATGCACCAACTACGATTGATGTTCAGATATCTAACAAATATTTTACAGTTTTCCAGTTTATATACAATATTTCAGAATAATATTTTTATTATAGCATTAAATAAAACCATCGTTCTACTTGATTTTGCAGGAAAACATCCGTAAAGTTTAATATTCTCACTTTTAACTTTTATTTTAGCGACATAATTCCTTGAATTGAAACCGCAACTTGAATTTATCCAAACAAATTTCTTAATACGTTCCAAAATTGCATATAAATTGCTGGGTACATAAATATCACCAAAAAACATTAAAAAGTAACTATTGCCACACATGTACCCTTAAAAGCATATATACTTTTCCATACAAACTACCAGAAATACAGCTTTAAAAAGTCTGTTCAGTAATAAAAAAAAAAACGGTATGAACATAAGAATCCTAATCTATATATATATATGTGTGTGTGTGTCTGTCAAATCTCCCACGAATGCAGTTTTCATGCGCTTTCATAAAATCATCAATCGGTCGGTAGCTGTAGTTTTGAAAATAGGAACCTCGATGCCACCAGTCGAGGATAAGATGGTAAGACTGACATATTCGCCGGTGGGGTGATGACCTTAAAATTTATTAAAGTTCTCTCGCTTTTTAAGCCATTGAGCACTATCTTTTTTTGTGTGAAATCTTAGGCAGACTCTTTTGGAAGCTGATTTTCCTTCTCTCTTCCTCTTTCTCTTTTCCTCTTCCTCTTTCTCCTTTCCTCTCACTCACTCACCCTCTCTCACTCACCCACCGTCTCTCTTCCTCTCCCTCGCCCCCCTCGCACTTCCTTCCTGTGGGCGTCTCTTCCGTCTATTTGCTTCCTTAATAACTTCAGTCTTCAAAAATTCAAATGCAATGTCAATACGAAAGGCATAATGACGTCTAGGGAGATAGTCAAACCCGATCACGTGTATGGGAGGTCTACGGGGAAATTTTGCACGAGCCTACGGTCTCGGAATTGCCCCACGTAAAAAGAAATGGCTTTGTGCCTCATCCTGTCTTGTGGGGGAGGCTAAGGTAAATAACCTTTCCAGAACGGTTTTAATTCAGTTTTCATTCTCCTCGACCTGTTGCCACTCAAGGCTATAGAACCCACTCTGTCCTACTATTTTATTCTTAGCTAGAGTGAGAAGAGGATTTATTTATATATATATATACACACACACACAGACACTTATATATATATATATATATATATATATATATATATATAAAGGAAATATGTTGTAGTGGTTCCAACGAGAGAAAAGTATGTATATTAAAAAAGAAGAGGGTGCCTGTTTTTTGGTTGTAATGTGGATTTATTGAGAAAAAATTTTGTTTTACATAATTTCACGACACGTGTTTCTGGTCTGGTCTCGCAAACTGTCTTCAGGTGAAAGTGGAGATTTTTACATATTATTAAAAATAATTAATTTTTCTTCATGTTCAATGTGGAATATTCTCGATATGAGACATTCTGTTTTGTGTTGGCAATCCGAATTTTCTTTCTAGAATTGTCAATGAAGAGTTCTGCGTGAAGGGTCATAAAACAATTAAGGTTTGTCCAGCGAGTAGTTATCGGCATTTAATCTTTAATGTTTTAGTGACCTCTATGTGCTCTTGGATCTGTTTCTATTTTGGCGTGTTCCTGTCAGCATGCGTGTATATATGCGTGCGTATATTTCCTTACTACGAGGAATTCGTAAACTTATTTGTACTATACACGCATACACACACTACGCACATACACACACTATCCCACCACAAGTAGTCAGTACACACACATATATACACATATTTCCCAAGCTACATGGAACCAGTACACACACACACACACACACATACACACACACACACACACACGTCTTAAGTTGTCAATATCCGCATATACATACATAAATGTATGTATGTACACATACACATATATATATCTCCTCGTGTCTCCCCTGTATATGAGTGTGCGTCCATGTATGTGAGCGATCATTGTATTTGGTCACCCTGTGTGCATGTTTTTTTTTTTTGGGGGGTTACGATCTATTCAGTTCGGGTTTGAATTTGTCTATAAAAGTTTTTTTCCTGTATTTGTAGATACGAGTAATTGTCTGTTTGATATATCGGCATGATATTAAACTTACCCTGGTTACATTTGAAAATGTGTTGTGATACAAAAAGTTTTCTGTTGTCTGTCAATTTTATATTGCTTTTGTGTAGGGAGACCCTGTTGTTCAGTTGTTGGCTGATGCCTATATGACTTCTTACATTTTGTGCATTTAAGTGCATAAACTACATTTTTGGAGTTGCAGTTTAAGTTTTTATTTATTGTGAATGTTTTTTTTATATTTTCAAAAGTGTATGAGTTTCCTTCTATAATGATGTCACAAACTCCACATCTTTTTTTTGTTGCATTTTGTGACTCCTGTATTTTGTGTTGACTAAATTTAGATGAGGTTAATATGTGTTTTAGGTTTCTAGATTGGCGTTTGCTCTTAATTATTTTGGTTGTTTTTAGTATATTATTCAGTTTATTATTCTTGCTAAGTAAATCTAGATTTTTGTGATTTCTGGGAATATTTCTGGTTTTTTTTGTTGTACGTTGAGACATATGCTAGAGTTTGTTCGACGTTACGTTTTTTTTTATTTCTAAGTTGGTCTAGAGGAATTTCTTTCGAGTTCAATACCTTTGTTTATTAGTGTTGTGGGTAGCCTCGTTTCTTGAGTTTTATGTAGTTCTTCTAAGCGGATTTTTCGGAGATGTTTATCAGTCACTATTGTACAAATTCTACGTGCATTTATGTATGTATATGCGGATGTTGACAACTTAAGAAGCACGTGTGTGTGTGTGTGCGTGTGTATGTGTGTGTGTGTGTGTGTGTGTGTGTACTGTTCCATGTAGCTTGGGAAATATGTGTGTATATGTGTGTGTGTGTACTGACTACTTGTGGTGGGATAGTGTGTATGTGCGTGTGTGTGTATGCGTGTATAAGTAAAAATAAGTTTACGAATTCCCGTAGTAAGGAAATATACGCACGCATATATACACGCATGCTGACAGAACACGCCAAAATAGAAACAGATCCAAGAGCACATAGAGGTCACTAAAACATTAAAAGATTAAATGCCGATAACTACTGCTGGACAAACCTTAATTGTTTTATGACCCTTCACGCAGAACTCTTCATTGACAATTTAGAAAGAAAATTCGGATTGCCAATGACACAAACAGAATGTCTCATATCGAGAATATTCCACATTGAACATGAAGAAAAATTAATTATTTTAATAATATGTAAAAAATCTCCACTTTCACCTGAAGACGGTTGGTGAGACCAGACCAGAAACACGTCGTGAAATTATGTAAAACAAAGTATAATATTTTTTCTCAATAAATCCACATTACAAACAAAAACGTTTGCGGCACCCCCTTCTTTTTTAATATATATATATATATATATATATATATATATAGACGTGCATAACAGTTCTATAAAGCGTCTGGGTTTTGATTTGTTTCTTTTTCTCCTCAACCTAACTTTGACTGAACATTCCGCAGTTTGTTCTAGCAAAGTTTATTTAATTAAAACATTATTTTATAAATCATCTGCCGGAAACCAAAATTTCCTACAAAGATACATTAACGTGAGAGAGACATTTATCTCGAAGCCTATGTTCGCCTTTTTCATCATTGACTACATATTTAATCGCTGATATTTGTTGTTTTACCACCTATTCATTAACTCGTTCTTTTCTTTTAATGGTCATTTTTTTTTTTATCTCAAACTACACAATTATAATGATCCTGTTTCCAAATTATATTAGTGCTTTTATGCGAATATATTTTTTTAATTCATTGCCTTTTTCCCTCTAAACTACTGTATTCTCTTCTTTGAAATTTACTTTCGGTGGTAAACACAATTATGCCATAATTTCTTTAGATAATTAATGTGACATTTTGCCAACATTTGAATTTACTTTGAACTTAAGTTTTTTTGTTTTGTTAATGCCGAATTTCAAAGCAACATTTCATTAGTCATTACTAAAAGTTAATGTCCATAATTTCAAATTACGGAAATCGAAACAGAATTTTTTTTTCTTCAACATGATCACTAGAAACTAAACGTACAGATTTACTATGGGGTGAAGTTTTAAAAAATTCTCATTAATAGATAATAATTTTGACTTTCTCCAAAGTGGCCTGTCTTGTGTTTATTTTTGTTGCAGCATTATTTCAAGCAGTATGATTAGAAATCGTGAAGAATCACGATTGAGCACGTACTGAAGGTGTGACATATGAAACGAGAATAATACAAGTAAACTGGATTAAGTGTTTGGACCTTTATCATCCA
Organism: Acanthosepion pharaonis; assembly: GCA_903632075.3. Taxonomy (NCBI): domain Eukaryota; kingdom Metazoa; phylum Mollusca; class Cephalopoda; order Sepiida; family Sepiidae; genus Acanthosepion; species Acanthosepion pharaonis. The sequence continues at coordinate 4,086,049 of CAHIKZ030002179.1, read as the reverse complement.
CTGAATGAAATGTTTTTCATCACAAAAGAAAATGTTGGATGGCTGTGTAGAACCAAAGCAAAGAATATACAACTGGAAACACTATTCATTCAGAAGAAAAAGTGACCAAGTCTCGAATTTCAACTTCCAAATCAGAGACTGAATATGAGCCAGAAAGTTCTGAAGAACAATCCACACGACAAATGAAGAAGTATAGCAAAATCAAAACTGAAACCAAATTAATAACATCTTCAAGCTTATCAACAAGCAAAGAAGCAAGTGTTTGTCAACTTTTATTCTAAGAAAGGAATTGAACCACATTCTCAACCTAAATATTATTTATTGAGGCTTAAAGAAGAACTGAAGAAATCTCTGCACTTAAAAAATTGTTCATCGAATGGATGGCCAAAAATATCAAGTGTTTTTATTGAAAAATGAAAGAGATTAAATCTACAAAATGGTAAAGCGGATACCGTTGTCAAAGGAATAACATCTGTTCTGGGTGAATGCAATTTATGGAAGGGCATAAAAATGATTGTTGCGGACGTTACGAATGTGAATAATGGAAGTAAGAATGGGATTTTCATTCATTTACAAAGAATATTTGCTAAAAAACTGGAAAAACCCACAATTCATTGAATGTCAACATCATGTTCTTGACAGTTTTGCGTAGTAATGGATGACGAACTTGGAGGAAACAATAGATCACTCATTATCGAATATCCTTTTATCCATGAACTTTTAAATAACCACGAACAGTTTGAGAAGAATTTCATGAATGGTAAAGAAGAGATTACTGAAACAGCAGGATGGCGTGAGGATTTTCGAAAAAACTGAATGTTTTCTCAAAGTGAAGTGTAATACAAGATGGACTTCTTGAGTATACTAGCTACTTTGGTATTTATTCTTCTACCAAAGAAAATAGACTCGCTACTCAAAATGTGTAGCTTCATTACTTATAAATGTACGGAGCATTGGTTTTCTGATCAAATCTACAATGCTGATGATTATCAGAAGCTATGTAGCAGCTTGAAGGATCATAAGAAGGAATTAAACTCCGAAAAAGGTTTGGAATCCAGAATCATTGAGACTGGAAATCTCAGAACAAATCAGCGTGAAGAATGTGCAATGAAGTGCTTTCAACATATTTTTGATGTTTGTAAAAAGAAGAAAGTTCAACTTAGATTTATTTTATCTAAAAGTAAAACTCAATACTTGTATATTATGGTATAATTATACTAAATATTCCACATTATTTGTCTTTTTATAGCTATACTTAATTGTAGATATACGTTTCTAATTGTATATTAAATATTTCGAATCTTACCTTTATTGCGTATATGGTAAAATCGACTTTTCAGTTTAGGGTGACCTTTTTCAACTAAAGCAAATGAATGCTTTTTTCATTACTTTTGAATAAATTTTCACAGGAACATAACGTTACAAAAAAGGCATAACCCTAATGCGAATATATTGAATCAGCTGAGTAAATTATTTTTCGAAAGCCTGGGGTGTCATTTTAGCACAACCTGCGTAGTTTTAATTCAGTTTTCGTGAAGTCGACACTTTATTTTTCATTTTTGTTAATTTTAAGATAATTTTCTCGCTTTACTGGATGTTTTTTCCTTTTTTTTTCTGACAGCTTGTGAAGTTTTTTTTCGTCACTTTCCATTTCGACATTAGTTTCTGTAATGCTTTGAAACGTTTTTCTTCACTTTTTTCTCATGATTAATAAACATTTTGAGGATGTCTTTTATCTGTATCCATTTCAATGTTTTTTGCAGTTTTTAATTTTCTGTCTTTTTTAATTTTAATTATATATCCTGCGTCCCTTTTTTTTTTCTTTTTTTGTTTTTGTTGATTCCTTCTAGTTTTCAATTCCCCTTCTTGCTTCTAACCGCTCCCTTCTTGCTTTCAACCACCGCGGCTTCCTTCCCTTCTTCTCGCTTACAGCCGATATCTTTTTGTTTGTTCCTTTTCCGCTTTTAGATAACTCCGCTTCCTTAATTCTTTCTCGCTTTCAGCCGTTTTCGCTCCATTTATTCCTCCCCGTTTTCAGCCGTCCCAACCCCTTTTTTCGTTCCGAGAAGGAAGGAAGCGGGGACGGCTAAAAGCAGGAAATTAAGAAAGAAGTGAGGACGGCTGAAAGTGGATAAGTAAGGAAAAAAGGGGTTGGGACGGCTGAAAAACGGAACGACGGCTAGGAAGAAAGGACGGCTTTCTGTCGTTCTCACTTCCTCCCTTTGCACTGGTTCTGTCATCACCTTCAGCACTCCTAGCTTCTGTCCTGGCTTTCAGCCCTCCCGGCTTCTGTCCTCGCCTTCGTCCCACCCGGCTTCTGTCCTCGCCTTCGTCCCACTCGGCTTCTGTCCTCGCCTTCAGCCCTCCCGGCTTCTGTTTTCTTTTTCAGCCCTCCCGGATTCTGTCTTCGCTTTCAGCCCTCCCGGCTTCTGTCCTCGCCTTCAGCCCTCCCAGCTTCTATTCTCCTTTCTCACATTCAGCCTACCCCGCTTCCTTCAAATTTTTTTCTGATGAAGCTGTCTAAATATCCCGTTAGATATATTGTATTATTCGATCCTTATGTAAAAACGTAGACACAATATATGTTTATATGTTGTGACTTCAGTGTGTGCGTAGAATGATTTTTTCCAAGCTAAGCTTGAATGTGGTACAAGGCCAAACATAAGGTGCACCCAGTGAAGATCGAACTCACTACTCACTACACAGTCTTCCTTTCTCTCACCGCTTCAGCCCTCTTTTATCAGCGCGGTCGACCAACCAATCAGTCTTCTTCACTTGTGTACTCAGTTACCCACGTAACTAGCCTCCTCCAGTTCGACCAATCAGCACCCATGGCAAACTGTACAAAAACCCTCGTTAACGCACATGCTGCTGCCATTTTCAAGGAACAAAATTGCCGATGCCACGTGCAGCACGTTGAGTTAAGACCTTTATTTTTATTTGCACTAGATGCGAGCCACTCTGGCTCACTTGCTTCTACAGGACTGTTCACCACACAAACAATATCAGAAAAATAAAAATATTATTAAGGAGAGATAAAGATAAAGAGGAAATAAAACAGAAGATAATGATTGACATAGCATTTACATTTTTAAGGGATCGAAGGTGACTGATGTTCAAGAAGCCATTAAAAATGTTCCATAAGCCATTTAAAATGTTCCAGAAGCGAGAAGTGCGAGAAATGAAACTGATAACATCTAACTTGTTACAGAACGCGAAAGTCTGTGCCGGAATGGTCAGCAATTGGCCGGACTGCTTCACAGTGGTATATTGCCTTTGCCTGGGTTTGGGATTTAAGTCCAAAATGGTGCGAATTCAACACAGGGACGCAAGAATTCTGAGACGTCGATACGCCTGCCACACCCAAGTTAGCGATCAACTCAGTGCACCCGCGGAGCGATTCTGGCCCAACGCGTGACATGTGTTTCTGTGACGTCACGCCACGTCACGCCACATGCTTTTAGAACCCAAGCTACCACGACTCTCTCCTAATAAAACGAACGGGAAAAAAGAAATGGTTCTTTTCGTCGTTATCTCTTAGAGTACATCAGAACGATCAGTATGAAATATTTATAGAAAAATGCAAAGGTAGCTTAAATTATGGTGGTGGGAAAGTGTCTCATTCCTTGTCAATGCATTTAATTTGTATGCCTTTGGTGAACACTGTTTACACTGTTTAGAACGTAAAGTTGGTCATAATTTCGAGAATTTTCATATAAATATTTAAAAAAAATGTATGTTTCTTACACGAATCGACTAGTGAGTATTGTGTTGCTTTGTCTTGTTTTTTGGGTTTGTTTTTTTTACTTATGTTATACACCCGTATATATCATATATATTTGTAACAACGATGTATTTAAGTGGCACGCTCGTTTCAAATCCCGTAGCGATTATCAGCGTCTAGGGCAAATAATCACAAAACGCCAGGAAATGTGGTGGAAAATTGGTGATTTTATCTATAAAGACTGTCGCCGAACAACGCATCAGCTCTCACACATGATTGAAATCAGTTATAAAGTCGGCTAGGAGATTCCCATAGAAAAACGGAGGAAATTCAATCGTAGTCGATATTGGCCTGCCTACAGAAAGCGATGGCGTTGTGCATTTGGAGGCATTGAAGGGGCGTTGGGTGAATGTGCTCGTTCAACATGAAAACATTTCGGCCTCCAAATTTAAACAGTATATAAAATAAAAGTTTAACCGAAGAATGATATACAGTTTTAAGCCTAATCCTTGAAGGTTCGATAACATGTTGTAAAATACAGTATTTTGCACCTTGTCATTCTAATTGTTATATATATTTACATGACTTTGTCATTTATTCATACACACACACAAGAGAGAGATTACAGTTGTTCCAACGAAAGAAAAGTGTATATTTAAAGAAGAGAGAAGCCACAACTGTTTTTGGTTGTAATGTGGATTTTTTAAAATAGATATTATACTTTATTTTCCATATTTTTGCTACACAAGTTTCCGGTCTCGAGACCTTCATCAGGCAAAAAGTGGTTAAATAACCATTTTATTAAAAGGAATGAATTTTTATGTTTTCCGGTGTTTAGCCATTGTCTTGTGTGTATTAGTAATTCAAATTTTTCTTGTGACAAAAATATTCTTTTGCTTAAGGGATACTAAAACAATTAGGATTGGTCAGAGAAAAGGCGAAAGAAGGTGATCTTTGTTCTTATCTCCTATCTCCGTTAAAAACGCAAAAGTGGCTTAAAATTAGGCATAGCTGGGAAACGCTGAAATTGTTAGAACGTTAAAACTTAATTTTAAATTTATTCTTTTTATAAATGGGTCTACGTATATAGTCTAACAAATTTCATTTAATTTCTTTATTCTGTATAGTTTTTTTATTCTCTTATATATGTGTGTGTGTTATAAAGTAATTTTTTCCATTTTATTAATTCGACTGATGTTGTCACTTTAAACGTTATTTTTAGTGGAAACTGATATTTGAATAGATGCTTCGTTTGATCGGCAAATATTCATCGCTCATTCGATCGAATATAATGACAGTTCCCTTCGTTCAAGTTTGAATCTTGCCGGTGATCAGATATATTTTCTTTAGAATTGAAGCTGGTAGACGGAAATAAACATACTGTTTAATAAAATATGAGTATCCACTAAAAAATAACGTTTAAAGTTATATATATATATATATATATATATATAGCAAGTCAAATATAGAAGGGGATCCCAGAGGATGATATAATAAAAACCAAGTCGAGTACCTATGGCATTTTCAATTTTGTTTGAGTCAGTTCTTATCGGTCAATCATGGGCTTTAAAACCGTAGACATGTAAAGTATATGAAGATTTTTGTATGTCTAAGCGAGCATCGGATGCTAATAAGTATTTGCAGTTGTGCATGTGTATCTGTCTAATGGGAGTTCTAATGTTTTTACCTTTGCTCTGTCAGCCTGTGCTGCGCGGTGTCACATCATTCTAATCTATGGCTGATCTCTTTAAGCTTGTATTCTTTGTATTAGATATGTTTGATTGTTTAAGAATGGATTCAAAGAAAGATGGCGACGTCTTGTGGTGTTTAGGCATGTTTTATATTTCATTTCTTTCTCTCTCTCTCTTTCTCTCTCACACACACACTCACACACACACACACACACACACACACATACACACGTGTGCGTGTGTTAGAGAGAAAGAAATGCCTGGGAATGATTAAAGAGTGTACTTTTTATGACTCTTTTGACATTCAGGAAGACCTAAGTAGATGTATTTTTATAGTGCTGCTGAAGAAACCAGTTAGAAACGAATGCTGAGTTCCTTCGGGCAATCAGTTAAATGAGATACTTAATGAAACTTATCGTCCAAATTCTGATGACCAGATCGTGTAGCAGAATTCGATCGTATGGTAAAAGACACTGGAACTACGAATGTGATATTTAAGATCAGTATGAAAGCAGAAAGAACAATACAAATGGAGAAGGGTTTATACCAAATGTTTTATAGATTACGCAAAAGTGTTTGATGAAACACAACGAAAAAAATTGTTCGAAGTACTACGTAAGCTTGATTTCTCTGGGACAATATTAATATAATGCAGAACTTATATTGGGAGCAACCCACTTGCTACTGGAGAGAGAATGAATTTAGAAAATGCACAAAAATTGATAGGGGCAAAAGACGTATCATTTCGCTGGACTTATTCAGTCAATAGAGTGTGATGATCCTGAGAAAATTAAGTCCAATCAGGATTAAGTATTAGCGGCCATTATCTTAATATGCAGACGACACATCAACATCTGTCACAAAACTGAAACTACATGAAATCATACAGATGTTAGTAAAACAAAACGAGAGAAAAAAAAAGGACGAAATTGTTGGAACACAGCAAAAGAAACAGCTCAAGATGCGATCTGCGAATTGGAAAGTACTAAGATCAAGCAAGTACAAAAATTAAAATATCTAAGAGATAATTTAACAGACGACATGCGACACTGAAATCCGAAGGCACATTGAAATAACGAAAGATAACGTATTAAGAAACAGGAAAAATCCGTAAGAAACTGTTATGGGGTCCACCCCTTTTTTATACAAGTGGACACGCCTAGTTTGTATTTGTACTGCTGCTGGTGAATACACGTAAGTGAGAGTGTGAGGTAACCGGTTTGTAGGAGTCACAGTTGCGAGCACGTAGACTCAGAAGGAAGTCCTACTTCGATACTGAATTTCCCAGACTGTATATATATATATATATATATATATTATTGCTATTAACCGCATTTCTGGATCTACTAACCGTATTACCAATTGTATTATTACGTCAATACATTTATTTGCTATATTTCATTCCAGCGTTTGTCATTTATTTGAGACCGGATTTCGTCCCGGAATCCACAACAGAAACAAAGAAAAGTTAGGTAATATCGGTCCACCCATATGGCAGTGAATAAAGACAATCTTCTCACAGTTGAATAGTAGATCTGAGGCAACAGAAATATGGTTCTACGGAATGATGATGATGATAATCTCCTGGACTGAATATGTGAATAATGATGAACTTTCAGGGAAAATGGAAACAAAAAGATCCCTTATACTTAGAATCAGAAATAGACAATTGAAATGTCTAGTGTACATAATGAGGTAAGTAGACTTGTAGAATTTGACACTGACTGGGCATATTGAACACAAGAGGAATGGAGAAAATCAACAAATAATCTACCTAGCTTGTGTAAATGTTAGGCAGAACATAGAAGAAAAAAGATAACTTACTAACCATGACCGCACTTGCTCTGAAGGGACACAGCAAATAGATGATTATTTTTCTTCATCGTTTTACCCCAAGCAAGACAATAAAGACGCAAGGAGTTAATGAATGTGAGAGAATGAGAAAAAAAAGCTATTAAGGAGAGAGAGACAATAAAAGAAAGGAAATTAAGAAAACAGATAATAGCGTTTGACATTCCATTTAAATTATTAAAGATCAATGTTGACAGGGAATCAAAAACCGGAGGAGTTTTACAAGCGAGAAATACGAGAGGAGAAACTGTTAACATAGAACTTAAGGTTACATGTAGCCATTTCAACAGTAAAACGATGTTTTTGTTTAGGAAAACACGTAAATCTATTCATCTAAATTAAAACATTTGTTTACATTCCCGATAGTTTGTGTATACGACGAAAGATGCTGGAACGTTTCGTAAAATAAGTACACTTATTTTCATTATCTTAATTTTTACGGAATATGGATTTAATTTCCTTAGGACATAGCCATGTACGCTCGTCTATGTGTTCCTAATATAGAATGTGATTATCTATAATTTTCTCTTTTATATTTTTTTGTAATCGCGGTTACGTAATTGCGTCATCCCCTAAAATACAACGATAAACAGCTGGAGCTTCGAACAAGGAGGGAAACAAAAGCTCACTTAACAAAATAATTACGCATTCTGCTTGTTTTTCTTCTTTTTCTATGTACCCGTCCCTTCATTTTCCATAATTTCCGGTTCTTTGCAAATCGTAGCAATGATTTTCTTTTTGTTATCTTCCTGAATCCCTGTTCTGTCAAATATTTACACAAGCATCTTTCCTTTGTTCCTCTTGCTTTCACTGTCCTGCAAGTATCAAATTTTCCAAGCCTTCTTTCCTCATTATGTGTCTTTTGTAATTTCGCCTATGTTAAATATAAGTGTCCATTTTGTTTTCATTTTCTCTAATACTTCCTCATTGCTCACATGTTCAGTACATGATGTTCTCTGCAGCATTCTGTAGAAACATGCTCCTGTTACCTCAAGTCTCTTCATCTGTGATGAGATTGTCCAGGGTTCACTGCTATATAAGAAAACTGATATTATATTATGTAACAGTTCAGCACACTTTTCTATGTTTGTAACGAGATTTTGTTGTTTAATACTTTGCTTTTGGAAGGGAACGTTCGCTCTCCTAATACATCTTCAGATTTTGGTGTCTCTCTTATAACATTTCCTAGATATTTAAAAAAAATATCCATTGCTTTATTTTAGCAATTCAAATTTGTACTTCGTATTTTGGACCATTTTTATGAGGACTGACATTTCATCGAATATATGTGCTCTCTTCCATTTAATTTCAACCTAAAACATCTTGATGATTATCTGTATTACCGGCATATCACAAGTGCATGGACCTCCTTTTCTGGTGCTAGGTAATGTGCTTCATTACAGAGATCAATGTGTTACGAATCATGTAGAATTTTCCTGACTTTTAATTATTAAATTGTTCATGAATTGACTTCTTTGAAATATTGTTTTAAAAACTGTTTTTCTGTGTCATACAGATCATGTAAATTTTAATTATTTTGAGGCTTAATAATTATCTATAAGAAAATAATCACAATAATGTATATTAATAACCTGTTCGTCGGGAAAACGTTTTACTAAAATAGTACAGTTATTTTTCTTGACACCTCAATTAGTAAAGTTAATATGTTAGGTCAGTCTTTAATAATCTTAAACCTCTTAAAGATTTCAATAACAACTTTGTTTTACACAATCTAGATTCTTATTATTCATGTTGATTTGTATCGGTATAATTTCGCTTCTTTTGTGGTGATGTGGGGGGAATGGTATGTTTAACGATGTTTTTTTGTGGGGGGGTAGTTAGAAAAGCAATAAAAAAATATATCCGATGAACGCTGAAATAAAATCGTAGCAAAATATGAGGGAATATTTAATGAGGTGTCATTGACTCAACACCAAATCGACTAAATTTCTTAAACATTTGAAAGAGAATGTAAGTTATGACTTTGAATTCATTAACGTAATAATGGGAAAACTCAATGTAAGAAGATATGCTTTACTGAGTTATTAAAATAAAAACTAAATGATTTCAGAAAATAAAACTGAAATTATTTAAAAATATTTTGCAATCATTTCTGTCTTGCGTACATAAGATGTTGAATGCCATCCAGAAACTTTTAGCTCGATAACTTATTTTAAATATTGCCAAACTTCGCAACATTTTTTTTAACTTATTATAAAAACAAAATTTGCAACATTTTTTTTAACTTATTATAAAAGTGCCAGATAATTTCCCTTAAATTAAATTTTATTTTTAGATAATTGTTTCACACTTTTTGTATTATTCGTAATTCAGGGAAATACAGTGTTTGATTCCGTATTTAAAAAAAATCAATTGAATTAACTAGCAGCTTATAAATAAAATTTTACGAGACAATTTCTCTTCATCGGATATTAAAATTTGATATAAATGTCTGATTTCCACATGAAAAAGATTGACGATAATTTTCGTCACAACGTCGACTTTTGGTATGAAATATAAGATTAATGAGAAAATAATATAAACTGATATCCAATTTTACAGATGTTTTAAATTTTTTTAATATAAATCAAAGAAATTCCTCTGATCTCACTGTAAAGTTTTTATAATAAAACCCCTAAGTGCATTTCAATCAGGTTTCATTTTAATAGAAAAGGCCATGAAGGGTAAAGAAAACTACTAATCCAGTAATCTGTTAGCAAATTTTAACGAATTTTGTTTTATTCTTTTTAGTGTACCGGAACTTTACAAATATGGCAACATGATAGAATTTTTCCATCGCTTAGTTACAATTTAAGATTTTTTAATAATTTATCGACGTTCTGGTTCATCAGCTATTGTTTCATCTCATGGTGTGCCTTCTCGATCGAGAGTTTTAAAAACATATCCTACAAATTGCAAATATGATATGAATGTTGGAATTATTAATTTTTTCAAATTTAAATGTTGAAAATTAAAAACTTATTAAAAGTTACAAAAAATTATGAGGTATTTCTTCTTCTGGCAAAATAATAATAACTACTGTATAAGATTAGAATTCATGAAATGATTGCAATATCTCAATAACTTGAGACAATTTGAGGAAGGCTGAAATACACACCAGCACGATCACTCTATGCAAAACAAAAACGGAAAAACTGTGATAATTCAAAGGAATTCTGAAATATTAAAGCTTAATCTCTTTTTCTTTTATGTGTTGTGTCACTTCCGTTGTTAACCATGTTTGCCGTAGTTTCTGAATATGGAATCCAGTGAAGTCCGTAATGTGTTCAATATCAGAGGTTGGCAGTGAAGATTCAGAGAAAGTAGCAGCTGTTAAGTAATTCTTTAAGTCTTCGATATCAGGTTAGCAGTGAAGATATTTTGAGGGAAAAAACAAAATGGCTGCCTTTATACACGTCGGATTGAATATTTTGAGCTTTCTGATTGGTTAACCCTTCTCTTGGTGGACTATAAAATGAGTCAGCTCATTTTGGCAAGCTCACTAGTGCTAAAAGGTACACAAACATTCCAACAACTTCAGGGCTTGAACGATCATGGCACTCCACAATTTCCTCTTTTTTAAGTCTTAGTAATTTTTATTTTGCTATCACTCTTGATCCCTGTTCTACCAACCATTTACACATGCTCCTTGAGCATTGATTTCTTCAGCCTCTATTGCCTTCAATATGCCCTGGAATTATCAAATAATGTGTCTTGTTATGCTAAATGTCCTTTTTCTTTTCCTTTTCCCTAAAATTTGGTCTTTGATCTCATGTTCTGTTTATGGTATACTCAGCATCCTTCTTTAGAACCACATTTCTATTATTTCACATTTCTTCATCATTTCTGAGGAGATTAACTGCTATATAAAAGGACCGATATGACAGTAGTTTCTTTTGTTTCTAATGAATTTTTCCTGTTCCTTAATTCTTGCTTAACTTTCGGGAGACGACATTTAGATATCCTGATGTGCCTTCGGATTTCGGTGTCACATATTCCGTCCTCTGTTAAAACACTTCTTAGGTATTTAAATTCTTGTATTTGCTTTATTTTCCTGTCTCCAGTACATAGATAAGATGTTGGCATGTTCCTTTCGATGAGAAATATATTTTCTGTCGTATTTTTTTTTCCTTTTCACAGCTTCAAAAAGTTTCTCATGTGCATATTAAAATCACTGGCAATATTTTCCCATTAAATACCGTGATATTGTGTAGCATATTACTCAACGAAAAATTCTTCTTTTGTTGACAATTCTCAGAAGATTTTAGATTGCACAGACTACCTGTATCTTAAACTTTTCCCCCCAATCAAGGCAATAAAACTGAGACCCAATTACATACGGAGTTTGAAAGAATGTAAGAAAAATATTATTTAGGAACGAGAACAATAAAAGATTTACATCATCTTCAGAATATTTTTATTTTATATTATTTCTTATTCCATACGTGGTGTATCTCCACATTAAAAAAAAAGAAGCTTGTACCACGTCTGAGTTGTGCGGAAAGATATTGCAGGGTAGTTTTACGATTTAAAAAAAAATTAATTCTAATCATTTCACTCCACGCAAGACAAAGCCACTGAGACGCAACAACTTACTTGCGTATTAGAGAATATCAGCTAAAAGCACTAGTAAGGAGAGAGGGAGCAATAAAACAACAGGAATTAAGACGACGGAAGATAACGATTGATGTTGCATTTAAACTTTCCAAAATAAAAGCCGAAAACAAGAAGCCGCTAGAGATTTCCACAATCAAGAAGTGCGATACAAGAAACTCTTACCATAGAAGTTAGTTACGTCTAGCAATTTCAGCGGTAAAATGCTGAATACTTGCCGCCAAATTAGTACTGCGTTTAAAAGCATACATTTTAGGTACCATAGAGTAATGTTCATCCAAAAAATTACCGTCAAAGGCACAGGGGAAACTAGAATACGGTGGCGGGAGAAAGTGACTGAAAACGAGATGCCAGATCAAGACCAATAAGATTGCAGATTATTCTTTGGACTTTTATTAATAATCTGTAAGTATATAGCAAGAGTCCCAGATCCTATGTGGCAGCAATATACATAGCATAGAAGAATGGTAGACTTACAATTATAAACTCAGTCTTCAGGCCATTGTCGTTGACCAGTTTTATATTTACATATAGTCCATCATTGAAATTGAACATTTTCCCCCATGAATATAGCATAACTTTATACGATATTTTTTAAACACCCCCATAAATATATATATATATATATATATATGAGAGAGAAAAACTGCGTGCACCATCGAATACTTATAGAAGAGTACTATTTTTTTTTCTTTAAAAAAAAACTCACTACGGAAGTATATATTAAAATATATGCAATCAAAAATATTACAATAGACCACTTGAGGTTTCTCGTTTTTAGCTTTCTGTACGTCGATGATGCAGACTGTAATAACTTCGAAATTTCCACTGGGAAATAAATCAAATTTATAATTCAGTAACTTATATTATGCTTCAGATATTACGATAAGTGATTGTTATTCTCTTATTCATCGGTTTCACTTCATTGTAGTTCAAATGATTGGCTCTGCACAATCTTCCAATATTTGAATTTAAAATATGTTATGTCTACACGTATGTATTTCATTCCGATTTTTTTTCAAATATAAATCAATTTATAAATAAATAACGTTAATAATGCACTTCTTTGACATGTATATAAGAAACTTAAATAATATAGGTAGTCACTTAACAAACGAAAGGATATCTGTGTAATCCTATTCATGTTGGAACTACGTTACCGAACCTCCCAAACCCAGCATTTAATTTATTTTCGAAAACATTACTGCCACCGAAACGTTAACGAAAATTATCAGTATAATTATTTTCCTAAAATGTTTGATATTTAAAATCACTCTCGGTGTCATACAAGGCCTTTTTATCGTGGAGATGTAACATTAAACGTGTTTCTTACTAGATTCCAACAATATTCATTTTATTTTCAAATTTCATCTTCGTTATCTTATTTCATATATTTAAACAACTAATTGTGAGACTATATCCTCTAAGAAATGTGAAAATCGAATATTTTCATGGCCCACTGCTCTGACGTCAAATTAACACCACTCCACTGATCGCTTTTTAGTAATTAGTATTACCGAACTTTTAATTCACAATACTTAAGATTTATTTTTTTTTTGCTTAACAGCTAATAAAAATAAACATATCTTATATTGTTACTATTCAATTTGCTAGCTTTTCAATTCTTTTTCGAAAAATTCTATATTTAATACAATTTCGGATCATAATACTACGCTGAAAATGAGGGAGGATTGAACCCGGCATGTCACGTTGTTCAATTCAGTAAACAACCAGATGAGTCCATATGTGGAAAAGTACAGACAGTCATCTTTTCAAGTTATTTTCAGCTGCGTTATTTTCTCCTCTTTTATTCTTTTCATTGGCCTGCGGCTAAATTTACCATCTCTGTCCGTGCAAAGGTTTTAAATGATAAGTTCAACATGCACGATAGTTTTTATTAATGGATTCCAACTGGTTCAGTTGCCCTCCCCTTCATCCATTTTGACTGGCATTGACAAAGGAGAATCTCCGCTTAGCCTAGCCTCTTAGATAAATTTTAAAAAGATCTAGAAAAAACAAAAACATTTTGGATGGGAACGCAAGTCTTATTGATATGTTATAGTACTCTGTGGCAGGATTATTGGTTTTAGGAAGTAACAGAGGTGTGTGTTCCTTTGTCTGATCAAGATGAGAGGTATAATAACCAAACGGCTTGGGAATCTGTTCTTTACTATCGACCGGCCACTTTTTTTGGACGCTTATTTATTGTCTTCATTTTTTCGATTTTTTCCAAGGGTCGACTATAAAGGTCACTAGCTCTACCAAATGAAACGTTTCATGTAAAAGATCGCAGTTTTGTATACTAGACCAAGTCAAACGTGTTGTATTGAGGGCAACATTGAAAAGCCAAAGGTCCAGAATTAAAAAAAGAAAATGAACAGGGACAGATAAAAATTATCTTGGCATTCGTATTTTCACGATTCAAAATCGACAGCATTCAATTAAGTTAGAATCTTTACGAACTTTTCAATTCACTTTTCTTTTTTTCTTGCAAATGTTTGTTTCTAAAGGCAACCCAAAATATCAGTTATTATCCTGCAATAAATCCGTCATTATTTCAACCAGAAATTTCATTTACTGACACTCAGGAGCTTGAATAAACTCGATTTAAATAAACAAAATATAGCCATTCTTCGCCTAGTCAGTAACTTAACTCTAACACAATCAGAGAAAATGATTAAGTAAATGAAAACTTTCGGAATCAAGTGCCACTTATCCGGAAGTTAGAAGTTTCCGGTCCTAGACAAATATCAAACGGTCAAAGCTAGGATTTAAAGTGATATAGACTGCGCGTCGTCGAGTACATATAGGTGATTCTGGTTTCTTTTCTCTCCGTGGCGTTATTTCATATTTGGTTCACATTCTGTGCACACCAACTTAAACGTAAAAATAAACACAAAGTTCACGATATATCCGGTCGGTTGATGACTGAGCAAGAGGTTCCGGAGTATGTTCTCATAACCACTCCGTGTACCCGAATCTGTGCACGTGTGTGATAAATGTTAAACTGTGGTTGATAGCCCTCAAATCATACAGATCATTCCGCATATCGTGAGTTCGATCTTCTACTAATCAGATGTTTTATCTTATAATAATAATAAAATCTATCACAATATCCGGTTAATTTCTTATAATAAAAACCATAACAATGCACTGTAGTAATGGTTATAACTCTAACCCTTGCCTATATTTTCCAGAATGGTTTTGGCACTGACAATATATATATATTCACTTGTCTCCTGCAGCCGATGGATCAGGGCCAATAACAATTATAGAAATCCTCCAAAATATTAATTTGCCAAGTTTTGATATATACTCAGAATAAATACTGAAAAGCGAGCTCTTTTTTAGATTTAACAGTTAAAACCAAAATAAGCAAAGATACCTGTGTTGCTATACAGTTTATTTTCGTATACCTATTGCTTTTTGAAAAAGATATTTAACGATGAGTATAATACTCAAACTTGTTAGTATGGGATCCTATTAAAGAGAGCTGAATATTTGGGGACTATTTTCTACTCTTTATTTTATTATTTTAATGTCTGTCGCAATAGGATACTTTAATCCAGCTGATCAACTTCTCTGGATCGGCATTAGTTCGATTTTAATTCGAACTTGTTGAGGAATACGCTGACGACAATTTTAGAACATTTATTCGTTTACTTTATGCTTGTGTAAGGTGTTTACTTTATATATTGTAAAGAGACGAATATTGTTCACGCAGTACCTGACAAAAGGGTCATCCACCTTCAAATCAATGTTTAATCCTTATTTATCCTTCTCTTCGTTTTCTTCCCTTATCTCCTTTCACATCCGTATCACATACATTTCAGTAACCCTCCGGCTTGAATGGTTCTTATATTGACTGAACATGAATGTAAAAATTGTGGATAGACCCTCCCATGTTACCCACTCAACATTCTCTAATTTATCATTTGTAGATGGCTTTGTTCTCTCGAAATTCTTAATGAATTGGCTGAAATAGCTTTACGTCGGATTTAATAGCTGAAAACGTTTAGCCAATATTTTGGCGCTTCTGGGTTGTCTGGGATTTTCGGAAGTTTTTATGTACAATAAAGAGATCAGTGATTAGTTTTCTGATTGTATAATTAATTTTTTTCTTGTGTGCCATGATTAGCAATTCATAGAGAATTTAATTTTTTGGACCATCTGCACAAACCAGTGTAATAATTGTCATAGTGTTTATAGCATTAATGCTATCAGGTTTCATGAATTCATTGCTAGTCTAATTAATTGTATGATATTTTATTTACAAGAGATTTTATTATCACTTGAACGCTGTTATTGTGTAAGACGACTTTAAGTCGTTAATTTTTAATCTGAAAACAAACATTTATCATTTATCTGTAGACGAAGGGTTCACTCGTTATGACTCAGTTGATAGTACGTTGGCTTGGATATCGTCAGAACCAAGGTTGCGTGTTTCGTTAATCAACAAATGCGAAATCAAGCAGTTTAAATCATGGAGCTGATTAATATACCTATTTAGCAGATGAAAAATTAACAAAATTAGAATCAATCAGTAAAGTTCGAAATACCACCTTGTCTACTAAAGATGACTTTAGGAAAAGAATTAATTCATTTTTTTTAATCGCCATTGCCGATAACAGCGTAAAACATTCCAGCGGAGATAATTTCTATTACTTTCTCACGAAGTCTATGAAGCTACTACTACTACTAATTATTATAATTATCATTATTATTATTATGGAAGGGCATGATTCTAATTCAACAATGAAAAAGGAAAAAAAACGAACTGGCCGCTAAAAATTTGGAGGACCGACTAAAAACTCTTCTTAAAAAGAATTTTGTTTGGTCATTTGGTCCAAATTTGGAAAGAAGGTTTAACCATAAACTTTTCTACATAATAATCATCTTTTTTATATATATCAGAAATATCTTAATGCATTTATATTACATGAGCTATTGAGGTTCCGTTCAAATTTATATGAAAATACGTAAACAAAAAACGGGCTTTTTTGATAATAAAATTCTCTTTATTTGCATTAATAAATGTCTGAAAAATAATTAGTCTACGAGGAGGTATATTTACTTTCATAATCAATTCATTTTTCGAACTGCTAGTCATATGTATATTATTTTTCTACGTTCCCTATTAATCTCAGAATATTCACTCAATTTCAACAAGCTCTCAGAATTACTTAGATTAATATAATAGTTAAATTGACAAATTCATTAAATAATATTTAGTAATAATAATTTGGATTCAAAATTTTACAAATTATTTAACCATATGCAAATGTTGCCTATTTCTCCAAAGAACGATTCAGTTGTTGAACCCCGCTTCATTAACTTGTGCATGTCTTCTACAAACCTCTGACATTTGTCGTTTAAACTGTTAAACTTTATTTTTGTCGCTTTTATAGCAGTTTAAACCGATCCATTTTCCAACCTGCGGTGTACTCGTGTTTCAAATAAAAATATCAACCCGATTAAATATTTCTTCAATTCATACGATATATAATGAGTACGGTATGCTTATCATTTTCCAAATAATTTTGAACGATGGCACGATTATTTTTTCAGTAAACATGTTACAAAAGAAAACTCCGAACTTTGACGTTTATTTGAATGTTTCTTTTTTTAAATTGGAAAATTACCATTGGCATGATTATTCCAGACAGTAATTATATTTCAAACAAAAGCCTACAATCGTTAATGAAAGGCACGGATCTTTGTTCATGCAAATAATGTGGAACCTTTTTTTGGTATCAGTTTTGAACCTCATACTTTAAAAATACTCACCATTGTTATGATAACGATTCTTCTTTAAAATAATCTGGCTGTAAATCTTACTCATCTGGCTTGTTGTTAAGTCAAATTTTGGATATTTTATTAAATTATTGCACAAAAAGTAAAGTACAATTACATTTTATGAAATTATACAGTATCCATAAAGTCATTATAATCGATTGACGTGACGATTCTTGTTTCTATATACAGCTGTGTAATTCCTTCGTATTTGAATATACGACTCTGTTTCGATAAACCAAAACATACAGTGTACGTTTATTTATGAAGTAGTCATTCTCTTACAATTGTATGCGTATCTCCAGGTGACACTTTAAATGTAGTCTGAAACATAAAAAAAAAATTAATACATTTAAATAATTTTAATCATAACATTCATATGCAACAAAAAAATTACTTGACACTTAAGTTTTCGTAATGGCTACGTGAAATTGTCTAAACACACCCTGTATATTACTCATAATTTGTAATGAATTGCCCAGTTATCAGTTAGCTCTAAGATGTCTTTTCTGCAAAATTTCGCATGTTTTGATGTGGAAATATTTTCGGCAAAATCTACAATCTTGTTTCCACAAAAGAAAGTTTACCCCAGTTTTTTTTTTTTTTTTTTGAAGTGATTGCAAAAAGTAATAAACGGTTAGTACAAGGAGAGGTGAACATGGCAGTTGGTTTAAAACAGACCAGCCGTTTACCCTTTTATTATTCTTGCGGGATTTGATGATTTTGTTCTCATGGAGGAGAACAATATTTTCCCACAATCCACTATGTAACCTGTGACTACTGTATAAAATCTTAAATAGTGTACTCTAAAATTATAGGTAGCTAATGTACTTTGAAATTATAGACAGTGTACTCTGAAATTATAGGTAGTTAGTGTACTCTGAAATTATAGGTAGTTAGTGTACTCTGAAATTATAGGTAGTTAGTGTACTCTGAAATTATAGGTAGTTAGTGTACTCTGAAATTATAGGTAGTTAGTGTACTCTAACATTATAGGTAGTTAGTGTACTCTAACATTATTGGTAGTTAGTGTACTCTAAAATTAAGTTTACTCTTAACTGTCACACATGATTGGTAGTGACAATGATAGATTTATCAGTACACATGGTTTCGAAGAACGGAAATTATTTATGACGCATATGCACTGACGACATATTAGCTATATACTGTATTATTAACTACGTTGCTTATTTCATGTTTTAGCGCAAACTGAAAGATATATTGCATCATTTTTTTGTGGTCCAGTGAGCTCATATATAATATGTGCACTGTGTGTGGAAATCTGTCTTTTACAAACTGTCTGTACTTGACGAACAAAATGCCCAAGTGTATTTAACACGGAAAATATAAGCAGCATTCAAATTCACTTGGTTTGTCACTGACAACAAGTCTTTAATGGCTATTGTGATCGGCTTCTTTTGTAATCCGTTATACCAGAAAGTCACAACAATTGCTGATGGCATTCTCACTTCCATCCGTTAGATTCATCGCCGTTTCAAAAGGGGACATCATCTCGTCGTCTGTGAATAGAAGATTTGCCGACTGGCTCTCCACTCACTGGGAAAGAGTCTATTATGCCAGGATAAAAGTGTCTGGCCAAGTAGGAAAAAGTAATCGTTGAGGAGAAACATGGGGAAAATTAGATTTCTTTTTTAAGACTTGCAATATTCTATCGATTGAATTTCTCCTTAACCCCCATGACATGAAATTCACATCAGCAACAAACCTATTTGTTAAAAATAAGTTAACATCGTATAAATAATATATCATTGTAAGACTCGCCACATAGGATAAATTGTAACTAATTTGTGCAGAAATAACGGGGAAATTAAGACAGAATTCGCAATCTGGTAAAAGTTTTCTACATGATGCGGGCGCTGTAGGTATTTTATTGGGCCACGTGCAAAATTTTCTGAAAAATGACCATTGAAAATTATGAGGCGTGCGGGCCGCTTCCCTTTAAAACATCGGTCCTCGTACGATTATCGAAGTTAAGCAACGTCGAACCTGGCTAGTATCTCGATGGGTGTCCACTTGGGAATACTAACTATTATAAGATTGAATGTGTGATTGGTGTAAGAGATACCAAGTTCCTTAGATTCACTTGTAAGCGCTCATCCCTAGAAAAGGTGTGAATCCCACTCTTTTTGCAGCCAGGTATGGTTTAATTAGTAAGAGTTGTTCAATAAATCATTATCTTCTGGAAAAGTTCGTATACTTATAAAATATTTTTGAGCTTTACATAACACCATACTGTTGATAAGCTGTAAAAATCAAATCAATCTACCAATTTGAAAATGATATCACTTGAGATCATTATATTTAAAACTTGTTAAACGTACCTGGGAGAATAAACATCTTTCATATTTTTGCCTATTTTCTAGCAGTTTAGTCGTGTTACGACAAAGGAAAACACGGTTACAAACAAGTATCTTTTATTCAACAATGTAAGAATAAAAAATTCGTAAATTAAAATGTGTTGCATATGTTATTAGAAGATTTTAACTTTTATTTTTTTTTTAATTTTACTCATGCATTAGATTAATGAAAACATCATCAATCTCTTGCGGAAAAGCTGACTAAATTGCGTCCAGACGATTATTGTAGCTATGGGTATATATCACAACCCTCATTAATTAGCAGTGCAGTATTTGGCTTTAGAGTATTCAAATAATATTACGATAAATATATCATTTAGGATACAGATGTATTTGCCTAACATGATATTCCCAAAGCAGTCAGAAATTTTCCTATGACCAGTGTTCCAAATTATTCCAGAGTCAGAAAATTCACTAACAGTAGAATGCTGGCAACTAAAACATTTTTCCGACAGTATAGTACTCTTATAGATCCGCTATTCAAAATGAGAGTAAACGATGACTCATCTACAAAGACGAAAATGCGCCCATTCCATAAGAGTTTTTCGTTCATCAAAACAGTTCCATTCAGCATGACCAAATACAGTTTGTCTATATCTCTGAGGTAAGGTATTATGATTACTTGGTAGATCCAGTGAATAGACACAACTAGTTGTGAGTTCAATACCAGGCCACAGTTGAGTTAAAAGAAAATAACTGAGACGTCTGGAAGAGGCACGACACGTGGAACGAGAACAATCTACCCCGGTGGACGAAATAAACGGTTCGGTTCTAAATTCCAGTCATCTCGTGAACGTCGGAGTGTATAACGGCCGGAACGTTGTGAATATAGCAATGAATATGAAGATAACTGTCTGAATAATGTAAATAATATAAGTAAACAATTTTCAGATTTAGTTTTCATTTGGTTGCTCTTCTACAATAACACATTTACAGTAGATATAGCATATGTTTGTTATTGTTCTGCTATTGAAGAGAAGCTACGCCATCAACTAGCTAGTAAATTACTTTGTCAGATTTGAATCGAAGGCAGAAAATATCTTTCTGCTGGTGAAGGTCATATCAAGCGAGCTACTTGCATCTTTGCCTTCGTTACTTATTTGTAAATAAAAGAAGTTACAGTTGAAAGTTATTTTCCCCTCTTAAGTAAAAGTGATGGTGTTTTATTTAATATCTTTTTGGCTTTTATAAATCAGTCGTTTTTGCATATGCTCTTGAAACAGAAACCAGGAGGCTTGCTGTTTTAATCGTAAACTAAGTTTTGAAAATTTCTTCATTCAAATATCAACTGCGCGTAAAACAAAAAAACTTTATTTCGATATATCATGTTGCGACCTTTCGGACTAACGTTTCTCTGACATAAGCTACAAAAACTGAATCACTTACTAGGTCAGCTGGTTCATAGTTTTGTGCTAGACAGTATTTCTTGCCAGAATCTATCTTACACATTTATAGGTCTACCATGTGATATGTATTGAATTTTGTTGTCACATTGAGTCTGTTGCTTTTGCTGTGGATTTAGAGATTTTGATGAAAGCCAAATGTTACTAGACCTGACCTGTTTCAGTTACTTTTTCACTGCCGTAACGTGGCTTCCCTTGCCTTTTTAACAAATATTTTCATGGTAATTGCACTGAGGAGCATTCATCTTTAGGGTATATACTTTGTGAATAAAACGTACCACTCGATTTGGTGGGGTAGCTCACCTCGTTTTACAGTTGAAAATCTTGATGTAACCGCAAGTTCTATATTAAAAGTTTCTTCTCTCACACCTTTCGCTTGTGGAAATCACTTCAGGCTTCTTTCTTTTTTAGGCAACATAGATCTTCAAAAGTTTAAATGCAATGTCAGTCGTTATCTTCTGTCTTAATTCATGTTCTTTTATTGTTCTCTCACCTTCATAATGTTTTCTTTTTCTTATATTATTCTTTCAAATGGAGTAACTCCCTACCTCTTAGTGGCGTTATTGCCTTTCTTGAGATGAATTTATTAAAAAAAAAATCCATCAAAAGTAATATCCAGCTAATAAAATGACGTTGCTTCACCCTTTTTGCAATGTTAAACATAAAAGTTGTAAAAAAAAATGTTTGCTTCGTAACGTTTCATTAACAGAAAATGGATAAAACATTCTTCAAATACACACACACACACATATATATATATATATATATATATATATATATATTTATTATAAATATATATAATTATTTATTTAAAAATATGATTCCAACACACTACATAAGAGTTCTCATGTTTCAAAACAAGAGCCGAAAACTTCAATATAATTATTTAAATTAAATTGAATTAAAGTAAGCGCTGTTCCATCTTCAAGCGAATTTTTTTTTTTGGAATCGATTCCAAAAAAATTTCGTTTGATCTGAACTCAGTTTGGGGTCAGGAAAATAGTTGCATGCAGCGTAACATTAATATCACCATGACGTCACATGTCCCCAACCGTTGTAAGAATGTTATTTGATAGTTCAATAGATAGCTACTCCTCATTTCCGAGTATTTAATAGCAAAATCGTCCTCCCCCCTCATTCTTCTGCCTATGCACTTGATACATTGTAAAACAAATGGAATATTAGTCTACACAGGTTATGCATGATAGTTTGATTCGGTATGTCTTCTCTCTTTGTCGCCACTCCGCTGTGTTTCTAAGTCGTTCTTTTCTTTAAAAAAAAATGGATTTAGTAGTCAAATTAGTTTGCCGTCAGAGTGGACAATTTCATTGTTAATTCCTACCAGTTTTGCAAGATGATATCTCTCTTACTCAAAGTATGTTTCATTTGATCCTTACAGCGACGTATATGGCAGCCGCGGAGTCTTTGACCAGTGCTAAGTTCACTATAACGTGTCTGGTGTACTAGTCTGTCTCGGAACATATGGCCGTGTTTATGTAATATAATCAAGTTGGCTATTCGTATGATTGAAGAGTTCCCAAAATAGGAGATACGGTGATTGTAAATATAAATACTATGGATATAGTAATCAACATGCGAACCAACAATTCCGCACTTTAAACAATCACCAGAACATCTGTCAACGCGAACAGAATGCGTAGGCTAGCACAAAATAGCATTTTACTGGTTCGACTACCTCTTGGACATGAAATTCTAGATGGATTTCATTTAAGTTTAAGCAATTCTAAGAGTGAGATCATCTTGGTTTTTGAAAGTGGTTCTGTTTATTGATTGATTAGTTTTCTACAGCTTATCAACAATTTGATGTTTATTTAAAACCAGAAATTTTTTTTTTTAAATTGTAAGAATTTTTTGAGATAATGGTTTAGTGATACAAGTCTTACTAAATGGCTCAAACGTGTTGGGTGGGGAGATGTAGAATCCTACCTTTCCCAAAAGTATTTGCGCCTAAGTGATTATATTGAACCCGACTGGAATTTGAACTCAGGTATCCGCTTAAAAATTTCGAGCCATTATCCATTATACTACCCGCACATCCAAACTTACAGCGCCTGGCATTCACAAGCGGTCACTAATCTAGACACTGACCAGTCTTCGTAATGTGATGTGGCCGTGAGCCGAAGTGGTTAAAAAAACAATGGTATGATCTGCATGCACGATTAATAATGAGCTGAGAATATCGCTGTCAGTTAATAAAAAAGAGCGGGACAAAAAACAGGACAGGGGAATGCCTGCATTTCTCCATGAGCCTTGGAACAACCTCATGAAGAGAGAAAAAGAAAGCCTGCTCATTGTTAGCACCTCTATTTGAACTTACTGTCACTTTCAGTATGAAAGTCATTTTTAATTTGATGATGTGTATTTCCAATATTTTGCATTTACTGACAGCGTTTAGGAATAATATTTGAGAAAATAGGAATGTTTTCTCTCATTAAATGGTTGTATAAACATTTGCCTTATAATAGATATGCTTCTTGCTATGTTAAAAGTTATTTAGTTAATTTGTTGGAGGATGATCATATCTGTATATATTTGATATTTATCATGTTCACGGAAAAATAAAAACTGATATAAATGTTGAGTTTGTAAAAGAACTGTAATTTTGACATGCTGATTGATACGGAGGAGAAAATGCTGAGTGCTTCTAAAAAAGCATTCATTTCTTAACGTCCATATGACAATTGAGATAAAGATTTGTAATAGAATTTTATCTTTATTAAAACGACACCTGATATTATGTAAATTAGTGTCCTTGATTCGCCTATTTTAACAGGATAAGAGCTAAGAATGGGGGTGTTTTTTATATAATTCTTTAGAGATAGAAATCATTTTGATTGTTTCGGAAGAAAAATAAATCAATCTATGAATTTGGAGTGTTCTTGTCAGAAATAATGTTATAAACATCCAGTTCTTACATTCACAGAAATAAAATGCTTATTTTCAAATTAAACGGCAATTTTGTAAATGGGATAAATAGCGAACTTAGCACAATCTGTGTTTATTTCTATTTGAGGGTGTAAAAACACTCAATTCAATTTCAATTCTGATTTCAATTGCTGAATAAAGTCCCTTCGAAAGACTTGTATTTTCTTCCACTGGAGTTTCATACTTTCAGATTTTGCATTCTACAGTTTTGATAGATACACGATGAAGCAAAACATTCTGGCAACCTCATAGAATACGTTAGTGTTCCTCTATGTGGCGTAAAACAGGTTTTACTCTATATTTACATTGTTTAAACTGTTGTCCACGTGCCATGCCTTTTGCGGATCTCTTAGAGGCATGGCAAGTGGAACTAAAACAATCTATCCGGTGGACGAAATAAAGGGGTCTGTTAAAAATCCCAATCACCTGAAGAATGCCGGAGTGTAGAACGACCGAAACATCATGAATATGGCAACAAAGATGGGGACAACAGTCAGAAAAATGTAAATAATTTGAATAATTACAATAGCTCATCTCCGAAATATAGACAGGTGTTATTCGGTCAGGCATGGTTTCATCAATATCTCTGAATACTTGCTGTGGAATCTGTAGCAGGATATTATTTTTTTTTTTTAACTTCGGCGACTTACATTATGCTGATTGTGCAATGTGAAATTTTTGTAAATGATATTTTTCCAGAAACTATTCCTGTAAATTTCGAAGTATGGAAAAGTGCATTACATGAGGATACTACCTTTCTAAAAGACATGTTTTCTATACAAGAGTGTTACTGGTCCTCTCTGGTGAATTGGTATATTGTATGTGATAAAGTACTTTTCCCATGAATGATTGGTACCAATACTCACAACAGAATGTCCAACAAACCCTAACACTGCATCCATCAGTTTGTTTTGTAAGGTTACATCCTGCTGTCCTCGCTTTCAGTCCACATTCTTCAGGAGGAAGCCTAAGACATCAAATCAGACGACATTTTTCCAATCATATGAGTCCAATTTCAAACCTCGCATTCACTGAAGATGCTTTTGGCCTCCGGCATTGCATAACACGAATGTTCTGGCTGATATTGAAGCATACATCATCATATACACCAAAAACGACATGTAGTCTTGAAAAGCATTATATTTATTTCCCCATTTTCAGTAAATCCGTTCCGTACCACTGTTGCCCTTCAGTTGGCTCGTACTTAGATTAAAAGTCGTCTTTCCTTTATCGCATTGATAAGTGCTAATCAAAACTGAAGATAAGGAGTCAACATCTTTTATTTCTGAAAACATTCTTAACTTCGTAATGAGGTCATAATAATTTCGTCACTGGAATTTCTTCTATAATTGCAACATTTACCACATGAATAAGAATTACATGAAGCAGGGTTACTTTTCATCTAACATACATATATGCTGCTGTCATGAGACAGTATTTTCATGTTGCGGATCATGATGTACTGGCTTGTTAATACATGCAGATATTGGAACGTCATATAGGAACATCAGGCACCATTATATACCATTATAAGCTATCGTAACATCACAAGTTTCCCCCAGTTCAGATACTTACAACTCTGATATGTCATACCACATAAACAGGTAGATACATCCTCATTCTCTTCGTTTTCCATTGGTAGTACTGCGCGATTTTCATAAGGTTGCTGCGAAACAGGTTACTACATACATATATATATATATATATATATATATATAAAAAGACAATAGGAAAACTGTAATATTGGCCGACGCATTTCGTCCAATGAGGACTTTTTCAAGGTTAACTCTGAGAAGTTTTTCGTGTGTGTGTGTGTGTGAGAGAGTAGTAATGGTACAGCGTTAGTATCTGAATAAATGAATAAGTATTAAACTTTTATCCCACATTAGCTAAATAGGCTTTATCAGTTTTATTGCAATATTAGACTTCTCAGCCCTAAATCATATCAAAAGTAAGAAGCGAGAAAAATTACGCTTAACTGAAGAAGAAATGCATTCACATTCAACCAAAAATTGAAGAAATCGTACAAAACACCAGAAACAGGTTTCTTCATTATATAAGCTGCACAAACATTGAAAGTTCATATTTGTCTTTGTGTGTATTTAAATCTATGGTTTTATTTCCTAACATTTAAATGTATACCCTTTTACAAATTTTGCTGAACGGGCTGTGATATTTTCATTTTCTTCTATATGTGCCGTTGCTTAAAAAGCTTCTTTTTCTGAACTGTTGTAAAACACTCCCCAGCGTATGCTTCCCCGATCAATTCGATTTAGTGTTAACTAAGTTTAATTCTAGTGGCAACCGCGACCTATCACATCTGTTATGCAATTTTACATCCTCCTTTTAAGGCTCTTTCAGCGAAATCTTCCCGTCACCCTCTACATTGTGTGGCTCTTATGCCTCGTATTGGGTGAACAATAGCATTGCGAATCTCTCAGTAGGATTAGAGATGTAATTTCATGGCTGCTTAATTTGCAACATTATCTGTACATTCTTTCATCTGAACATAAATAAGTGTGTTCCAATATTTTTAAATTAGATGATACAAATCCCAAGTTGCTTTCTTGCTAAGAATTTTAAGTAGTCCGAGTAGATTGGACTTTGTTTTGGTCATAAAAATACCAACACAAAATCACAATTGTAGTCTGCGTAATGTCGATATTTACACACACACACACACACACACACATATATATATATATATATATATATATATATATATATATATATATATATAATGCAAAACTACGTGGAATAATAGTTCTCGAGTTAGTTCAGTTGACTATTACCGCTGATTATTGAGTTCAATACATTCTGGGTGCTCCATGCTTTGGGTTAATGCCGTAACTGAACTAAACTTGGTAAATAATATTGACTAATGACTGTCCCACTGAAAATGAGAGATTCCAGAAATCTGAAATATAACAGAATACAGTTGGGCACTTCGCAAAGAATTTTTTTTCAAACTAATATGGCGGGTAAATGCTGGAGTCCGTTCCCTACAACCTGTTCCACTGCTATGGCCCAATGTCAGACTAAATTTTTGAACATAACTTCAGTTTTGCCTATTTATCGTGTTTCTTTATATCATGAGACAAATTATTAATATATGATTAGTAGATAAAATGTGGCGGATTTTATTCTATTTATTCGGTTTGAAAAAGGGAAAAAAATTAACGGCAGATAACATTCCAATTTTTCCAGTTTAGTGTGTAGTGGAAATTTAAGAAAAGCTGTTCATGTGTCACTATATTGTGGAGAATACGTTGTTTTAACAAATATCAAGACTCGACAGCCCAGTCAGCCCTCTTCCATTAATAAAATCTAAAGTTCTGTCACTCACATACACATTGCAAATGCTTACATCTGTAGACATTCAGTTTTTCGAGATAGTTTTATCAAAACTAGTGATAAAAAGACGACTTTCACACAGAATCACAAAGAGACAATTGACATTTCTGGGATAAATAATGAGGAATGAAGGTGTAGAAAATTTAACACTCGCGAGACATATTGAAGGCAAAGCGGGTCAGAGGATAACAGCGCGAGTGAATGACTGGTAGAAAAGACACCCGGATAGGTAGAAAGAGGTCAACTATTGCATAGAGAACTGCATTAAGAAAAGTTAGCCAGAAAAGTACAAGGATTAAGAAGATAGATGACTACGATTGACATTGCATTTAAATTTTTCAGATCAAAGTTGTTTGAAAAAGAAGCCTGAAGAAGTTTCTCAAGCTAGAAGTGCGAGAAAAGAAACAGCATAAAACTTACAGTTGCATCTAGTTATTTCAACTATAAATTGATGAGACCTTTCCGGCAATCTAGTATAACTTTTTTAAATTCAAAAAGTCAAGGTACCAAAGTGGAAAGAATATCAGAACAATTACAATGAAAATATTTATAGAAAAGGCAGAGGGAAGATCTATTACGGCAGTGGGAAAGTGACTTGAGCTGAGATGCCAGGTCAGGACTAATAACATTACAGATTCATTGTATTTCATCTAGAAATCTAAATCCATAGCAGAAGCATCATCCGAATGGTTATTACTGTAGAATATTCTTCGAAATTGTTCAAGATTATTAAAAAAAATTGTATTAATAGACTTTAATAGACGAGATATAACAGCAGTACTGTTTGAGTGTATATAATTCTTCTTCTATATGAAGTGTCTATTTAGGACGTTGGTGATAATGGCTCTCCACAAATTCCTGTCCTTTGTAGCTCTTAATAAATGTTCTTTTTGTAATTTCTCCAAATCCTATTCTGCAATCCATTTACCAATGCTCGCTAGGGAGTTTAGGCGTCATTTTCATCTGACCCACTTGTCTTCAGTCCGTCTTCTGAGTATCAAATTATCCAAGCCCTCTTTCCTCCTTATGTGCCCAGCAAATTTTAACATTCTGATTGTTTTTAAATCCCACTTTCTTCGTCGTTGCTAACAGGTTCAGCTTCTTTCTGTAGAACCAGAATTATATTGTTTCAAGTCTCTTCATCAATGATGAGATTTTTCAGTATTCACTGTCATATAGGAAGACTGATATGTCACAACTCATTACTCTTTTTTTTTCTAACAAAATGTTCCCGTTTCTTAATACTTTGCTTCACTTTCGGATAGCAACTTTCACTTTCCAAATACGCCTTGTGAGTTCACACGAAAGAAAAGTTGTATAATTTTCAAATAAAGTCGGCGTGTAAGTAAAATCCAGGTTAAATTGTGTCATTTCTTCATAGAATTTAAAAAGGCCGTATAAAATATGAAAACTTTTATATAAGATACTTCAGTTTAGATTAATGAACATACGCACGTCTGCATACATATTTCTATGTTCTTACATAAATTATAATAGACATTTAATTATAAATTTAATCAATAAAAATTTAATTTATTATGAGCTATGCACTGTACAAAATTTTACGCGTGTATGTTTTAGTAACAAAAAGGCACTTAACTATGTTTTATTATTCCTGGAAACATTTTCTTAAAGATCGGTAATTTGTGAAATGTCATGTAAGCCTTACTATTTAAAATGATTCCTGCTTTAGTATTTAGTCACGCAGACTCCAAAGACCAAGCCTAGAACTATCTGGTTTTGGCCATTATATTATCACCAGTAACATCATTAATATCAACATACACAGTTGAAAATCACCTTCTCTTTCTCTACTGCTCTGTCAATCTGTGTATCTCTACCATCGTTCACGCTCTCGTTTATCCAGAGCACTAACGCATGCGCACATGTCCAGAAAACACACATGAGATTTTCCACTGACAGATGCGATTGTTCACGGCTGCGTTGTTTTCTCCTACGCCATTTTCTTTTCGCTTGGGGGCTGGTCATCATAAACAACTGATGAAAGTTCACGCCTCGAAATCTTGCGGACGTGCGTGAAATACACTGAGGAAAACTCCACCTCGACCCCTTCATTACTAAACACAACGATGACAACAACAAGCGTTATTCTTTCTCTTGTAGTCTTCTCGTACGATAGTAGCAATTGCAAAGCGTTCGAAAAGAAACGTGCATGTGTGCTCACATCCGCCATACCGGGGCTGCCACTTGGCTTTCCGGTTGGTGGACGTGTGTAGAGAAAAGGGCGAGAATGTGCCGACTGATAGTAATGGCGGACGCACTAACGGTCGGTGCTTAAAGATAGCGTAACACAACGCTGCTCTGCACAAACACACCGAGGGGAAAAATTGAAATTCAGATGAGAATGTGGAAACGACCAAAACTATATTTACTGTCAGTTATCATCAGAGAAGCAAAGAGGAGTTGGTTTCTTGTAGCGTGAGAAAGCGGTGTTGCTATTGAGGGTGACAGCAACGTAGCTGTAGATTTGTTGCGCAGTTTTAAATAGCCTGGCCTTCTCACAGGTCTGTTTAACGTTGTATCACTCTCATTGCAGGGTATGTCCAAAGAGAAATTGAATTAAAGGAACATATTTCGGGTGGAGATTCGCTTAGTTTTTAAAATTAGGATATAATTATCTGGAAAATAAAATACATCAATGTTTTCTAAGGCGACTTTAAAGTCGCCCGACTCTAACCGAATATTGAAAGAAATTTTATCATTACTTGAATAAACATGAGAAACTCAGTAACCCTTATGAATTTACCACCACATTAAGAGTCCTGTAAACTATAAGAATGAAAAGATCACCATATGTTTTTCTGCCATCGAAGCTGAGGTTTGTCTCGATCAGTGTTGCTCAACCTTTTTTCACTTCACGGCGCACTTGTAGAATAACTAAACCTCTGTGGCGGACTTAAAATTTTGATATGGATAAATTATTCATGCAATAGGAAAATATTAAAATCTACTGAAATAGGCATTTATTTTTAAGACATTACATTGTATATTTCATATGTGAAACCTGGGCTTCATGCGCTTTGGCATTTTTTTTTAATGTTAGAACTTATGCGCTAAACATACTCTCATTTCCTCTGCAAAGAAATTTAAAAAGAATCTACTATTTTTACAGAGGCTGATGATCATTGATTCATATCCATTGAAGAATGTAAAGGGAAAAGAATTACCACGACTTCTTAAAGATTAAAGAATTTAGCATTCATTTTAAAATGACAAAGACATGGACATGAAAGGCATGTGCTTGGTGTCTTTTTCTTTTTAAAAATATTTTTTTTAAATATAAAAATTCATAATTATATCTCCTGTTAATTCTAGTCACACCTGGCCACCATTCAGGCGCCCAGGTTAAGGCACAGTTTTGAATTCGGACTTTCCTTCTCTCATACGTGTTGCCACTTCTTGACCTTGTTATTTAATCCATGGCGAGAAAATCTGGATTCAGACTTTTCCCTGTGGTATTTGTGTGAAAGTGAACGTGATGTCCTCGAATTGAATTCAAAATTTGTTTGCCGATTTTTCTTTGAGTAACTGGCCGTTACACTCCTCGCACATTCAAATTCGGGGTCTATCTATATTTCTGAGATGAGGTATTATGTACATTATTTACATTATTCAGATTATTGTCCTCATCTTTGTCGCCATATTTATTACAATGTTTCGGCCGTTGTACGCTCCGGCCTTCTTCAGGTGGTTGGAATGTCGAACTGAACCCTTTATTTCGCTCACTGGGGTAGACTGTTCTAGTCCCACGTGCCATGTTTAATGGATGTCAGCTAAGTCACCAAGTTCTCCACTGCCTTATCCGGGTATTGAACTGGATCTAATCAACGTCTTTATCCACTGTGCCATGTGTCCTTGCGGACATTTGAGTATAAATTTCTGGGTATTATAAACCTAATGTCTTCAGCAATCATTTTTACCAGTGCTAGTATTGCAATTTTTGCTGTCAATTCATTTTTTTACCAGAGCTTATATTGCAACTTTGTTATCATTCCTTTTCTCTGTCACTCCTTATTACTGGTTTACTGGCTCCCATATTGTATTTGTTTCTATGCTTGGTCGACTCAGGAGATTTTTGTAGTCTAGCATATGTGCTGATTCCTTAAGTTTACATTCCGACTAATGTCGTCTTTATTATCACGACGTTTCGGCCTCGTTTATATTTTTGCCGATCCGAGTAACTTTCAGTGAATTTCAAACTGAACTTTAATTCTGTTACTTATTAGACAATATATACACCTTATAGTTACTTAGGACTTTCGTTCGGAAGCTAGGCCCACTAACAGTCATAAAAAATCTCAATACCGCGTTTGTCTTGTGTATGTCTTAAGCAAAAATATCACTTGATTAAGAATGTAAAATATTGAAAAAAGTAAATTATTTTTTAAACTATTGCCACCTGGACGATTTGCGATTGAGTTGAATTCTGCTCAGAATTTCCTCATTGTACACAGAAAGCGTGTCAAGTGAATTACTCACTAATTTGATGATTTTTACCACAACTTTTCATGAATCGATTTTAAAAGATAAAAACTGTATTTTTTCAATAAAGTAAAAATCAATTTTGGTCCTTCCAACTATAAAGGGAGTTCAACTTTGCGAAATTATAATTAGTGTATAGAATAACTGCGTTTTTCTTTAAAATTTATTTTTCATATTTCTATTTATATACGAACAAATTTTAATGTTTACCAGCTAAAACGCCTCCTTCATAAAATCAACGGCTTTTTTCTGTGCATCAAAAACCCACTCTTGATAAGGAGAATCGGTTTATGTTTAAAATATTTCCTAGGGTAGTATTTAACTGGTAGAAGGAAATTCTGGCCAAAGTATACAAACGAGAGAATTTAATTGAGGTTAAATTGGATGCAAAATTATATTTGAACACTTTTTTAAATTAGAGAAAAGAAGAAAAAGGAAAATAAAAGAAGTTAATAGTTTTTAACAGTATGATGTTCCTTGAAGCATTCAACTTGTGCATTCTTTGTGCCATGTTGACGCCATATGTCATTTGTTATTTCTTTGGTAAGTTTACATGTAGACTATCTTTGATTTGTACTTGCAACATCGTTTGAAGGACGATTTTCAAGGAAATGATGTAACTTCATGAATCTTAGTACTGACAGTTAGTCATTTTGACTCTAAACCGATCAGACATTTGGCAAAAAAAGTTTTAAATCGTGAATTGTGGATCTTCAATGTAACATCAGCTGATACCGTTTGTCGGATAACACCTCTTTCAATGGGAAATGGCCCTGTAAAGATTTCGCTGGCCATTATCCAAAGCAGATTTACGTTGGATCTTTCATTGTTCTCACTCTGCCATAATTACCGGACTTGATACCATTTATTTTTAATGACACGTATCTTAAGGACGTAGTCGATCATTGCTCTCTGCATATTGCTTCATTTTATAATCTGTGAATTGTCGTGTGTTAGTGGGAACCATAGTGTTTTTTTTTTCCTTTATGATTTGGAAGTCATTTTTTCATTTGGCTGCTACCTAAGGCAAGATACAGTCTACCTGCTATTTAAGTTATAAGTAAGAGAAGGAGCAAGGGACCCACGCCATTCGCAAAGGGAATTTGTAACAGTGAACGCAACTTGGTCAGAAATTGAACTTGGCTCACTGATTTTTCTGATAATGTGCGATACGTCAACTGGTTCATCTTCCTTATCAGTGACATTTATTTTATAGTGCTACAAAATTATGTGCAGCAAAATATTCGCCTTGGGATAAACAGTAGTCTACTGAATACTTCAATTTATGTAAGAACCGGGAGCTATTTGAGCGAAACGAAGGGATCTTATATGCCATTAGGTTACTGTTCTGAATAATTCATACAAGAAACGATCAACTATTCAAAGTTTCGGTTATAACAAATCGGCAGATTAATAATTCTTATTCAAAATTTAAAATGAAAATATTTATTACAAGCGCTGATTTTTATTTTAACTTTCTAAAGTTAAGGAATCAAATGGAGTAATTTTCCTGGCAAACGAACGAACGTTATCGATAAGAATAGTACGTGACGGTTAGAATAATCCTGTAATAAAGAAAATACGTTAGAACTATGAAATATTTTCTCTATCCTTTTGCAAATTTAAATCACTAAAAAATGTATTCTTAAATTAAACTTTTTTTTCCGTTTTCTGTATTTTATATTTTGATGAGTAAATGTGTATTATAGGAATATCGATTTTTTCCCCCCAACGTTCATGCAATTCGGAATAGTCATTTTTTTTTTCATCTTTATAGTTTTAGCATTTTGTTAAAGAGGATGTCTGTTTTTTTTTTCCTTTTAAATTCTTCCTCTTTGTTTGCTTGTTTTTGGTAGATCAAGGCTTTTACTGTCTGACATGGTTTCTGCCAACTTATCACGTGACTCACACAAAAATCGGAAAGCTGTTTTATAACATCCAGGAATAAGAAAGAACATTAATTTCCAAAGTATTCACATTTATTTCAATTGATTTTTTTCCTATTGAAAAGCTATTTTTAATATGTCAAGAAATGAATTTTAATTTTTGGTTGCGGAAAAAATACAAAGAAAGAAAAGAATGTCGTTTTCAGTCTTCTATTAAAATGGATATATTCGATCGCTGAAATGTAAAAAAAAAAAATAAAATAAAATTCTCATTCTTTTAGCTACTCCATCAGATTTCTCTCCTTTTACAACTTATAACAATAGATGTTTATAAACTGATGTATGTATATTTCGTTTTAATTGAACTTCTATTATTTTTCCTTAGATTCGATGTCAGAAAGGACAATTGGCTCGTTTTGGATTGGTTGAAATTCTGTGTTTCCTACTTTTTCTTAAGTATGTTTATGTAACAGTAATCAGCAAAGTTAAAAGATTTCAACGATTTCTGTCCTAATTTCGAGGCCAATATGTCAAAATATTTCAAAAGCTGTTATATTATTTTAGTAAAAGCTGACAAAAACATGAAAGTAAATTTTTTATACTTAGAGAAAACTCCGGGTGTCTACAAATTAACGTTAGCTGAATCGAAGGTATGTGATTTCGAGTACTCCTTTGAACATCCCATATTCTTGTTACGAGAATGCATTCTGAAAGAGTCAGCTTTCTCTTCTCCTCTGTTGGGTGTTTATATAACTCTATTATCCGGTCATTTTGTCAGGAAATTTATTTATTTTTTTGTTTTCCTTACCAGGGTTCACATCTACTTCATGTTAATGCACACGCCAACATCCTTCGAGTCCGGATTCTACACGTGGTTGTCTTAAAAACATCGTTGTAGTCAACCATCGGTGCTCCGAGAATTTTTGAATTTGTGGTGCTACACTGAATACAAAACTTATTTTGTCATCTCTTATGGTGAACCCCGTGAATATTGGGTTAACAGCACAATTCATCTCAGATTAATGTTACTTAAAGTCTTGAAATTCGCAACCTTTCGACCACGTAACCGAAAGAGAATTTCGAACTGAACCTTTTAGATTATTCTCGTTCCAATACCAATGTCTACAGATATATCGTCTTGTTCTTATTTAGTACTACCCGGTTATTGCTGTCCCCGTTTCTACTGTCTAAATACACACTACCCAGACCAGGGATTGAACTCACAATTGTTATGTGACAAACCTACATATAATGTATAATCTACTGTTCCGTGAGACAATTCCCTGTTGAGAACCTTAAACCTAACCTACTTGATGATGAGCACCGTTTGTCATGCTTGACTGCACTCACCGAAGCTTTCTCTTTTTTTTTTTTTGCATGTCTTTCATTAATTAGTCAGTCAATCTCTCCTATATCCTAGTTATGTTTATGCTCGGCCTTCCAAGGTGCCCCCCCCCCCATTGCTTAGCCTATGCTCTGATTCTTTCAGATTGTCTAAGTCTCCCGTGTCCTTCATTGTCCAATATGTTCACTTCCCTCCACAGGATTGATAACTATACTTTTCCCTCCATACATGATCAGCCATTAGTGATATTACAATTGTGCTAAAAAAAAATATCTTCACGACCTTGAGTGATTTCCACCATATTTGTATTTCTCGGCCTATCGAAAAATATAGGCTGTAGATATACAGAAGTTATTTATATACTTTCAGAAAGGAATATTTTATTATGCCTCATGGTTCTCTCAGGGGTCAACTGATAGCTCTCTGTGCAGAGATCAGTTAATTCTTCACTAGGAAAAAAACTAATGTCTGAAGTGTTCTTAAAACGAGTAGTAAAGATTTTATAGCGTTGTATTATGTCTTTTTTGTGGACCTTATAAGTAAGACCGTGGCCGAGTGTTGAGAACGTTCACTTTCTGACCATAAAACCCGGCTTTGAATCTCACTATGGTTGCTTTGTCAGGAAGCTGACTTCTTGGATGTTATCGGTCTGGAGTGGACGATCACAGTGTGCGGCACATTTTAGTGCCTGAAAACATACCACAAGCTGACCCAAGGCTTATGTGTGAAACTGTGTTGCACTCATCAATATTGCTGGCTTGTTAAGATATTAGTGTATCATGGATATATGAATGTCTATGTTGGACATTGGAATGAAGAGAATATAAACTAATTTACTTGCTCTCTCTGCACCCTAATATCATGACGGTTTTTTTTTATTTAAATAAGCGATATTATTAAACTGTTTTTTATTCTTTATAAAAATGTTAAATTATAACTTGAAAAAATCTCCACTTCTGCTTCTAGTGTGTTTCGGACTTTTAAATAAATTTTGATATACCGCAGTGTTCTAAGCAAACATTTTGGATAATCGAATTAAATATTCGGAAAGCGAGCAAATGATATAATTGCATTGAAATAAAGTAAATATATGCATGTGTCTCACAAACTTTGCTAATAATTCTGATATATATTGGCTAATATTTATGAATAATTCTGGCCATTAACATTTGCTGTGTTTACACAAATGCAGTTACATGATTATTTCATTTTGATAAATTTGGATGCATGATCCAAGAGAAATTACTTATTTAAAATATATAATTTATTTAATATACATATAGATATATTCTTGTCAGGGGTCCTTACTTATAACTACAGAATGAACTCTTTCTAACGCTATGTATACTCCGCCTCTCAAGAGAGAAGGACGAATCGAGTCGAGCCGATAGTAGTTCACTCCAAACCAGACTGACAGTCATACTAACACCTTCCACATCTTGTATTATTATTTCGTGTAATATACCTTCGTTATTTCTATTCTTGTGTTCGTGTTGTTCTTCCTTGGTCCTAACCTGGACCATAACAAGTCTAAAATTTGCGATATTTATATTGAAGCGTGTTGTAGCTATCTCTCTCCATATATATATATATATATATATATAATGTGATGTCAACGAACACTCGTTGCCACTTTCGTAATGGTTATTGTAGTAGAGACTTTGTAATTTCAGATACAACTATAGTAACGCCGTTGAACAATTCTGGCGCCAGACGCCTTCATTCGTACTAACAGTACTTACGCGATAATACTCGCTCGGAAAGTCAACCCCGTATAGTGAGATATTCACTAACCGCCCTCGCTGTCGGATGTGACTCAAGACCGAGTTTAAATTGCTGTATCCGAGTCCGTAAACTCGGCCAAAAATTCTCCTTAGACCCGTAAAAAAACTGGATCGGGTAGCTTTCTCCCGAGACGATACTGTGCCCTTTGACATAAACTCGTCTGGGGATCCTCTATGCCCGAAGACAGAGAGTTTGACCATCACACTTCCGAAGTAATCTGGATAGTGATTACTTAGACGCCGCGCTAATTCCTATACATACGTTTCCTTTAGCATTACGTGATTTACTTATTGTAATTAGATCGCCTGTGTTTGATCTCTGGTTATCTTTTCAAACTACAGTGTCATCAGCGACGCGTTATTCCTATATAACACACACACATACATATATATATGTATGTGTGTGTGTATATATGTGTATGTATGTATATGTATATATGTAGGTGTAATTATTTGTATATTATATGCGCGGTACTTATTAAAAAGTGCTCAGTATCAGAGATAGAGCTAACATATTGAATCAGATATATGTATATGTGTATATGTATATATATATATGTATGTCTGTGTGTATGTATGTATGTGTGTATATGTGTGGATATGTGGATATGTGTGTACATGGGTATATGTATGTGTGTATACGCCTATGTGTATGTATATACGTGTATATGTCATTGTGTATGTGTGTATTCGCATGTGTTTTTGAACATAAAAATATAGGTCCTTGCTAGATTATATAATCGTTATATTTATTCTTTATATGTTTATATTTGATTTGTAACCTGTAGTCGATATTAATTTTGTCAAATTTTCTTAATTACACAGCGGCCCTTTCAGTAAATATCCTTCAATTTTAGTTTCCCCTGCCCCATCTCTCTCCCCCACCTCTTCTTTCCTTTTCTCTCCCTCCCTCTTATTCTGATCTTTAACATTAGATCATCTATGGTGTGTGTATGTCACCACGAAATGTATCTTTAATGTATTAGACATCTGACAATATTCATATTTCCCCCTTCCACTCACCTCTAAAAAAAACCCCTCTCTGTTAAGTTTTAATCCCTCACCTTCTCTCGTCTGTTACGTCTCTCTATAGCTCTAGCATTTGTCCCACACTCTCATACTTACACTCTGGCTAAATTCTATTTTTATTTCTGGAGTTGTTCTTTTCTGTTTTCTTTTTGAATTTGTAGGTCTGATGAATTGGATCGTATTTACGATTCCAATGGAATAAATTATGACCATGGAATATTAGTGTTTAAGCCTTTTTATTATATATATATATATATATATATATATATATATCTTTTGTTTGATGCAAAAATTTTCATTACTACATTTCATCTCTTCCTGTCATTGAACATTTCTAAATATGGTGATTAATTCAGTGTTACATAGATAAATGTGTAGTGAAATAAACATTAAAAATATCTTTCCTGTCCGATAGTTATCAAGGACAACATTGCTTGCAAAACACAAATTACCATAACAATGATATGTTTCATATTGTCTGTGTATACATATCATTTTAAAGTTAGCGTGAGACGGTGAAAATAGATAAAATATCTTAATTCGCAATCATTAGTCAGTGTATGATTTCCGTTTGTCACCTACCTGTGTTGATGCATTGCTCTGTCTTCGTTTGCCAAAAACCTAAAGGTTGAAATCTGATCGGAGAATGAGTTTCATTATCCTGAAATTATTCTGACTCGTTTCTTTTATCTTCCATTTTTCCTATCGCTTTATTTCAGCAAGTACACAGAAACAGAATGTTAAAGAATTGTTCTGCAATAGGCATTGTTCCAGTTCAAGGCGTATTGGAAATTTGATAAAAGCATGTTCAAAGATTACCAGTGAAAAACGCATTGTCTGAAGAATTGAATTCTCCGACTTAAAAGACGCATATATAAATAATTAAGATATCGCAAATAATAAACTGCTTTTAATGCATACGTTTTATCATTTCGGGTGTGGCTTATTACCGGTACTTCAAATGAACAGCTACTGAGTTTGTGTGAAGTATAATCAACGAGAATATCCCAAATACCTTTGTATAATCTACATGGTTGAGACTGTCAAATACGATAGATCCTAAAAGCAATATAGTATCAGTTACTGAAAGGGAAACTTGTGATTTCTAGGTAGCATGTGGGGAGATGTTGAAAAACAATTCAAAGTACATAGAGGGATAAAGAAACAATGTGTAACCTGTGTTTCTATTTCTGAGATGAGGTATTGTATGTATTTACATTGTTTGGACTGCTGTCATCATCTTCATTGTCATATTCGCGACGTTTCGCCCGTTGTGTGGCTCAGTGAATAGAAGCGTTGGTTAAAGTGATCCAGAGTCTTGACCCAAGGAGTTGTGAGTTCAATACATGTCCATAGCAGAGATGAACAAAAAAAAACTTGGAGAGTTGAATTACTTAAGGGAAATAATTGAAACTGAGATATCAGAAAAGGCTTGGCACGTGGAACTGGAACAATCTACCCCAGTGGACGAAATCAAAGGATCGATTCGAAATTCAAACGTATACCACCTGCAAATGACCGGCAAGTACAACGAAACAAACGTCGTGAATATGGCAATAAAGATGAGGCCAACAGTATGAATAATGAGTAATATACGTAACGAGTTTGTGTAAATGGATGGCAGGGAATGGGAGGGTATAGTGAACAGACAAATGTACTAAGAGATCCAAAAGTGAAGAAGCTGTGGAACGCCATGATCTGTCACATCCAGAACGGAAACAGTAGGTAGCAAATTGAGATATATATATATATATAATGATGGTGTACAGTGCTAACATTGCTAGGTGACAAACGATAAGTTAACAAGGATGAAGCAAATGACTATAAGACGATACCAATATAAAGAGACGCAGTTCTTCTCGATGTTGTTAAAGTATTTTTATTATAGTCCCGCTGTCTAAATTCATTATATTATCGTTAGATTAAAGCGGCATTTCTTTTCATCAAATCCTCAATAAACGAAAGTATTTGAAAAATGCATGATTTTCTCAGAATGTAAGAAATAGATTTTCGGTTTTTCTGCTTCCTATGTATATTAACAGAAACAAAAGACAAACGCGCCCTAAGCTTATCGATATCTCTATTACCAGGTAAAATCCACAAATTCAATTCTGGTTGGGATTCGAAAGATATTGGCAATTTAACTAATCTATCAGCAATTCCTGTTTCTTTATTTGCTAGTCAAAGACGAATTAATTAAGCTGGTTTGGCCAGTTGGAGTTTAGCTTAATGAGACGTTATCTTAGAAGTACAAAATGTTTTCAAACTAAGTTTTCAACGGATTATATGATATGGTTTTAAAATGTGCGTATCATCTCGAAGGTAATCAACGAAAACTGAGTTTTTTATAATATAAATTCGTCTGGCAAATACATGTTAAATAATAAAAGATACAAATAGATAAAAAGTATAATCACCTGTTAGAATTTGAACCATAGTATACCGCATAATATTCTGTGCATCGCTAGTCATGGCTCTTCACGACTTTGCATTTTTGTTACTCTAAGTAACCATGTCTGTGTTGTGTCATTTATTCATGCATATTCATTAAGTATATAAGGATAAAGATACTATGGACCGAACATGTGGTCAACAACGAGGTTTTGGAGTGAATGGAAACAAAAAGGAAACTTATACTTAACTTCAGAAAGAGGTATTTGAAATTTCCGTGACACGTAATGAGGAAGGAAGGTTTGAAGAATATGACGCTCACAGGAAGGAAAAGGGACAGGAGAAAACAACGCGTGAAATACTTAATTGGTTTGAGCAAATGAATGGCAGAACAGGGTGTGAAAGAACAAAAAGACAAAAGTTATTAAGAGCTACAAAAGACAGGAAGATGTGTAGTGCCATCAACGATTACACCCTGAAGTGACACCTAGCATAAAAGAATATTACTTGCTGTTTCCGTCTGTGTTCCTTGATTTCATTATATCATGTGAGAGTTAAAATCTCTAGACCCTCTTTCCTCATTTTGTTCTCCAGAAACTTAGCTCTTTCGGATTTCAAGAGTTTAACTGTAGTTCCATTAAACAAGGGTAGAACGAGCGGAATCAGGATAACTAATTGCAAAAATAGATGAACACCAGGTTTAATTGGATTTTATTCGCCTCTATATATGAGCACAAAGATACGTGTCTGACGTAAAGAGATAATTGCTTAGTCACTAATACGATGAAATTTACTGAATTTTCTGAACGTTTTCTCGCCCAGAAACGAACTTGTCTCTTTGATCGATGAAAATAAGATCCAAACATAGACTGATGAATATTTGCTACATAGTCTATTATAGCTTCGTAATTTAACGAAAAAAAAACAGAAAGGGCTTTAGATTTCTTTTTTATATATTCCCTGTATATTCAGGACGTTGGCGTTCACGGCTCTCCAGTTATCTGTCCTTTGTAGATCTTAATAAATTTTATATTTTTGTTATCTCTCCTAAATCTTGCTCCGCCACCTATTTACTCAAGTAGGTCATACGTTTTTGGCCTGTTGCTCTTAACTTCTAATTTCCCTGTTAGTGTCAAATTTTCCAAACTCTCTTTCCTGATTATATGCCCTAGAAATTTCCATCGTCTCTACCTGATGTTAAGGATATGTGTCCTTTTGTGTCTGTTTCCTTTAAAACTTCATCGTTGCTCATCATGTTCAGTCCATGGTATTCCTGTATCCTCCCGTAGAACCATAATTCTGTTGATTTGTTTCATCTTCATCTATGAATAGATTGTCCAGCATTCACTATCATATAAGATGGCTAATATTACACGACTGTTAATTACTATTTTCTTTGTTTCTAACGAGCTTTTTCTGTTTTAATTAATGTACTTAGAAAAAGGTGCCTGTCAGAATCTATCCAAATGTCCCTTCGGATTTAATTTTTCCACTTTCAGTCCTCCCATATATTCAGATTTACGGCATTAAAATTAAAAAAGACTATACGAATCGGTAAACCATCTTCAAAATATTGGGATTCTGAAAATATTGTCATTTGACCAATTTTCTGGTTTGCTGACTTCTTGAGAAATGCAATATGGTGGAGACATACCTGGTCGAAGGCAAAGAAAGCGAATTGTCTGTATATGTAATTGTAGCCATCATGGACGTGCGTGGCGAATTCAGTTGTTTTTTTTGTTTTTGTTTTTTTTGTTTTTGTTTTTTTTGTTTTTGTTTTTTTTGTTTTTGTTTTTTTTGTTTTTGTTTTTTTTTTTTTTGTTTTTTTTTTTTTTGTTTTTTTTGTTTTTGTTTTTTTTTTTTTTTTTTTTTTTTGTTTTTGTTTTTTTTTTTGTTTTTGTTTTTTTTGTTTCTGAAAGTTACACCCGTGTTCCAGAGAAAGAGCGATAGTACTGTAGTTTACGGTGTTCAGGAAACAGTCCCGAACGAAGCATTCTTCCGGTTTCCACGTTAGCTCTCAGCGGTAACAGATTCGAGTGGATATTAATTTTTCCTACCACTCAATTTTCGTTTAAGTCATACACCCAATTAGAATTAAAATAAACATGCTCAGAGTGGTTTATCCCACGATTGGGAGAATCTATCCAATTATAATTGATGAGTAAGGATTATGTTTAATTTTAAGTCTCATGTGACACTCAAGGGCTAATAGGATAAGGTTGTTTGATGGGCGAAAGAAGATGTAAGAAAAGCAGACTATGAAAATATGTAGGATAGAGAGGGCTTTGACACTAGACATGTAAAGTTTGAGAGTGTATTGATCTTAGGACTGTTTCACATAGCGGCTGTTATTGAAAGAAGCTTTCCAAACGGAACTTTGTTCTGACTAATGGGCATCTAAGGGAACTTCGATGATCCTATACTGTCTGCGTGACACAGGAGGATCAGAGCTGGGAAGCTCTGAAATGGTGGATCTAAGCAATGAAGCATGTCTGAAAATTGTGATAGAGTAACGAGTCTTGCGTTGGTTCGTCTATGGACAAAAAAGAGATTGTCGGGTGGAAAATAATTCATCTCCCACAAGGAAGTGCAAACGATTTTGTACTCTACTAAGGCTGGAAAAAGAGGAATAGTCAGCTCCAGTCTATATATTTTAGCAATACGCTACTTTGGGAGTGATTTGACTCTTGTAAAGATAGGGACCGGCAAGAAGAGTCAGATACTTTCTGGAACGGTAAAGGAGCCGATCATTTTTCCAACATTTGTAGCAATTGATTGTATATATAATTTTCCATTTGTGATCAGGAGCGTCTTTGAGACATGACTGGAGAGAATTCAGTTTCTGTTCGGTGATCTTGAGAATTTACCTGCTTGGTTTTTGAGTTATTTATAGTTAGGAACCATTTTTCACCATTAGACTATTACATATAAAACAAAAGAAAGATGTCTCCATATGTAAATACTGAGGGAGACGTATTTGGTCCGTAGAATCGAAGTCCTGGGTATGAAGTTAAACTACATCCGACTGCAAGGTCACAGATCCGGGGATTTGAGGTTTTGATGAGTATGGAACTACCTATTAATTGTTGTTGTTCCCAGGTTCAAACTGAACCCAGGTGGTAGCACATGTTACGGTCTTATCTATGGGGAACTAG
Source organism: Acanthosepion pharaonis (assembly GCA_903632075.3). Lineage (NCBI taxonomy): Eukaryota > Metazoa > Mollusca > Cephalopoda > Sepiida > Sepiidae > Acanthosepion > Acanthosepion pharaonis. The sequence continues at coordinate 4,042,202 of CAHIKZ030002179.1, read as the reverse complement.
TAATCCACCCCCCGAAAAAAAATCAAAACACTAGGAAAGTATAAAAATACATTTTATAGTAAAATTACTAACAATACATTTTAATAAAAAACATTACGAACAAATTATGTACAAAATATCTGTAGTTGAAGGCACAGAATTGCGATCAAAATATTTAGATGTCGGCATTAAATAACACATAGAGGTGTTGATATGCCACTAAACAAAAACAACCAACCGTAGAATCATGTCTATGTAGGACACTCATTTTAGACACTGCATTACGTCATATTCCCTTTATATGGCAGTGTTGATAAATGTTCAGACATAATCTCGTCTACAGTTACTATATCACAGACGTCGATTTCCTCTGACTTTTCTACAAATACTTTCACGGTAACTTCTCCAACGAGCTACTTTCTCTGGTTCCTAAACAACATAAATTTAAGCGTGATACTAGATTGGCTTCTCAGTCTCAAACTTTCACTGTCGAAACTGTTAAATGTAGCCGTCTCTTCTACTCCAATAGCTTCATGTCTCGCATTTCCCGTGTGTGGAACTCCCTTCATTTTACTTGCTTCCCTAATAGCTATAATCTTAAATTATTCAAATGCAATGTCGATCGACATCATTAGATGCCTTTTTCTAATTCCTCGTCCTTGTCTTCATCCTTTCCTCTATCATGCCTCTTTACGCTTGCTCCCACTCTCAGTAACCCCTTGCGCGCTAGGGGCACTCCCGCCTTCCTTGAGCTGATAAGCTTAAAAAGTTATAATCGTAAACAATAATGGTCGTAAAGCTGAATTTTTTAATATAATTTTCAAATAACATCTATCCTGGTCTGCCTCCTGTTATTGCGGTCTTGGATTATTTATCTGCAACCTAAAATGAGGGTAGAATCCATTTAAAGTGAAACCAAGTACATATGCTTGCAGATGGTACCAGAAATTATGTGGTTCCGTCAGCATTTCATATTTGTGAAACCCCGAAAAACCAAGACTGACTCCCGGATTAAATCCTGTAGAGAATGTGCAGCCTGCTTGGAAATTAACTTTGTTCAAATTTCACCTCGGGGCTTACATACAATACAGTAAACATCCAAAATTTCTGAATATCTCGATAGACTTTTTCATTGCAATGTTATAACTTAACAATCTGCAAAAGAGGGCATAATGCATATGCATGTGCACTCGCTATTGTGTCTACTGAGACTGGCGTGGTTAATTTCCAAGCTTAAGTGTACATGTTTTGTAATGAATAAATGCTTGGAATTTATAATCGTAGAGCCGTTCTAATTCCAGTCGGGTTTGATACCTTCACAAGCGCAATTACTCTTGGAGAACGCTTGAACCCACATCTTCTCCCCACAGATAATTAGCAAGAGAGATTACACTAAAACTGTTATCTCAGAAAAGAAATCGCGCACAGAATATTTAGATTTTGGCATTAAATAACCCATAGAGATGTTGATATGCCGCTAAACAAAAACAACGAACCAACCACATTGTCATATATCGTATTCAGTATCTCCTGATGAAAGATATATTCTACATAAACAAAAGCATTCATAAAATGAAATACAACTTTTCTGCAGTGCCCAGTCGAATTGGTCATTGAAAATTTGTCTGAATCTGTATTAGAATATCACATCAAGTTTCGAGAGGTGTATATATTTAAAAGTTCACCTTTTTGTTCATAGTCGACAAAACTGATTTAGTTTCAATTAAATATACAGAGATAGCACAATGCGAGATTTACCCATCCTGCTTGAATTGCGAGTACTGCTTTCAAGGTCAAAAAGGAATCTTTACAACTGAAGCATTCCTTTCATATGTCCTTGCCTTGTATTTCCTCATGTGAACTTTGTCTCTTTTCCGATTGATTTTTGCGCTAGGAAATGTTCTGAGTGGTCTTGGCAGTTGCATATCACTGGGGGGGAGGGGGTGACGTGAGAACAAAGGATCCCCATGATGCAACGCAGCACTTGATAACTCAAGGTATTCTACAAGCATCAACGTTAACCAATATTTTTTTCTCTCAAAGCTAACTTATGGATGGCTAAAGATATATACATTGACATATACAAAATGTATAATTTTTATTGTGATTTCATGAGCACTATTTTTCTATTACTTACATTCATTACACTCATAAAAATGCTTATCTACACATCTATATGTATCCAAATATATCCCGACGGATATACAAACATGGTGCCTATTTTTCAAATTAAAGATACACCAGAGAAAAATTCGAGAAATGGTGTTTTTCAAATTCATTATCGTGAAAAGCGGTTAAAATTACGAGTTAAAGAAATGTATTACTTCACTAGTACCATATAATCGAATACAGTCTGTCTTAATAGTAGGGAATGAATTATCAACCACCAGGAATAAAAACAATAATTCTCAGAATAGAGGAGCTCTTCGAAGATAGAAATGGCTAGAAAGTTTCTCAGTAAAAAAAAAAAAAAATACACTTACCATGATTTTGAAATGGAAATCTATGTACTATAAATATTTAGTATTCTAAGCTTCAAGATAAAGCTTCTACAGCTATATAATTTAGATGGTGTATGAGGTCAACGAAAGTATTCATTATTTTCTCCGGAAAACTGGATCTTTTATATATATATATATATATATATATATATATATATATATATATACACACATACCTAAATAATAATTTTTCTCTGACCAGTAACACAATTCTGTGTTCATGCACAAAGCAATCTTCAGATGATAATTAAGTCACCATTGCATAATTTATATATTGATATTTCGTTGTGCATGAAACTCACCTGTGAGTTCAGAGGAAAAACTGTATACGTATTAATATTAAACATTATAGCTCTGTTATTATACATCGAGCACTATTTTTTTTTATTATATATATTTCCCTGACGATCCGTTTAGGAGAAACCCAGGTAGGTTTTCCTGGCTCTTTAGGTTTATATTAGGTCTTCTCTACTTCGTGTATTGAGCACTTTACGTAGTTGCTTTTACTCGTTTTGGAGGGTTTTTTTTTTCTTTGGACTCTGAGCTTGAACTCTGGACGATTGCTTTCGCCCCAATTTCATGTTCGTAGTTTTTTTCTTTTTTTATCCCTCATATTTCCTTGGTTACTAGTTTGTTCTAGTACAAGCCAACATACCCAAGGTTTTTCCAAGCGAGTAACAATATATATATAATTTTTTATTTAAAATTATTTTACCTCTGCTACATAATTATTTACCTAACGAATTCTTTCCGATTTTTAATATATTTTCACACGCACACACAAACACATGTGTGTGTGTATGTGTCTGCGAGAGAGAGAGAGAGTGAGAGTGAGACTGCCATGGGTAAATTGTCGCCATTTTAGATTACTAATTTCGCGCGTTGTTTGTTTTTGATTTTGTCAACTGAACAGTATAGTAGAGTCAGTTAGGCACAGTCTGTGAGAAAAAGAGCACGATAACGCAATTCACTCCGCCAGAAATTTGGAGACGGCATACTGTACTGCTTGGCATTCGCGCCGGAAGCTCTAATACAAGCATTTCGGTGTGCCTGAGTGTCAATCTGAGGACAGTACAGGGGATTCAGAAAGAGATGAATGATATATCCAATCAACATTATGGGATTTAATGTTATAACTAGTGATGGCGACGTTATGTGTTCATTGATCTTCTCACAGGGCCTCAGTCTCCACGCGGAGGCCTACATTGAGTGCCTTGAGGAAGTAATGCTTCCCTGAGTTAATAGGGTGGCTGCTGGAAGACCCAATGTCTAACAATAGGATTCTGCACCATGACACACAAGCAGGAGAAAATAGTCATGGTTGTCAGACAAATTTAGAAACTACATCACCCCTTATATCTGGCCATCTAACTCCCCAGACTGCAACCCACTTGATTATTGTGTGGGGGGCGGGGGCCAATTGAGTTAGGAACAAATAGAAAACTTTCTTGTAACACCAAAGATGAACTGAAGGCTAGCATTATGGTAGCATTCACCAACTTAAACAAGGAGACCGCCCAGAAGCGATGCAAGATATTCCGAAGTGGTTGAATCCAATGGCTATTTTTATTGAATAAATTTACTCTTTAGTATTTCAAGAATTTTGTGTAATTTTGGTAAATTTATCTGTTAAAATGAAATGTCGGAGTATTTTCATTTTTGTGTAATTTAGATGACAATTTATCCATCGCGCCCTGTATATATAAGAGCTGAATACTTTGTTGAGCAAAACAGCCTAAGTGTAACCTTTATGCGAAAAATTCCACATATATCATCATCATCATCGTTTTCTTAATCCACTTGGATCTAATTATGCCATGCCGTGCACACAAAAGGCTTCTTTAAACTTCTTAATGAAATAATAAGCTAAACAATAAGAAGTAACCCAGTACAGATCTGTGCAAACATGTGCAGTTCTAACTATTCAGCTGAAAATTAACGCACATACACTCGAGAAGCCATATAAAATAACGATGTAACTAATTGTAAACTTAGAAGGCTTTTAAAAGAAATTCAAGAAAAAATCGATGCCCGGTATGCTATTATTTAGAAAGATTCTAATAAAATTTACATATATATATAATATATATATATATATATATATAATCTTGGTGTTTTATTTTTGTTTTGTTTTTCTTTTGAGAAAAACTGTAAAATTAAATAAACGAATAGCCGTCGAGTTAATTTGATAGAAGCACCATGCTACTCGTATTCACGGAGCGTTTGCATTAAATGCGTTTATTACAATGAAACAATAATGAATATGATTTTCTTTTTTATTCTGATGAAAGAAAATAGACAGAAAACTTCAGTTGGAAGTTCGAACTATCATACAAGTGAATCGATATTATTCACAAGTGGAAATAAAACAAAGACTTCGAAATATCAAATTCTTAATCTAATATTTATTTCGTTCAGTATATTTTAAAATGGTTCTATATATATACTATGTGATTAAAAAGTAACTCCCGACTTTATGTATGATGGACTCTCTTGTCTTGAAAAAAATGAAATTTAGACATGAGACTCCATCATACATAGGTAGGTTAATTTTTAGTTACTCTGTACATTCAGATATGGTTTTGCTATGTATGTTTCAACCTGGCAATAAATAAGCGTCTTATTCTGAATTTATTAAGATATCGATTGTTTTATTCTGTGCTTATAAGAACGAATATTTGAATTAGCGATGGAGTGCAAATACTGGTCCCGCCTGCTTCACCTAATTTCACACAAATGACATAAAATGATTTCTCCTGTCCTACCACAAATCTGTTGATTGAATGGCAGGTAGACTTGGTTCTCTAGACTTGAACTACATCCAGACTAAGAGAATGGCTATTCTGAATTTAACACTTTAGAGAAAGCATCGGTAAAACTATGGCACTATATATCGCAAGAAGTCTTAGCAGTTTCCCGAAATACAAAAAAGTTCTGGTGACATATGATTATCAACGATATAGAAGGGAAGGTATTTAAAAAAAAAACAAAAAAACAAGTGAACTCTGTTGATTATATCGGATGGAATTGTATAAGAATTATTAGTGATACTTTATAAGAATTTTTAAACAAGAGTCGCTCATCGAATCAACTATTATATCCTATTTCAAATAAAAAATTATTAATATTGAAATCCAAAATATCACATTTAATGTAGAAAAAACTGTCCTGTATTTTCTTTTAATTATTTCACCCCAAGCAAGGCGGAAATCTCACTACTACGCAGAAGGTTACAGGGAGCTAAATTGAGAGAAAAGGACAAAAATGCATCGGATTCGAGAAGATGGAAGATGTCGGTTCACGTTCTATTTAAATTTTTGAAGATCGTATTTATCAGGGACGAAAATAAACGATTAGGTGTTCCACAGTGGGGAGTTGTGCAAGGAAGTTAACTTTTGGAGTAGAAATGACGGCTACATTTAGCTATTTCAACAGTAAACTGGTGGGAGCTACATGTCAATCTAATAGCAAGCTTAAATTCGTGTCGTCAGGACACCGGGGGAAAAAAAAAACTTGTCAGAAAATTGCCATGAAAATATTTGTAGAAAAGACGGTAGGAAGCCACGTCATATCGGTGAGAAAATGAGTGAAGTCGACATGCCAAGTCAGGGTCGATTACATTACAGATCCTCCTTTGTATTTTGTAAAGAAGTTCGAGATGAACAGTAGGAGCCCTAGACTAGATATGGCAGCAGTATTCAATGCACGGATGAATGGTTGATTTGTAGATATGCAACATGGGTTCTGTCGTGAAAAATTTGAGCAAATCATATGAAGTAGAGTAACTGTTAGTTCATGACCAAAAAATATCATTCCAAATAAAAAAAAAAAAAAAACCTGTTATGGTAAGACCATAAAATATCATCTCTAAAGTAGAAAAATTGTTAGTGTCTAACCAATCTTCCTAGTTTGAAATATTTAGTAGATTCTTTTTATATTCTACATTCTCGTTATCACTTATAGATTCTCAAATAATCCCTTTCACGTAGGCCAACTGCAAATCTTTGTTTTACGTTGATAATTTATACTGTGTTATCGAACTGACGTAGATATTCGGTTTGATCAAACTAAGTATGTGGTAAATAAAAGGGATTGAAAATAGCTGAACGTGATGAATATGTCTTGAATATGTGATTAACATCCGTTAATGGCGCATGCATGTAGCATCAAAGATGATGACTTTGTCCTGCAGACATGAAGAGACTGAACAATTCTACAGCTGAATAGCGTAAGATCTCTCTGAGCCTGTTTCACCTTTTATTTTGCCATTTGATAATGGAACCCACCGAGCTTCGTTTTATTAGATTGCAAAACACAACCCTATAAGGTAGAGAAATTATAACCTTCGCAAATATCAGTAAAGCATCGAGGACATGGAATAAAAACGGCATTGTCAGAGGTTAGAGAAATATATAGGTGCATCGGAATAGCGTAATATGCTTTTCAAAACCTGATCAATATATTACTGGCTAAGAAATTGTCTTAAGAAACAAAAGATTGCAAAACTGCTATGTAATCTCTTATATGGCGGTGAATACTGAACAATTTCTTCATGGACGAAGAATAGGAATGAAGCGAGATAGACGTGGTTCGATGGGGGAATTTTTAGAATACTATGAATAAATTGTGATAAATGAGGGAATTTCCAGATAACTATGAACTAGAAATTGCGTTTAGCAATCAGGTAAAGATAATTATTTCTGATAGATAATGCAGTAAAAATGCTTGGAGAATTTAACAATATAAGGCATATTTTATTCAGGTGAAGTAGAGAAAAACGGCGAGTCAAAATAAATGGATAGCAGTACACAAAATGACGAAACGAATAAGTATTATTTACAAAAACAAGAGAAGAACGATTGTGGAGACAGGATCACTGACGTTAAGAAATTAATCGTTACAAAGAGAGTTAAATACTTTAAAATCTTTTCACTCCTAGCAAAGTCATAAAAGCGACTAAGACGCTTGTAGTTACTAAAGGTGATGCAGTACAATAAAACAAAATTATTCAAATAGACAGAAGACGACTATTGGCGTTGCTCCTAAATTTTTGAAGATCGTAGTTGAGAGGAAAGCCGGGAGATTTCCACAAGCGCGAAGTGCGAGAAAAGAAATTATTGGTGAAAAACTGTAGGTAAGAATGAAATTGAGACCTATCCGCCAAATTAATACTACGCTTAGATTCGTGAAGTCATGGCACCAAAACCCCATTAGAAAAATTTAGTTAACTATATCTATATATATATGAGAGAACAACGAGAATAGAGGTGGCAGTGATATTCAATATACGGCCGAAGGGTAAGCTTACAAATATGCAAGATATGTACTGGCGAGAAAATATTGTCTAGAACACAATAGTGAACCCACTTTCATAACAGCAGGATTAATATATATTTCTATTGAAGCATCATATTTCTATTGATGATGGTTATTATTTTTTAATGCAATTCTGGACTTGAAGGATTTTAAAAGAAAGAAAATCACAGACCGGTGTATGATTTAAAATTAGATTAATTAAATTATGAAGATCAAGATAGGAAACTGGAGAATGTAAAGAGAAAATTGGTGGTTTCTCGGCCGTCACGACTGATGTGTTCGGTCAGCAGAGGGAGAATTTCTGGTTAAATCTGCACATGAAATTTAAATACTGGCAGTAAATCCAGGGTGTCAGTGAAACGGAATTACTGTGAGAGGGACTTCCGAGAATGAAGTCAACTGTTGGGTTGTAGGGTTCCATTATAGAATCAATAGCCACGTGTCTGTGGCCAGAACGCGCTTTCACGTCCAAGGATATTGGCTGTGGTCTCTGCTGGAGAGGAATGGGCTAATTTGACAAAGACACGCGACACCGGAATTAATAACATCCTCAGATATCTGTGGAGAGTGATCCTACGATCATTCTTGGCTATGGGGTTGATTATACTGATATTAAATTCTAAAAGCTGTGGCAGTATAAACGTTCAACGTTTCGAGTAAGTTTTTCGAGAATATATATATATATATATATATATATATATATATATATATATATATATATATAGTTTTAACGTGTGCTATATTTATGGGATAAAGTGCTCAATATCAGAAATGTAAATATAAAAGTGAAAATTGAAGTCAACAATAAGGCGATTGCGCCTAACATGAAACAGCATTTCGCCTCTGTGTTGACTTCAATGTTCTCTCTCTCTCAATCTCTCTATATATATATATATATATATATATATATATATAGGGAGGTTGAACTATAATCATTCATATTAAATGTAAGTCTTTTTGTCAGAGTCGTTGTGGTAAAAGCAATATCTATTTTTACATGTTTTTCTTCATATATTGATAGACGCTAATAATAGTAATACATTGAATACCTCCCCATATAAGAAACAGCATAAACGTGGACTCTTGACTATAAAAGTGTATGTCCTAATTAGTAATAAAAAGTAGCTATTATACGAAATTAAATAAACGGTGCAAAATGAAAAATGATTTGCTACACTGAATTTTAAAAACAAATTACATAAACTATCATAAATGACTTCCTAATTAAATTGTTGATGAACAAATTAGACGAGTTCTTAAAATATTAATATTAATTAAAAAGAGCATAATGCATCCTCAAATAACGCTGAACATTTTAGTATATTATAGCGCAATCAAATACGTTCTAACAACAAAGAAAATGGAAAAATCCGAAAATAACATAAGTACTAATATATCACCAACTGATCAGAGTAAAAAAATAAAACTAATTATATACTATCGTAAATTTAATACAACTAACTTGTTCATCTGCAATAACTCTCCTCTTTCAACTTGCGTTTTGCGAAACAACATCGTATTTTATTTTAAATATCCTTTAGGAGATTGTATCTGTTACAAAAATGTCAAGTAGACTTACACTCACACTTACTTTATATATATATATATATATATATATATATATATATATATATATATATATATATATATATATAAAAATATGAGAGCAAAAATTTCATTCGGTTTATTAAGTAATTTTTCTAGTTAAGCGGACGAAATTTTTGACTACACCAATATATAATGGCCGGCTTTTCTCGTTTTCAGAGAAATAAGGTGACTTTTGTTATTCATATTTTTAAAAAATAAATTTATCGTCAATAAGGAAGAATTAAAAAGATGAGTTGAAATTATTTCAAATCTTTCTATTTCTAGCTTTTCTTTCTTTGCGTATCCCACATTTTCAATGCGGCTTTAACTAATATCTACTCACTTTAGTAACGTCAAACATGTAATTTCTATGAAGAGGAAGTTCAATCAAGTGTTCCGGTGCTTAATGTGAATCTCGTTTTATCTCGTCAATGATTATTTTACTGAGAAAAAGTAATTTTTCTGGTGATGCGAAACATGTCAAATTTCTAAACTGTCAAATAGATGCTGGATAATTTTGGGTTCTTCTCACGAGAAGAGTAAAAAAATCTTCCATAAAATGCCAATATATTTAATTAAATGAGTAAGTCCATAGATTTCTTTTTCTGAAAGTCAGTGCTATAATGGCTCACACTCAATTTTTACAAAGTTAGATAGATAAGTTTAGAAATAAAAGTAATCGTGGTATATACCTTATTAAGTAAATATTCAAATTTAAATCTCGTTCACGAGAACGTCAAATCTCGTCTTCAATTTCGTCTTGAATCTGTTCTGTCGGGGATTATTTCATTTTACACTATCAAATTATATCTCATCCGTGTCCGACATGACCAAGACAAAGTAAACACGACAAAAGGGAAGATATTAGGCAGTTTTCCAAAGCCATTACAATGTGAACTTATGTATGGACGAAAAGAAAATAAACCGCATTACTAATGAAAATAACGTTTCATTCGTTTTCTACAGCTCATCAACTCTTTGCAGATTATGTGACAGAAAAATATTTTAGATTCTCAGTTCTTTTTTTTTGTTGGGGATAATGGTTTAATGAAATGTGTCTCAATTATTAACCCATATATAGCTGTTCATAACTTTCCAAAGTGTATTTGCACATACGTAAATATAACGAAACCAAGTGGAATTGGATCACGGCTCTCCGGTTAACAATTCCGAGCCATTATCGATTACACAACCCACACATCTAAGCTTACAGCACCTGGTATTCTTCTTCAGTCACCCATCTAGTTACTGTCCAGGTATTGCGCTACTTTGTTAATCATACGGGAACCGATGTTTCAACATTATTAGGCCGTAAACCCCGAAAAAGATTGACGCAAATTTCAATTCTGTAAATAAGTGTTATGTTTATTTATGCACTGAATTATAGAGGTAAGATGTACCTCATAAAATATGTAGGCGAATGGGCTTCTAATTATTGTGTTCACCTTTTTGTTTTCTGTCCAAATTCTCTACTTGTGTCATTAATGTGGATTTTAGTGGGTAGTGTCTTAATTATTCTAACCAGTGGTGATTTATAGCGATAACTGTTCAACCATAGAGCAATTCATATTCATTCCTTTCAAAACTTCGGGCCTACTTTACAATATGAAATAATTTTTTTCTTCAATCATTATAGTTTTGTTTTATTAAATAATATTGGTGGGAGTGAAAAAAGATAGCAGATCCTACCAAGCAAGAACTCTTGCTATCCAGTGTTTTTATGTAAGGCCGGCATAAGCCGCCTGTATTTTCTATTAAAATATATAACTGAAGACCGTTCATACCGTCAAGTTACATTTGACATATCGTTTAACCTGGTGAACAGTTTTTGACACCGCTGTACGAAGCAGCCTATGGTGGGATTTTATTCCTGTCTTGTGACATCCGCAGGATTATTTAGCCCTACAGGTGATTTACGGAATGAACCAGCCCGGCTCACCGAGGCGAACAGCTACAGTGATATATTAGACGGTCCCCAGCTTTCTTGTCACCCACAATCATGTTTGTTCGTTCTAAATTACACTGCCCACATTTCGTAGATATAATCGGTCAGAGATATCGGAAGTTTCATTGTGAGGTTGACAAGTTTGGAGCAAGGGGCTACAAGGGCAGGGCCTGCTGCTCTGGCGGCTAAATATTATTGATCGAATTGCAGATCAGTGTTGACGATCCCACCATTCCAAATCGATTTAAGCAAATATGATTTTCCCTTCTGTGTGTGATAGATTTTTCTGCAAATCTTTCTTATGCTGTTAACTTGCAAATAAAATGATTTATGTACTTAATTATTTTATTGATTCAAAACCGATATTACATTGACTTTTTATTTGGCCTCGATTTTATATAAATCGTTGCAAGTGTATACTGTAGTAGTAATTTCAGTAATATTTGCTGTTCAGTAAAATCTAATATTATCCCCTCGAATTCAGAAAGTCAATTACGGTGTACGATATAAGGACAATAATAAACAAGGATTTTAAAAATAAAACTCTTTCTTCGATACTTTCCTTTTAAATTCGCTTCTTGTTTTAATCTATTCTACGCTGAACATTAATTATTCTGAGATAAGAATGAATGTCGTTTGTCATTATTTTCGGATTTGCAAATCTTCATGACTGGCAGTTTTAATCTAAACACGAACAATTTATCCAATTCCTAACATCTACAATTCTTTTGCAAATCTTTCGTATTTAAATATGTCCAATTTAACGATTCTCTTATTTAACAATTTCGAGGACAAAACTGTGTTATTTTCGTATTGTTATGTCGTATTCTCAACAATGGTCATAAATCCTAAATGAGACAACTTACCTTAATGTGTATTTATATTATTCATACATTTCCTATTTAATTCCAATCCTACAACTGGTTATTTTAATAAATGTTTCTCTACGAAAGCTTTTGCATTAGATATTAACAAAGAATTGAATACTTCAGTATAACACAATGACAACTAGAAACAAGATTAGTAAGATTATGTAACACCAATTTCTCAAATAGGGAAGGAATGATGTCACTTCAAATTACAACTCGAAATCCTGGATTTCATTTCGGATATTTATTTCTAATTTAATTATGATATTGTAACGGGAATGCCTGTTGGGTTTATGTAGAAAACACGTATCCCCTTGTGTCATTTTTTTCTCGTAATAATTATTGCGGATTCGAACGTGAGTCCAAGTAATAATCAAGTAACACAAAAAAATGAAAAATAAACAATGCGTGTAATAACAAAAGTATTACAATAACAATAAAAGAAAACTTTGAAAGACTAGTTTCATAAAACATTTAAATTAGAGTTGGTTGTATGACATTTTGGACTGACCCACAAATATGTCTATATATTTGTGGGTCAGTCCAAAATGTCATAAGAGAAAAGTAAGTCATTGAAAATGAACTGTCCCAGTGGTGGGCACTTTTTTCTTTACAAGCGACTCTATCTTATAGCCAGAATTGGAAAGGAGAGTGAGTGTGTAAGAATAGAATCAATTTATAGATTTAAGGAGCGCATCCTAGCGAAGATTGTTTTTTTTTTTTTAGGAAAGTCAATTGGGATAACCCTAAATATAAATAAGGATGTAATGAAAAACTGTATAAAAAATATATATTTTTAATTTAATTCCTGTGACTACAAAGTTTAATGAACAATTACTTTGTTTATCATGTAAGTAATTTTTAAAAATTTTTTTTCTATTGATTCTAGCTTTTAGCACCGTTCAGAGAATTTGTATTATGATGTATTTTTCTACAAATTCCATACAATTGTCTTTTAAGTTCAGATATTAGGAAGATTTATCAGTTCGATGGAGCATCTATCTTTTCGCCATTTTCATGACATTACAGTAGAAATGTTTTGGGAGTAGGCTGAGATACCAGAACATGAAAGCGCAAATTGAAAATATTATCGCCTGTTAAATAATCATGTTTAAAAATCAAGTGCCGTTTGCTGATAGCCATCTCATTTCTGGTAAAGATGCCAAATGTTGAATTTGAATCGCAAACAGTAACTTGCGAGGAATAGGTATTGATATTGAGCCAGTTGGTTTCATACCACACAAAGCCAGACGGGAGGAAATGAGACAGAGAAAAATTCATTAATGCCAGTCTTTCTGGTTCATAGATCTCGTTTAGAAAATCGGCATTTCGAATTGATCTGACTCCAAAATCGAGCCTTTAATGATGGTGAGATATATATGATCATTTCAGTCACACAGCAGACCACATATTTTTTTTTTTATTGCGTTCTATATTTTTTGTTTTCTGTCAAATAGTGTTGGTAGTAACACAAATGCATCTTCCAAGATTTTACATGGAAATTCATGTGCTTAAAAGAACTGAAATGTTTTCCATTTCCGTCGATAACAGACGAACATGTTCAGGATACATCAGAAATGATACCGTCTATTTCACTATCAGTTATGCAATTAAATCACTTCTACTTAGAATAATTCGATCTACCTTCCTTGTACTGAATGACTGTGGAAACAGGATAATTAATCCTATAGTTGTTGAAATGTGTCGTGTTTTGTTTTATAAATATATTATCTGTACCCCGATGTCTGACTACGTCTGTACAGCTTCAGACGACTGAGTTGTCAATTTAGAGTTATTTCTCCTAGACTGGTTGCCACCCACGGCAATAGTCCAGTCAGTCCCGCTATTTAACTGATAGCTGGAGAGAGAAGAAATGAATTCATAGTATCCCGGAGGTTGTTTGGGCGAAAATGAAACTAACGAACTCGACCGGAATTCGAACTCTGTACGCAGTTTTATCGTTCAGAGTTAATTAACTCTTACATTACCTGCACATTTAATTAATGAGAATTCAGAATCTTTAATTTACGTATCATTTTAATGAAACCCATTATCAACAGAACGCTTGGGAGAGTTTAAGGCTTTTTTATGTCAGTGTTTACTCCCTTACTGGTCTATTTGTGATAGAAATTAATTTTATTCTTCCGTAATTAAACATACCTCGCTTCAACATTAACAGAAGAGGGATTTTTTTTTTTTTTCGAGTTTGAGTCAAGGTGTTGTAGATGATTTTATTCTTTTCATTCTTTTACCGAAGATAAGAGATCTTGCATCACAGTCCAGCTACCCACTTTTCAGTTATCAGTATTCGAAATAGATGAAAGATACACTGATTCCAATAATTTAAAGAAAATAAACTTGCCGGTTCATTTTCTCCTTTTCATGCTAACAAGTTGCCAAAATAACTGTCTTTGTTGGCGCCGAATTTATCTGATCAAAGAAGATGAGTATTATTCGCAGCCAAGACTGGTAAAAAAGAAGACTTGTTCATAAACTATCTGCCCCTTTCACTGGGTACGGCGTGTCTTCATGAATCTGTCCGCCGCAAAAAAATCACCTTTGTATAATTCGGAGAGTGATTTGAAGTTTCATTTAATTTTTTTTAAGATTGTATGCGGACAGGGAGGCAATGAATCGGGTGAGAATTCCACAGGCGAGAAAAGAACCTGTCAGAATAGAACTTACGATTACGCCTAATTATTACAACTGTCAAACAATGAGAAACTACAAGCAAATCTTGAAGTACGCTTAAATTAATGGGGTTGACATACCAAGGATTAAAGCTCATTAGAAGATATTTATTTATAGGAAAAAATATGGGAATCACGTCAAGGCTGAAGACCTTTCTTTGGATTTGGTCGAGAATTTAAGGATATATAAGAGTATCTGACCAGATACAGCAGAATTATTCAGTGCACGGACGAATTTTAGATTTATAAACGTGCAAGATGGATTTTGACGATAAAAATCGTCTGGCACGTCACGGTGAAACAACCGGGTCAGCAGCAGACTGAGTTATTGTTTCAATATAATCACTCTACTTCATGTCCAGGGAACAAGAAGTAATGCTGCTCTACGTGAGATATTTTATCTAAAGAAATATTAATCTGAATGCGAATGTGGTCAAGCAAAGCCGTATTTTACATTGTTTATGTATGCCTTGATATATAAGCAAAATGTCTAATTCCATGCCAAAATATAAATCGGTACATATTCATTTGCAATAATACAATCATTTTTGGGTCTGAGACAATAGTGAAGTATTGAAATTAGCCATAAAGATAACAAGATAAATGGCTTACAAACAATAACACTTAGAATCTCAGTTTTAAATTGCATTTTAAAAAGATAAATATAAATCTTTTGACAATTGAATATGAATAAGTTCATTTAAATGTTTTCCAGAAGTTCATACTATCAACTGGTTTTATTCAGGTAAAAGTTCGTAAAGATACATCTGTTTTGTTACCAGTTTTTTGGTTTTGTTTTGTTTTTTTGGTTTTTTTTTTATATAATGGTTTATTCCTAATATAATTAATTCAATCGCCTCGGATTTCACGAGTTTAATTCCTACAGAGAAAATTCAATTTGTTGAATTTTATCCAATTTTGCCGGATAATGTATTTTATAATTGAATACAAAAAAAATACACGGCTGCTCGTTCTTCAGAGTAAAACCTGAACTGAAATTGATTACTTTCTATATTAAAGGATCCTGACATAAAAAGAAAGTAGCGATGACTAATTATTTGCCAAACTAAATACTTTGCAGTGAGATGCGTGTTCATCAGTACGAAAGTTTACATACCCCCTGCTGTAAGCCCCCTTAACGAGGACAGGTTATTTTAAATAGTTCAACAGAACTCTAATGACAGAAAAGTATGACATCGTCTAGCTTGTTGTATAAAATATGACTGTAACATTTAACCGACAAAGACATAGTTTTTCATTCTGAAATTGGATTACTAGAAAAGATATTACTTTAAAAAGAGCATTAATTATTTCTTATATTTCTTTGTATTATTATTGGGTATACTTCGTATTTGAAATAGACGCCCCATGTTTTTATTTGTTAAAAAGTGTGTATTAAAATGGAAATGCGCGGCGCAACTGTCAAGGTTTTATTCTTTTCCTTTTTAAGGAAACACATCCTCTTCATTTTGATTGTTTTCTCGAAAGCCTCATATTCGAGATGTAATCAAATTAATTTCTAAAGAATTGATTTAATTTTAATTCGACATTTTTATGTCTTCAAACATTATTAGAATGGATGACCCGTCTTCAAATACGTAATATCATGTATAATAACGTGTGATGTAATAGAAATGTCGGATTGAATCAATTAATTCTTCACAAATATATATGTATTTATCGAAATAGACTCTATGATAGCTGAATAGGTGTTATGATGTTAATTTGGGGTTAATAAAGACAAACGCCAAATAACATTTAACAATAAAATGGGGTTTATTCGGTTGGTAAGTTGGTACAGATATCGCCTGAGTAGTCTATAACTAACTCAGCTCAAGAACTTCTCCGACACTCTTTTGACATGACACTATTTAACGTCCTTGTTTGTAGACGAGTTCATCTTCAAGAGGGGTGGTAGGTTCCTACACAACAATAGGGTATATCAAAAGTATACTTGTTTGTTACTGATACTTTTTTCAAAGTTCATTGCTTTTACGTATATAGAGAGAGAGACAACTATATTATTGAATATAATTCATATGGATTACCAATACTACTCGCTCTGTTTTCTCTTACATTTGATAATGTCGGATACAAATACTGTAGCATTTTAAAGTGTCCATCAAAATCGATGATTGCTTCTGGCAGAATTCGTAAATATAGCGAAAGGAAACCATATGCGACTTTTGTGCGCAAAACGGGTTTAAGCGTTTTAAGGGTTGCAATGTGTCGCTTAAAATTAAGCCCATATATAAGATGATAGTGTCACTTGTAGATTATGATGCTTGATAAGGTAAGAAAAACTGCTAAAAAATAAAATGTCGGAAATGTCGTGTTCATTGAAACATGCTATTTTTTGATTTTATTTTTTTAAACCTTTACATAATCTACAAAATCATAGACGAGTACTCAAGAAGTTAAACGAAAAATATACTTTTTGTATACTCATATTTTATGACTTTTAAATATTTTAATTAATTGAATTCAGCGTACTATTTTTTTTTTTTAAACAGTGGGAATTATATCTACCAGACTGTACATTTGACTTAATGTAAAATGTTCTCTCCAACGGGTTTTCACCCCGTGCCTCCCTGTTTAGAAACATACATTACACTGTTAAAAATACGAGTACATCTATTGAAACATGTGTATTCACTAAAATAAAATTTAGAGCAATAAGTAACAACTTAAAATTTTTAAAAATTCTTTACAAAATAATCTGGTATTTCGAAATGATTTCAGATTTCTGAAAATATTCATAAATGCAGTTAAGAGAAGCTCAAATTTATCACTCATATATTCTTTGCAAAAATACGAAATTGTCCTAAGAAGTTTCTGCATTATTTGGTGTTAATTACATTTTAACCAAATTTATCGAGTGGCAAAAAGTCTTCCCAGTAGTTTGCTAAACCTAACACATACAGTGTATCATTATTTCTATTTGGACTACTGTCAGCATCTTTGTGGGTAGCGCCATTTGTCGGCAGTTATACTCATTTTCACACCGAGTCGAAGTCTGAACAACCCAGCCCAGAGAATGAACTCACAATCTCTATGCCACTATATTCATGAACCAACTTTTAAATCCACTAAGCTAGTATCCCGTAAGACAAAAATTTCTTTCATCATATCTGCTGGTTTTATAATCTTCCTACAACACTTCCATGAATTATCAAAAAAAAAAAATAAAATTTCTCGTTCACCCATTCTTGGCACGTTATTGACTCTCCCGTTCCATTACTTGTAAAATATTTGGATGAAGTTTTGCTCTTTTACATTTTATACGATTTGTTTCGTGTGGTCCACTGGTATATTCTAATAGGCTTTCTTTTCTATGTCCCCAACAATCACATCCTGTCATTGTACGTGTCTCGGTACTAAAATAGAATAACTCTTCCTTCCCCACCCCTACAGCTACCTCTGGTTTGTACTGAGGGGATTTGTTTAATCTGCCAAATCCAAATCATGAGTAAAACTATACACGTCTAATTTTATGACATATTTTATAGAAATGCATCCATAGAAAAAAATGGTAGAACATTTAACGCATGAGAAAAAAATTACTATTACTCTGTATGAAATTGAAATAGGAAGAATTTGGTTATTTACGATAGATTTTTAAATGGAAAGGAAGGACGGAAGGCTAGCTCAAAATATACTTTTGAACGCTTAATAAAAAAAAAATAGGTGAATAGAGATATTTTGTAATTTTTACTTTATTGAGAAATGAAAAAAAAGAAAATTTGTCTAGGTAAAATGGATACAGCGAAAGTTCACACCTTAGACTTATGAAGAGTCTAAGACATTCGTAGTTGTAACGAAGTATGTTGATGTTTAAGAACGGGGAAATAGAAATTATGTTAGCAGCGATGAAAGACAACTCGTTCTGCGATGCTTAACTGTATTTTCAGGAGAAGAATTGTCATATCTTATTTTCAGTTAATTTGTCCGGAATTTTTGTTGGTCACTTTTCATTACAGAATTATCTGCTTCTTCTCAACTAAATATATAAATTGATATGCTTATCTGGACTTCGGATATATTCAGGTCGTCAGTTTCGCTTACCTTAACTTACTTCCCAAAACATGGCATTTTTATTGCCTTAATCAGATTAAACGAAGTGATAAACAGGTTCCGAATCAAAGCTTACTAAGAAAATAAATTTCCGAACATTGGTTAGTTTTCCCTCGTAGGTAAGGGCAATAGACACAGGTTTATCTTTTTCAAATACGTTTTTTATGACTTCATTCATCATTGTTTATTTTTGACAGTCTTTACCGTCTTTTATCTTTCTTTGCAAAGACTATCCATTTTATTTCAATGTCTTGTCTATAACTTGAGGTAAGTGATTTCAGTTCTTTATATTATGAAGTATTAGTATTTTAAGTTTCAGTTTCTTAATTTATTTTGTCCTGGTAAAGTTAATTTAAACGACATTAGAAGAGGCTTCATTAATTCCTAGAAGTCGACGCGTTTTGTTGAAATATTAACTTCAGTATGTGTTGTCATAAAAAATAAATGCTTTGCTTGGGGTAAAAATGTTCATAATTGCGACTCGCGTATTCTGTTAACGACTACATTGAATCTGTATTTGATCTCTCTAAATTCTTTCTTTAATCAATTATCCCGTACCAAAAAAAAAAAAAAAAATGGAATATTTCAATCGCAGCATTAAACAGCAAATGTTAATTCTTCAAAGTTTTATAAGAGATACTATTTGATACTTTATATAAGAAAAAATAAATGAGAGAATTCCTGGTGAAGAAAAAAATGGACTGGCTGTGGAATTACATAAATAAATAAAACAAAAGGTTAAAATGTTTTTCTTTGAAATTCAGAGATTGTGAACGTGTAAGTAGGACAGGAAAAGCGAGATAAATCTGCAGACCCCAAAAAGGAGTTAATGATTTATTGCCAACTGTCAGGCTGGTCGCCAAACTGTTCGTCCAATGAAAAGACGATGGGGAAAAATAGTTCCTACATTGCGTTCCGACTGCGTCTGTTGACAGAAATTGGCACTCACCATAGTCTTGATGCGGTCATCTTCGTAGTCAGAATTCTTATAGATTTGGAACAGCAAAACCTAAATGTTTCAATTATAGTGGCCGGATGATAATGAAGACATTTCTCTGCAGAATTAATAATTTTCCCCATAGAGAGAGAATCTTTGAAATCGAAATCTTGTATTAACCCTTAATGGCCACCGCCCCTGATTTGGATTGATAGCATTAATGGATTATAAGACGTTGTCCACTTTTATATGACGTGGTTCATCATGGTTCTCCACCATTTCTTACCCGTTGTAGCTTTAAGCAGAGCTTTTTTTTGCTATCCCTCTCACTCCTCGTTCTGCCATTCATATAAGTGAGTTCGTTATGTATACTGTTTATTGGTTTTCTCTGTCTTTCACTTCGTATTATCTTGTGAGTTCCAAATTCTTCAGTGTGTGTGTGTATATATATATATATATATATATATATATATATATCCGAAAAAATTCCAACTCCTATCGGATCATCCCATAAGTTCTGTCCGAATTTTGAATAAAAAAAATAAGTGACCAAATGTTACATTTAATTACAGATTCAATCAACAATGTATTTTCCCTGATTATCTATGACTTCCTTCCATCTATTAACGAGCTTACTAATTCCATTACTGTAAAATTCTTTTGGCACCAGATTGAAAGAAGAAGCTTTTGCCCATGAAGTTCCCTTCTCGGCTGGGGTCCTTCCCCTTTACCAAGCCACTGTCTACGATGCTTAACATTTCGACAAAATATCCATATTTTGTCGCCAGTCACAAGTCTATCCAAAAAAGATGAAACAAGTTGGCGAGAATGGAGAGAAGAGCAGATGTCAACCCGGGATTTGAGGTTGTTTTCAGACAATTCATGAGGCACACATTTTCAAAGTTTAGGAACTTTTCCAAGTTGTTGAAGATGACGATAAACAGTTGTATGGTTTGAACTGAGAACCACTGACAGTTCCTCAACTGATAAAGCAGGATTTTCTTCAAGGGCTGCTTCAAGAAGCTTTTCATCAAACTCAACTGGACGTCCGATTCGATCTTCATCTTCAAGTGTGAAATCTTTACCTCTGAATTTTGCAAACCATCTTCAAGTTCTTTCATTCACACATTCCTCTCCAAAAACAGTGAATGTTTCTAGCCGCTTCGGCTGCTGAGTTTCCTTTCTTGAACTCATAAAGCATTATGTGCCTCAAATGATTCTTGGGTACTTCCATGTTAGCAGGGTTTTAAACAAACAAAATTTTATTTTATTGTTCTCTGAAATAAAATTTGATCAGTTTAAATACATCTAAACATAAGAATAATGTTCCGCCTCATTAGACATTATAAAATACTCTTTAAATTTCGTTCATTTAAAAAAAATAAGGTAAAATTCGGACAGAACTTACGGGATGACCTGACAATTCTGTGTATAAGTATCCTACTTATTTCATTTTCCTGAAAACTTCCTCGCGTTGCCATGATATTCTCAGAATCCTTCTATAATACCACATATATATTGCTTCAAGTCCCTATCTATGTATGTGAGGAAATTGCATATTATTCACTGCCCTATAGCTGATAGTTATGAACATAGCAGTTGAGCACTCTTCGTTTGTTCTCCTTGAATTTCTTCTGATTCTTAATACGTTGTTTAGCTTTTGGAAGCATATTTCGCTATTGCAATAAGCCTGTTTTCTGTGTTGCATTTGCCTTTGTCTCTTAATCCTGTGATTAATAACTGAAACAAGATATTTATTCTAATTTCTATAATTAATACTGGTGTTTACAGTGGCCATTAATTAGTTAATAAAATCAAAGAACAAGCGTTAATTAAACCGTCTCTCAAATTACATTCTTTAATCAAGGTGAGCGCGTTTTTCTTTCTCTTTTCATTAATGTATTTTGATAACCACTTTTCAAAGTGATCGTATTTTACAAATTTAAAACTCCTTATTTTACAAAAAAACTACGCAAGTGAAAATTGTAATGGTTTTTCTTACTAACGTTCGAGAACTTGACCATTACTAAGTCAGGCCATTCAGCGATGTTAGATAGTTTATGACCTAAATAGCATGGCTTTCAAACCGGTCAGTCTAATTTATTTTAATACGTGTATTGAGAATAGCTAACTTTTAAATTGATATAATATTTCTGCGGTGTTTAATTGGGCAATTTTATCCTTAATTGGAATAATAAATATTAATAATATCGCTACAACTTGAGTTCTTGTTGTGAGTAGTAATGGAAGTAACTAATATTAAATATGTACTGAATCTATCTGAAAACCATTCCTGGCCAAGATGGGCACATTTCAAAAGAATATTTTCTATGTGTAACTTTGAGCTGCAAATGTAGCTGAAATATCCATACTTTCATCCTGAAGAATGGGCCGAGTTATGCCAATTGTCTTTTACTCAAGAATCTAATTTGACTTATAAAAACTTTAATTGGCTATATTGAGCATTTATATAATTCATTTGATCTGCTTCGCACCAAATCACGTCAAAAGACATCATAAACGTATACTTCTAGACATGTTATAATTGAGTTTTTTTTCATTTTGATCTGGTTATGATGCTTCATTTTCCTCTCTCTCTCTCTCTCTATAATGGTTTAAATTTGGCGTAATACCAAATATATGCGCAGACGTATTCAGATATCACTATGCGTTGAATTGAAATTTTGCAGAGTGATGTCGTTATATCATATCATCTTGCGTCAATAGGACAAGATCATGTATTTCCACAGAATCACAATTTTCAAAATTTGACATTAATCATTTGGAATTTTATAATCGGTTGAAGAATTAATGTAAGTTTTGTGGTTTCTTCGGTGACTCATTATTCTTAAATCGATTTTAATACATTGGTCTCATAGTAAAGTTAACAGATATAACCTTCCAGCTTTTAATATTTGACAGAAGCGCACAGCCTAAAATCTGAGCAGGATTAAGTTGTTCATACGAGCAACATTGTACAAGCCATTATCTACTTCATATTGTTCTTATTTTTCATCCTGTAGAGGATTGATGGAATTAAATCTACCCCCAAAGGCCTCAGACTAAAGGACAAGTGATCAGGTCTCAGAGTTCTACGGACTCAATCTTCTATTTATTTCTATATATTTCTCATAACTTAAGAGTCTATTTGGGTGAGTCTTTATCATCATATTTGGCTGAGACTTTAAAAGTCAATGGGGATTATTTGGGTGGAGTTATCTTCTCTTCAATGGCATGTTGAAGATTTTACTCGATCGCATGATCCGAGCAGCTTGTACTAATCCTTACTCTGAACTGTCGGCAAAGTGAGGTTCATGCCTTTCTCTACAGCACTGCGTATTAAATAGAAAACTATTCCTCCTTGAATTTGAATTTGCTTTAGCTATACCATTTCGCAGCAACTAAATGTTTGACGAATTTTGTTTTATCAGTAAAACTATATATAATTTTAATCCACTTGACATTGGAATATGCACAAATCTATTAAACAATTGCACAATCTGCATATATAAAACCCAGTTTCTCTCTCTAATATATATATATATATATATATATATATATATAGGCTAAGCTAATGGATAGGTTGAAAAGATACTGCTGAGTAGCTATGGAGGTCATCAGACTTCACAATACAGTTGGATATTTTCCATTTCAAACCCATTGTTTATCAGACGCGTCTAAGAAATATTGAGGAATTTAAAGAAAGAATTAAATATGAATACATTAAAATGACAGGAAACTCTGCGAAGTGTTAATGAATCATGCAGGCAAAGAATTGAAAAAAGTAGGACAATTTGAACAGTACATTTAACAATTAAATAACTAGTAAATTATCTGGTGTAATTATACGTATAATAAAGTATCCCTACGTTGTGCGATTTTTGTATATTTGTGTACACAGATAATATATTCTGACCCTAATGTTTATTCGCTTCCCCTCAACGTCAAATTCGACAATTTATGTATATTCACGTACGTGTGGGCAAAGACAAAAGTACATAGAGTATATATATATATATATATATATATATATATATAAATAAAATATATTGACACAATCTTCAAATGGGGGGGAAAAAACGTAAAAATGTGCTCAGAAGATCAAATCGCCATTGAGTGAAGCTGTGAAGCTCGCATTTTTATTCTTTCGCTCTTTCACTTTCTTCATGTCTAGCGTGAAAAAAAGATACTGTGGACCCCCATCGTGAAGGCGATTCAAATATAATCTGATCTGGCATTAACTATCTACGGTAATAGGCTGTGTAAGAAAAAAAAAAAAGTCAATTTCATTTGGGGTGTCAGTACGCAAACATATTCCTGACCAAGAGAAAGAATCCCCCTGTTCTCGCTGCGACTGTCATGGAGGCTTCGAAATAATACAACCCCGCCATTTTTGTTGAGTCCCAGCACAGGAGTATCTTGGACTTTACTCACTTTCGTTTTCATTAGAAGGCAAAGCATCAAGTTTCCCCCCACTGCAGCAAGAAAACACAGCAAAAAATTGGACCAAATTCTACACTTTGCTCGTTGGGCAAATGCTACGGATTGCAGCATTACATGTTAAAGAATGGGCGATATGGTCAGTTTATATTGGCATACCCATACGTGCCTGTATGGCCAAATCTACAAAAACTACTAAGTACCTGTAACCAGTGTCACGCTGGCATCTACGATTAGTCATAATTACAGTGGGGTCGGGGTTGTAGCAGAATTGATATCCACTGAATGATACCAGAAGCACAGCACATATCTGATACATTTTGATTCGCTATTTACCTAACTCCTTACTGTTTTAGGATGTGACACAAGGTCGATTTAATGTGGGCACCTATAAGCGCATGTATGGACCAAGAACAAAAATTATCCTGTTCCCGTCATTACTTTAACGCTGCCATCGGTATCCACAAATCCTCACTATTTGGTGTAATCAAGACTGTCTTGCCACAGGCTTAGAATTTTATAGGATAGACTTGTAGAAGAAAAAGCTGTTACACTTTGATCTCGACTTCAAGATAGTGAAATGGAAAGCTATTCTTAGGGAACATACTCTGATATTTTTGTGATATATCGATTCACTCTTTATTTCTTACTGTTAGTATGCACAGATGACATCATGTTGATGGTAGAAGGAAAGCGAAAATAACTCTTAGATAAGTTAATAAAGGAAAATGAGGTGAAAAGGTAAAAGTGTAAGAAGACAGAATGCCTGGTTGTCAGTAAAGTAGATTATACAAAACGTTAGCTCTGGATTAGGGACGTTAAAATGAAGCAATTAGAGAAATTTAACGATCTGGTTAGATGACGAAAAGCGTGACACGAACAGAAGACGAATAGGAATAACCAAAAGTGACTTGCAGAAATGAAGCAGTTTTAAGAGATGCGAAAAGCTATGTAGGAAGAAAATGAAGTGCTACACAATCATTTCACATACAAAAAAAAGAGACATAAAGATACAGAGATGTGGATGCTGAGAATACCATGCACTGACTATCTGGACAACGAGGAATGTTTAAGTGAAATATGAACTAAAATATACTTACAATAAGAATGAGAAATTTGACCTCTGTCATACACATAATGACCTGGAGAAGTTAACTCATACTGGATGTATTAAATGCAAGAATTATTGGAGAAAACAGCTAGAAACCTACCCAAGGAGTTTGACAGAAGAGGTACAAAATGGATGGTTATGAACCAAACTTAGGGAAGCCAAATTTTTGTGGGGGCCACGATTACCCATTTCATGCAGTGACATGGTACATAAACGAATATGTGAAGTATTTTTAATACATTGTCGTTATCTAAGGTGTATGAGGACTCGGGACCTTAAATGAAAACCTTCAAGATCTGATCTTAAAAAACAGTCTCTCAATCAAAGCACAATAGAAAATAAAAACATATTTAAAATTAAAACCAAACCAGCTTTAAAGATGGCCGATTGATCGTCCTTTTTCTTTACTCCTGACAATAAAAACGCCTTTCGTATCCGACAGGCAAACGTACAAATAAATATTGGCGACCTTGAAATGCTCCTGATTTCTGTTATAAGGAACTATTTTGGGCAAGCTTCTCGGAAAACATCTCTCATCATTGATTCGCAAAGCCAGTTATTCTCTAAAACTAAAAACATCCAATTTATGAATACATACGAACTCTCTTTTACTGACTTCTTTTTAGAATTTTTCCGTTCTGGAAATGGCAACCTTATTTGTACATTTTCCTGTTTCCTCCCATATTTTTCAGAAGTTTTTGCTTTTTTTTTATTTTCGTTCTTTCATTTTTCACTAAAAGCGTCCGCTTCAGAACTGCTTTCATTTCCCCGGCGTGGAACAGAGACCTGAAAAAAAGACCCAAAATGTGCAGAGAACACACAATCTCTGTATAGATTTGTCTAATAAATCTTTGTATATACAAGCTCCGACGTCTACGTGCGAGAGATTTTTATATAAGTTCCTCACTGGAAAAACGTCAATTAAAGCGACGTTTATAGAAATAATACCTTTACATAAATGGGTGCAGATCTTTTGAATTGAAATGATTGAGAAAGTGAACTAAAGAGCGCTGGATGCTATTAGAAAGACTGCCAAGCAAAATTAATTGACTGCATATAAAAATTCATTTCAATATTCGTTGAAAATGGTGTCATTCTTCAAATAAATTCTTTGTAATTATTTGAAAGTTACAACTGCATTGTTTCTGCCTAGTCATTTGCATTAGTTTGTCTTTAAAGATATTTCTTTAAGAAGTCATTTTATTTCTACGTTTTCCTTGTAGCAGTGTTAGTACAAAAGTAGCAAGTGAGACTCGTTTATTTTCAGTGAAACTTTTAGAAACCAAAGGATACTGAACTGTTACGTGACATCAGACCTCCTATATGGTAAGGAATGATGGACAGTCTCCCCAAAGATGAAGGAAAGACGTGAAACAAATGTGGGTCTACAGAAGGAAGCTGACGATACCATGGACCGAATATGTCAGCAACGACGAAGCTTTAGAGAAAATGGAAACAAAATGGAGATTTATACTTAAAATCAGAAAGAACGGAAATTTTTAGGGCACATAAAGAGGAAAGAGAGCTTGGAAAACCTGATACACGTAGAACAATTTGAAGAACATAGAGACACAGGAATACTTCGCATAATATGCTTAGTGGGCTTCAGTAAACAGATGGCGGAATAGGGTTTAGTAAAAATAAGACAAAAATTATTTAAGAGCTACAAAGGACAGGAAATTATGTGGAACCATGATTGCTTACGTTCTGAGAGGAGACGTCACATAAAGAAGACAGTTTTTACTATGTTAAATCTACAATGCTTCAGTACATCTGCATTTCTGATCATAAGACTCTGATTCGAATCTCACCATGGTCGATTTGTCAGAAAGGAGACTTCTTTGTGTTATCCGACTGGAGGTGTCGATCTCAACGTGCAGCACCTTTTGAAAAGTGCCTGAAAAAACCATACCACGGGTTGACCCAAGCCTTGTGAGTGAATTTGGGTGCCATAGATAGCAGTGCTAGCACGAAGTCACAAGTCATCGTCGCTGAAACGGTAACTAAGGTCTGCACAGCGTAGTTGCAGTATAAACCACAGGCGCTATATGTTGGTGTAGAATAAATACAAATGCGCCTGAGCAAGCGTCTGCAATAGGGATTGTCTAACCGCCCTAGTAGACAGGTATTCTCGAATACGAGTGGCCAGCTAAATGTACATATATACACTTTTGCATTATTGATATGAAAACACGCCAAAAATATAACAAAAAAACAGGCTGGGTTTTCTAATATTTTTTTTTTCATCTTTGTATTTTACTCCATGATTTTTCCTTCATGTTCAGGAGATTTTTAATAACGACAGCTGTCGACTTCAAATTGCTATATCATAATTATGGGTAATATCTTAATATGTTCATATCATAAATTTGCGGTGTAGATTTTAACGAAGTGTTTATAACGAAGTTAAAATGTAATTGTTAATTTGGTTGGTAACGTCGGATAGGCATACAAGACTAAATTTTCATATGTAAAATATTTGTTTATAAACTTTTAGAACACATTGACTTAACGCCAGTAATAGACGGTATATGGTATTTGGAGACATTAAAAAAAATCTTCTCGCAATGGTAACTTTATATAACTACCTGTAATTTGTTTGTCTTGTTTGTGTATATTCAACTCAGATAGGTCGATTTGTGTTCATGTCGGTGAACCGACCGACATGTTTTAGGCCCGACATTTTACCAAGTGGCTCTGAGGTTATCACTCTAGGTCAACATTCTGAATCACCCAGGTGCATTAATCTCATGTTTACTGGAATCTTTATTTTCCACCAACTCCATTAAGCTGTAATCAGAAACCTAGCTGAAAGGATGTATCATCTAGAATGAAAATACACATAATCTCCACAAACTGCATTTTTGATAGACTCTCATAAAATCTAAAAGCTTACTGTAGTCTAATATTTATGACACACTATAATGACAGCCACGTTTTTTTTATGCCTAAAGTGCAAAAGCTTGTTCATCGGTATTTTTTGTGATTTTCTTACAGCGTGGATTGTCGCCATTTTCCAGCATTGGTCCTAAGCTCTAGATTTTGTTATAATGTATTAGTCGCTAAATAGCATAACAATATACAGTATATTGTCTATTCTTCTGTTTTTGTAACACACTCTCTCTCTAATATATATATATATATATATATATATATATATATATATATATATGTATATAAAAAAGTATTGTAAAAAAAATACAGAAAATTTTTTACCGTTAACAATTTTTTTTTTTTTTTTTTTTTTTAAATTCAGACGACATCCATTCAACCGACGTCAGGTTTCTCATCTCTCCTTACTCTAAAATGATATGATACTATAAAATAGACACCCGTGTTCAATTTGAGTAGAATATTCTGTAACCATGGAAACGTATTTTAGCTGTATTTAAAACCGGTAAATTTTAAAAGTTACTCCAAAATTCGCTTGAAGATGAAAAATGGAACTAATGCTTTTAATTTATTTGCAAAAATAAAATTAGGGTTTTAGCTTCTATTTTTGAAACATGGTTGGAACTGTATAACCATATTTTTTAAATCAATTAATTTATAATAATATATATATATATATATATATATATATAAATTCTATTCAACAGAGTTGTAGGCTAATGTATGTATATTTTATAAAACCATCACGTTTCTTTTATTTCATCTTCCTCTTTTATTTAGTTGCTTGCTTCTCCAAGTTATCGGTGTCATACTCCGGCACGCTGACGCAAAACAAAACACGTAGTCGTCATTGTTGATATCTATGTTGGATATGCAGATTAAAAAATATATTTAGCCTTACGGACGCCTCACGTTGAAACTCTGGTTCTCGTACGATCACCGAAGTTAAGCAATGTCGAGCCTGGTCTGTAGCTAAATGAGTGACCACCAGGTACTATAGCTTGTGTGTGCGGATGGATAATGGCTCGGAATTGTTAATCATAGAGCCAAGTTTCAATTCTAATTGGGTTCGTCATATTAACTTAAGCGCAACCAACTTTCGGAAAGGGATGAACTCACCTCTTCTATCCCTAGCTACAGATTACTTAGTAAGACTTGTATCACTAAATCATTATTATCACAGCAATAAATTTCTTACAATATAAAAGTATTTTCTGGTTTTAAATATCTTACAAAAGGTTGATAAGGCGTAGAAAACAAATCAATCAAAATAAAATATTTTCCATCGTAACCGAAAAATAATTAACTGAACAATTATTGAATATTATTACTGTGGATATTAACTTGTGAGAAAATGAGTCGATTTGAATAAATGAGAAACTTGGCTCAATGTTTAAGCGATAAAAGCGTTCATTTTCAGATTTCAAAATTAAGTGTTTCGCTGACAGAATACACGTATTACAGATTTAAACAGAGAAGTGCAAACTGTTCTTCAAAGTGAACAGTTTCAGCTCTCGAGGCTGACCATCAAGAACGTTTGATGTTGATCCATTTGCGAAATAAATATGGTAGGCAAAACAGACATCTTTCCACGATATACAAGTTACTTAGTCCAATCAACTTATGATCGTTCTTCTTTCCATGTTTCCTAGCCATTTCACACACTATTTCAATGGGAATTAGAAAAGTGTGATTATTGATTTAAGCTCACATCTGAACAATCCATTTCAATGTGAATTTGTGGCCCGTCTCTTGTTCACCAGACCTGCACTTTTCTTAAATACAAACGCATAAAATTTGACATAATCTTTACTGCTGAACGAGAATTAATGCATCGATTACAAAGTACTGAAGCTACAAAGATAAATGTCATATCAATTTCTTCTGTTCTTTAATCCGCGATTTACTCATCCAAGCTCAACTGGAGAATAGTTTTCATATGATTACATATATTCCAAGACGGATTTTATTCAGCAATTGACAATTTTATAATTAACATATTTACAACTAATACATTTCCTTAAATATGCATTAGGCTAAGCGTGAAGGCAGGCATTTCTGCCTCACTTTCACAATTTCGAGCATATCATTAAGTTCAGAATGGACAATCAAGGGTGTAGTTTTATTCTGGATTAAGAAAAAAAACACTTTCTTCTCAGAATCAATTATATTGAAGATCACAGTTGTATATCAGCAACATCTACCTGGAAAGGGTTACAGCCTCTCAAGACATCAAAGTACGTTAGAATTATTCTTCATTGTCGTGTCCAACTAACTATTGTAGGCAGATTTTTTTTTTTTTTATCTTTTCAAATTGACGCATCTTGTAGCGGCCATGTTCTTCGCTAATGGGCTCCAACTTTTTCCCGCCAACGACTGGTCAGTCCAAGTAAAAATAATGTCTGGTCTGATCTCCAGATAATGATGCAATGTCTTCAATAAATTTGCGAATATATTCATTTTATTCTTTTTCCTCGCATTCTTCTTCTTCTTCTTCTTCTTCTTCTTATCATTATTCTTCTTATTCTTCTTCCTTTTGATGCATGGATATGCACATGCATTAGAACGGGTCGCAACCAAAAACCTAATATGAGAGATTAACTCGGCAAAGTAAGCCCACTGGTACTAGCGTGTATTCTATTTTTTGAGAAGGCATATTTTGACGGCACATTACACAGTATACGCACGATTACATCACCTAATAATAATACACGTAATCAACATCGAATAATCTTTTCATTTTTGCATGTATTTTTTTGCTCTATACATTATGTGCAGATAGAATCTGTACACAAGTTAAAACTTTTGACCGCACAAAAAACGACGAAAACAAAATATAAAGAAAAATCTGCCCACCAAAAAATCTTTCTCAGTTTTACATTGACAATGCTTTTCTTAAGATGTCTGTAGTATTAGACATTTATAAATTTACTATTCATCCATTCAATATTGCTGACACGTCTGGTCTCGTTTTTCTATGTATTTAGCGATGCACGATAAAATGCAACGAATAATGAGAAATTTTATTGGTTCTGACCTGGTATTTCAGACATTTCCCCACCGCTGTAAAAGTAGCTTCCATGTGCATTTACTATAAACATTTTGATGCTAATTGTTACCAAGATTTTACGAATTTAAACGCAGTACTTGTTTGACGGCAAGGTCTCATAATCTTACTATCGAAATGCCAAGATATTACCGTAAGTACTACGCTAAAGCTCTTCTCGCTTGTGTTAAATCTCTTCAGCATTTTTTTCTTTCTAGTCATCTTTTGTCTTCAAAATTTTAAAAATGCAATGTCAATCGTTATTTTCTGTTTTATTGCCTGTTCTTTTGTTGTTCTATCTCAATTAGCTTTTTCTTCTCTCTCACTGAATAATCCGTTGTATCTTAGTAACTTTATTGCCATGAATATGGTGAAATGGTTACAAAAAAAAGTATTTTTTTAATTTGCTTCAGACATGTTTTACCTGGCATATGTTGCTTTCTCATCTAATAATTCCGAATGCTCCTATCACC
Source organism: Acanthosepion pharaonis (assembly GCA_903632075.3). Taxonomy (NCBI): domain Eukaryota; kingdom Metazoa; phylum Mollusca; class Cephalopoda; order Sepiida; family Sepiidae; genus Acanthosepion; species Acanthosepion pharaonis. Next base: position 4,010,342 of record CAHIKZ030002179.1, on the reverse strand, counting down.
ACTTGGGGGAGCAATGTATTTTATACGCGATATATTTTAAATCTCTATTTCTTTATATACGTACATTGAGATTATTATTATTGGCAATGACTTAGCAATATGTAGAAGGTATTTTGGGGTATATCTCTGGGGAGAATTGCTACCACACCCATTATTATTATAGGTTATTTTGATAATTATTTATCAGCTGAGAACTATATTAATTCCAATTTAATAAAGAAAAGCTATTAAATTTGCATGAAAGAAATCAATTGAAAACATAAGTCAAAAGTATTTCTAGATTATCGACATCTTACCCATATACACAATATAAGGATAACAATATGTCCTAGTGTCATTTCAAGAAATTTCGCAGAGGAATAAAATATATTAAGTGATCGTTTCATATTTATTAAAACAAGAGGAATTTCCCGTATTTAAAATGATCGGTCCAACTGCAACAGTTTTTTTTTTTTAAATTTTCTTTCTAATCCTAGTCATTTTGAAAAGTTATCTTATTTTCCTGTCTCATATTGTAATCCTTGACGCCGAACGTGCCTGTCGCTTCTTGCCTTGACGCCGAACGTGCCCGTCCCCTGTTGTTTTAGCAGAAAATATCACATAATGCTAAGCAGCGTTTTTATTTATATACAAACGACATCGGAGAGTTATGCCCTTATTTGCTTAAATTTTATTTATGCCCTTATTTGCTTAAATTTTATTTATGCCCTTATTTGCTTAAATTTTATTTATGCCCTTATTTGCTTAAATTTTATTTATGCCCTTATTTGCTTAAATTTTATTTATGCCCTTATTTGCTTAAATTTTATTTATGCCCTTATTTGCTTAAATTTTATTTATGCCCTTATTTGCTTAAATTTTATTTATGCCCTTATTTGCTTAAATTTTATTTATGCCCTTATTTGCTTAAATTTTATTTATGCCCTTATTTGCTTAAATTTTATTTATGCCCTTATTTGCTTAAATTTTATTTATGCCCTTATTTGCTTAAATTTTATTTATGCCCTTATTTGCTTAAATTTTATTTATGCCCTTATTTGCTTAAATTTTATTTATGCCCTTATTTGCTTAAATTTTATTTATGCCCTTATTTGCTTAAATTTTATTTATGCCCTTAGTTGTTTAAACCTTGCCTGTGCCCTTAGTTGCTTAAACTTTTCTGGTGCCCTTAGTTGCTTAAACTTTTCCGGTGCCCTTAGTTGCTTAAACTTTGCTGGTGCCCTTAGTTGCTTAAACTTTGCCGGTGCCCTTAGTTGCTTAAACTTTGTTTCACTCCTATACTGATTTTGCTAATTGCTCTTGTCTTTTTATAACTTTTTTTCTCTCTCTTCGGTGATCACAGACAAAAATTTAGGCCAGACGATCATTTTCTTTTTTTTTTTTCTTTTGCTTCCCTTTGCTAAATCTCTTCTACAATTCAATATTTAACATAGTCTATTTTTCTGTTTCGCTTTTATTTCAATGTTTCCCTAATTGTTAGATATACTGATTTATTTGCAAAGGAGTGGATGCCAAATCCGTCGCTCTTGGCGTCCCTCACCTGCCGAAAATTTACTCTCCCTGGCCTTTACCCGATCAGAAATGTCAGCAACTGATTTGACAGTAGCAGTGATAGTAGATTTTTTTATTCAACTGCTCCACACGCACCAACACCTATGCAACGAGGCAACATCTCCCTGTTCCCCGTTCCCTCGGTTTTTACCACATGCAGCAAACCTGCCCGGCTTATTTTCGATGAGTTTCGCCATTTCTTTTTCACTCAACCGTACTTGATATACAACAACATCTGTTTATTTCTCTCTTTCTTTTTTCACTCTTTTTCATTATTTCTTTTCTCAGACCATCTCCTAACTCGGCGAATCTTTAGTTTTGTTTTTATTATTATTATTATTATTATTATTATTATTATTATCTGCCTTCAGCACTTATCTACAAAGCAACCGATTTCGTTCAACCCTAACAATCTAAATGCTTCTCAGCTTTGGCTTGGCACATGCCGGCAGGTGAACGTGTAGTCAACCATTTCTGGAACTATCCTCATTAACGAAGGAAAAAAAGTTCTTATTAAAAACAGCAGCACTAACAACAAAAAATATCTTTATAAGTTAGAGATTAAATAGAAAGCAAAGCTTAACAACATACAAAGCATTTCTTAACCACATATAAAGAATATCAGCAGCATTAAAAGATAGGCAAAAAAACGTGTTTCCTAGAAATATAAGCTTGACAAACATACCTATCTACATGTGTAGAGAATCTGGTCCTGTCATTTGTTGCTCTTTTCTTTCTTTTTATGTGCCATGTCCTTTCAGGACGTAGGCGATCATGGCTCTCCACTTCTCTCTATTCCTTGCAGCTCTCAACAAGTTCCTTCCCTCTGCTTCCTCCCTAAGACCACGTTCTGTCATCCACTTGCTTAAGTCCGCCATGTATGTAACGTGTTTTCCTTTGTCTCTCTTTCCCTCTATTCAACCCGTGAGTATCAGATTCTTCAGGCCCTCCTTCCTCATTATATGCCCCAGAATCTTTAGCGTCCTCTTCCTGATATTAAGTATAAGCCTCCTCCTTGTTTGCAACCTCTCTAAGATCCCATCATTGCTCACACGCTCGGTCTATGATATCCTTAGCATCCTTCTGTAGAACCGCATCTCTGTTGCCTTGTGTCTCGTCTTCATCTTTCAGGAAATCGTTCAACATTCGTTGCCGTAAAGAATGACAGAAGGTAACAGTTGCTGTTTTTCCATTCCTGTTTCTTCTCCTATCCATTAACATAAACTAGATAAGATAAATTATTTGATCTCCCGCCTGCTTCTCTTGCATCTGGTGGGCGTTAAACGTCAACCTGTGAGCGTTATATTTTCCAGGCCTTATTTCCTCATTATGTATGCTAGGTATATCAATGCTCTCTGATTGTACATGTAAGCATCATTATAATTTATATTTTAAAAATGTGAAAAAAACCTAAGCATCTGTGATTATATGCACAGATGAATTTTCTCGCGCCAATATAGATATCCTTACGATGATAAGAATGTCATGTTCCTTTATTTTTCATAGGTTTATGATTCAATGTTCCTGGTTTAAAAAAAAGTTTTCTTTTATTGCATCTGTCGGATTTCCACGGTGGTTCTATATTTTCAGTCAGCAAAAATCGAAAATTTTCCCTAAATATTTCCTTTTAATATTACCATTAAATACAAGTATAATATTTATATTGTGTTCGAACTCTTGCTTTAGACTCTATCCGGAGATAATTCTCATCCTTGATTTTCAGCGTATAAAATGATAATTGAAACTTTTTTTTCTCTTTTTAAATTAAGTTTTTTTTTTTTTTTTAAATATCTCAAAAGCTGAGCCTTAACATCATACTGTTTTGCCTCGTTTTATTTATCAACTTTCATTTATTATTACATAAAATTAATAAAGATTAGTGGAACAGTGGTTAGGATATTGGCGAGCGATATGAATAGTGGAAACAAATCTACACAGGTTTAAAACGTATTATTTTATTTCAGGTCGTGAACATTATATATATAATTGCGTATTTAGATAGCAATCTCTCTTTTATACAAGATTGATAAGGTACTTCAGTTATGTTTTTTTTCTTTTTCTTTTGGCTTTTTTTATTAAATTTCACGTGTCCTGGTAAATATTTTTCTTTTCTGAACATGAATTATGTAAATTTTCCTTGTTGCCACTCATTCAACAAAGGTTGTATAAAAGAGGGACTGCTACCCAAAATACACTATTATTATACATGACACGGCAGACATGGAAAATCTATACATAAGCACAAAAATGAAAAAAAATATAAGATAAACTTAATCGCAGTACCTTGTCTGTCGTTTTTAACAAAACTTGTGTGTGTGTATATATATATATATATATATATAATCAAACGTTCACTTTATTAAGTAGAAAATGTACTTAATAAAGCGAACAAACTTTTTGGTCAGACTAATATTAGCTGAGCTATGCCCAACAGACGGCGACAACTAAACATCTAACTCGCTACCGTTGGAATGGTCTGTGAGATTAAATTGTCAACGCTTACCCAGTGGAAAAGCTCCTAAATAAAAAGCAAGACTGCAATCATTGCGAACTGTTATCAGTTTTTAGGATGTTTCAGCAATCAAAAATGGTTGCCTATCTTTGCAGACTTCCCGTCGTTGTCATTTGCTTTCAGACATTTTTGTATTTTTCTGACAATGCCCAACAATCCAAGATAATTGACTTAGCATTTAAGAGATGAACGAAAAATATTCACTCGTGGATCGAAAGTGGTTTAATACGAAAACAAAAGTTGGCGAATCGTTCACAAATCATTGCTAATAGTTGAAATCTCGCAAAAAAAGTAAGTAAACGTGTTTATGAACGTAGAATTTTAATCTCGTACGAGATCACATCTTTCAGCCCAATATTCGATTCCGTGGCATATTTCTTTTCACATATATTACGAGTATGTGATACAGAAATCATGAAAGTGTGTACTTTCGTTTTCATTTGCTAAACTGTTGGCTATATATTAAAAATGTTGGATCGACCAACAGACTACGTGCAAATAGAGCTGAAATAAACAAAAAAACATGAACGGTAACAATGAAAAAAATTAGAAACTAAGGAAGAAAAACATCCGCCAAAGCAGTAAATTGCAGTTCTCCACTCCTAGGATATGCAGAGAGAGAGAGAGCAAGAAACGCTATAGGATATAACGAGCAGTAGTATTACAGCCTTCAAATCATTAATTTAAAAATAGTGTTCAATACATAAAACAGAGCCGTAAATATTTATCTATCTTATGCAGTGTTACATTAGAACATGCACATATCCACTACAAAATTGGACATTTTTGTTTCAACGTCTAAAAAAGGGAAAACCTTTTTTAGACGTCTCATCAGGTGGGGAATTACTATTTTTTTTTCTTTAGGTATTTCTGAATAAAAACTTTTAGTAACACCGTAATTATCCACCTGATGATGAGACGTCTAAAACTGTAATGTGTACAGTTTTTTAGTGGATATGCGCATGTTCTAATTTAACACCGCATAAGATATATGGTTAATTAAAAAATATCTGCACTTTCGACATATCTGTTATGAGTGCACGTAATTTTTGACATTCACTGATGTGTGTGTGTGTGTGTATATATATATATATATATGAGAGAGAGATAGCAGCCATTTATGTTACAATATACATGTAGATGAATGATATTCATATCACGAAAAACAATCGTTATATAGTAAATAATTTACTACTCTTGTCTGCATCCATAAAACAGCCCTAATTTAACCCACAAATAACTACAATTTAGCGTTTGTTGATGCTATTAAACTAGTCAATTTGTTGCTGCAATGCTAAATTTGTTAACCGACTCGTTCTTGTTTGTAAAAGTTAACAAGAAGCCAAAGTATTTTTGCTCAATCCAAACTCAAATCTATTTTAATGGACGTGTTAATATACAATAAACGCCCATATTCGAGATCCATTAAAGACTTTTTTTTTTTTAAAGATAATGGCTATTCATTAAATAAACTATCAAGGTTTATGTAAAGTTATTTGAAATTTTATTTTCTTAATACCGAATCATCTTTTCTTCTAAGTACACTAATAGAAATGTTTTTTCATTAGTTTTTACTTTTGTTTGTGAACCTGTAAACTTCATGAAGGAAATAGGGCTCTGACAAAACCATGTAAGGTGAAGTTTTTATGGTGAAGATTTGTTATTTCTTTGCCTAAATTGTTTTAAATTAAGAGTTGTCATTTGAATGTCTTCACCAACCAATGTCAGAAAGAATAAAGCCTGCCTGCCATTTAAACATCACCGCTTGAGAGTGGATATGCCTTTATACCTTCATCCAGTGAATACAGAACTCTCGGCCATAATTAGAACTCCAGTTGCCTGTACCATTTTCTGCGTCTATAAACCGCTACTTGCGTCGACATTTTTGTATAGCATGTCAAATACAGCTTGAGCGGCACTGATATTTTCTATATACATTTAGCAAAATGGAAACCATGTCTGTGATCTGAATTATTTTTACCTCATTCAAAATCGGATAATCTTGTCTTGTAATAAGATTTTAAAGGTGCGGAATTAGATGCAAATTTCTTCTTGAGACTTTCACTTGAAGAAAAATGATGTTCTCGCTTAGAGATCTGAATGTCAATTCATGTTTTGTTTGTTTTTTTTGTTTTGTTTTTTTTTTTGTTGCTTTTGTTGGATGATGATAATCTAAACAGGATGTTTAACAATGTTGATTAACGGAGTTCAGAAAATGTCTGGGCAATTCATATTCTCTCTTCCGACTTGATAATCGGCTTCTCATGTTACATTTACTCTATTACAACCCTGAGGTTATTGGGTGCACATGGAAGCATCGAACGTTTTTAGAGCCGCCATGATTTCTATTCTTATTCAGAATATCGGGAAAATATGTAGTTAGGTCCAATTGTGCGTCACCTTCAGATAAAAAGAAATTGCACCGCAAATATTTTACTTTCAACATAAACTTCAATCGAAATTCATTTAATTCTATGATGAATATTTATCGAATGGATTGAAAATTATACAATGAAAATTCCGTATCAAAATTCAACTAATAAATATATTGCTTGTCCTCGTATGGGATAGCAGTTAATTTAAAGTTTAATACTTAAATGTGGGATCTATTACTCAGCTTTTAGCTGTTGTCGAACTCTCAGCCTTCCGGCAGAGAGGAACCCGGACGAGGATATGACGAAGGGCAGTCTCGTTCCAGGAGGTAGACAGACCCGAACCCGTTTATGCGGGGTCTTCTGGGAATTTTTGGCCGAGCCTACGGGCTCGGATTGTCCCACATTACATTCGGTCTTGTGCCACGTTCTACCCCGTGGGGAGGTTGGTAACTATTACTACTTAAATGATTAAACCACACTGATGTGCCAAACATCACTGTTAGGTGTGTAGTATCGTTCAGGATCACCACTAACTAGGGTAATAACTCGATGGTAGTATCGTTCAGGACCTCCTCTAGCATGATGAAAGGCAACAACCCAACGGTGCAGCAATCCTAAAACTAAATTATTTTGCTGGAATTGAAGACAAGTTAGTGTTTATTAAAGAGAGGTTAGTTTTAGCTGAAACACTAGTAGAAATATGGACTTTAACTATATGGTCTGGCCCGGTGAAAGACAACAAGCTCGTCAGTGAAATCGATTACACATTTCGTTTGAAGACCTGGAAAGATGTTGAGCTATGAAAACTTTATAGCTGCCTACATTTTAGTGATATTTGTAGATAGGAATAGACCTCTTGACCATATTCCATAAATACTCCTTTGCACTAATTTCTCGCCAAGTTGGTAGTTTCAGTGTTAGTGGGAAGCCTACTGAATGCACATCAAATCAGTTCCAGTGCGTTATTGTGTTGGAATAAGTTAGAGAATCCATGATTGTACAGTAATTGATTCGCCGCCAATGGCCACAAATCGGGGTGCATCATCCAATGCTAAACGGTATGGTTTAGTAGACAACCACACTCAACTCATTACAAGTGAACACACCAAATACCGTTATGGAAGTACCACCAGTCTGCAGAGTACTACATACAAACTCTGCTATAAAATGGAAGTAATTGGGACATGGATTCATTGGAACATGTCTGAAGCTTGTTATCCAAGGTTCAGTTAAGGCTTTGTAGCAGCTGTGATGGTGTTTATGTATTCGGTTTGATAGGATCCTATATATCATGGAAGCCAAATAACATACAACTCATAGGTGAATACGTATTCGATTTTTGTCAATATATGTTACCACAAGTAGTTTTAGCCAGACGAGTTTGGTCAGAATCAGTAATTGGACAGTAATACCATCAACCCGTTTTTTCCATGCACTTGAGACACCTAAGATTATGATATGTCGAATTTCAACAGCGTTTTAAAAATGGAATCTCTCATCCCTCTGGTACCCACAATCATTCCTCGTTTCAACTCCGATAATTCATGTCACCTCGCCATGAGAAGCAAACCGGTGTTGACACAGACACACCAGAAGTCAAGTACAGTTTTATATCAGTTTGCTTATTTCTACGACATCAAGATATAATAGTGCTGCCTATTACCTTTCAGATTCGGAGCTCATAACTTTTGACACGTTAACGTGGTCTGGGGGAGGAAGTAGAAGGAGGGATCTTGTTGAGAGCTTCAAGGGATAGAGGGAGGTGGAGAGCCATGATCGCCTACGTCCTGAAATGAAAAGAAAGAATATAAGCATCATTCCAAATGAAACTCTTTGAGAGTTCTACAGATCATGGATTTGGGAACGAATGATCTTCGGGTGATTTTATTTATTTATTTTTTAAATGTATGGGTAAATCTTTTTGGTGGTGCTGAAATATGCATCAGCACAGCAGATGATTAGTGCGGCACCATAAAGAACTGAATGGCATTTGAGTTTTTAATTTCCTTAGTAAAAGATGTTGCCTAAAGCACCTTCTCGCGTAGCAAATAAAAGAACAACGACTAATACCTCGTTGAAAACAACTAAATCAAAACAAAAACAAATACCTATCTCAAAACTTAAAGGGAAAATTACATACCTAAGGTCTATATTTCCCCTATCAGTGTTTCGACTTAGAAAACGAACCTCTTTTCAATAAACAATAACTTGTCTTCGTTTCCAGCAAAATGATTTAGTTTCAGGCTTGGAGCACTGTTCTAGCATGTCATCTACAGTGCGAGACTGTGATAAATAGAATCAATGAAGAAACTTTCTAATGTGCACAGAATTCTATACACTTCGTTGGTTTTATCGGGGATATGTCTATCAAACCAACTCAAATTATCAAACATTGCCGAGTCAGCTTGTTCACTGCTGTTCCAATTGGAGAGGTCTTATCTCATATAAGAGGAGTAAGATTGAAAAGTGATTCCACGTCAATGGAAACAACTGATATTCCTCTCGACAACATGATGAAAATACTGACATTATTCAGAAGAACAAACGTAATCGAATCGATTCTAAGTATTCCATCAATAAAGCAGACGAGGAATTGCAACCGTGGTCCTGCAACGGCCGTTGATTAAAAGGAAGATTAATGTTCTTGATTTCTATTTGTCTGTCGATTATCCCCATCCTTTCCTTATTTAACTCTTGCTTTCTTTTTTTATTTTTCCATTTTAGACTTTTATCTCTATCATAGATTTTGATAAGGTTATTGTTAGTTTTGGTTTTGCCATTTTTTTCATGTTTTGATTGTTTCTCTAATTGCTTATGTCTCAAATCTCATTAACTTTACTTCTGCGTCTCGCTCGTCTCTCTAACCCTTGACGTCATCTCATCTCCCATTTTGGCACCCTCCCCCTGTCTCGCTTCTGCCCCACACTCTCAAACCTCTCGTTTTCATTCTTCTCCTCCTCTCACACTCCGTTGACACCCTCCCACTTTCTCTACCTCTATCACGCTTGACACTCCTCTCTATTTTCCTCTTTCTCTCCTACCTTTCCCATTTTCTTCCCTTTCTCTTATTTTTCTTTCTCTTTTCTTCGCTTTCTCACTTTTCCTATCATTCCTCGCTTCTCGTCTCTTCGTCGCTTTTTCCTCGTCTCTTCGTCGCTTTTTCCTCGTCTCTTCGTCGCTTTTTCCTCGTCTCTTCGTCGCTTTTTCCTCGTCTCTTCGTCGCTTTTTCCTCGTCTCTTCGTCGCTTTTTCCTCGTCTCTTCGTCGCTTTTTCCTCGTCTCTTCGTCGCTTTTTCCTCGTCTCTTCGTCGCTTTTTCCTCGTCTCTTCGTCGCTTTTTCCTCGTTTTCCCCTTTCTTTCGCTTCTCCCCTTTCTCTTTTCTTTTCCTCGCTTCTCCATTTTCTCTTTCTTTTCGTCTCCTCTCATTTCCTCGTGTCTCGTTTATCTCTCGTCTGAATCCCCTATCGTTTCCTTTCTTATCTTCTCTCTCTTTCAGTTTTACCCTCTCTTTTTGCGTTTCCTATCCCCTCCTGCGTTCCTCATCCTTCTTATTTCTCTCTCTCTCTCTCCACACATTTTTTAATTATCTCATTGTCTCTCACAACTCTGATTCTATTCGATTTATTTTATTTCTATTTAGTTTCTCGCTGTCATTCTTCAGGGGAGGAAACGTTTGTCGTCTAGCAATACCTGAATGATGAAAGAGATTTTCAGGATCATGAGTACACCTTGTTGCAATCAATCATTGTGATGTCTCATACAGATAAACTAACCACTATTCCTTGACTTCGTAGCGTGGTCAAAACCGTCTTTTTAGCATCAGTCGATGTATAATGATGCGTATATAATTGCAAGCATATATAAAGCAGAAATTATGAGGATTGGAATATTGAAAAGCGTATAATCATCTGAATATTCTATTAAGAACACGAAGGTTAACTGATGCATCAGTATAAAGTTTCCAGTATATTTAGTTTGCAACTATTTTGAAGGCGTTGAGAAATATTTTGGCATTTAAGACGAAAAAAAGTGAAAATAATATTTTTAGAAATGAAATCCACTAAAAAGCATACACGCATAATCATCTACTACTGTTTATATCTGTACGTAAAGCTGTATTGAAATCTTTTCCTCAGTGAGTGTGAAATTCTATCCTAGATTCGCAGTCATATGAAGAAATCTGTTAAATAATCTAGGATGCTAATACTTTTCAAATATCCGCATCACTGTCTACTACAGTTAAATACAGCGAAAATGGCTGTTCCTTTTTGCTTGTAAACATTCCAAGAATTTTAATCTCTGTGCTATAAAAGTTAATGTTGATTAAACGTTGATTAACTTATACTTTAGATTGGATATAATGCCAGAAAGTATTAAAAATAAACACTGGTCAGTGGATTCCTGGAAACAAACGGAACGAACTTCCTCTTGGCATCTTTGTCAATGGGTATCCCACACATTTAACCCATTCACGTCTTCCGTAAAATGTAGCCGAAATTATAGGCTTCCAGAAAACATCTAGAATTGGAGATTTCGAAAACAATTGTATGTTTTTCTTACAAAAACACATCTGGTATTATAGTATTGTGATAATAAAATTTGATAGTTTCCTGTTTAATATAATCTAGTATTATAGTTTTTAAGAAAACATGCTATTGTAGTCTTTTTGTTTAAAAAAAATGGTATTACAATTTTCTGATAAAAAACATCTGGTATTATAGATTTCTCTTAAAAATATTTTGTATTATGGTTTTAAAAAGTAATCTGGTGTTATAGTTAAAAAAGAAAAATCAGTTATGTTTTGAAAAAGGAATCTCGTGTTAGAGGGTTTTAAAGTCGTCTTGTATTTTAGGTGTTTTTTTTTTTTTTTTTTAAAAAGTCGTCTTGTATTATAGGTGTTTTTAAAAAAAAGTCATCTTGTATTATAGGTGTTTTAAGAAAAGAAAACTCGTAGCATAGTATTTTTTCTTTTCTTTTTGTAATCTCGTGGTATACCTTTATAAAAACAAAATCCCGTAATATAGGTTTCGAAAAAAATAACAAAAAAATTCGCTATTCTGGATTTCGAAAAACTCTGCTTTTAATTAGTTTACTACACTATCTTATGAGTAATGTTACAGTATTTAATTGAATATAAAGCGCATATTTATTTAAAATATATCTGATATTTAAAATTACATTCGTTTTGAACAGAAAAGTTTATTTCCCAGTGGGTGGGGGCAGAACAAACTATAAAAAAAAAATTGTCATTATTATTTTTCTGAGAGATGTCAAATAAATTTTAAAGAGTGTCTTGTCTGCTGAAAAATAATGGCTGTATAGATAAGCTGAGAATGCCTTACCATTTATAAATTGATTTTATCGATAAATTATTTAATAAATACCTTTTCATCTGGCACAAAGACTCAATAGAGATTGGGTTTTGCTCTTTGATGAAACAGCAAAAATAATGTAGGAATATCCCGTGTGAAAAACGAAGGATTACAGTTTGCCCGACAATTGTGTTTGAACATTTGCAATATGCTGTAAGATGAAATAATCTTAGAGTTTATTCTTTTTAAAACATTAATGGGTCGTTTGTTGTATGACAGTGATATTCTCTTATCTACGCTTCAATTATTTTATCCATTAAAACAGCTCATGGGAATTTAACTTCCTTTAAATATGTTTTTATTAATTTGTTTATGAGATGAATACAAAGCTGTCGGAGTTAATTCCTCCTTAATTTCCTAACTGTTCACTAGGGGTCGCTCTCCCTACACTAAATACTGGGCGATTTCTTGCTTCGTTCTCTTTTTCATTTCTTCATTTTCAGCGAAAACATCTACAATGTAAGCTCTCGCAGAAAATTGCATCTTCCCATTTGTGGGAGACGCCATGAACATTAAACACACATTCACGTACATACGAACATTCACCAAATACAAACTCTTTACGTTCACACACAAACAAAAAGTTAATGCCCATCGTAAATTTTGTTGTTTTGAAGGTTTCGGGCAGAACCATCCACCCTTTTTGAAGGGCCGATAACAGAGACCTGGTGCACTAAGTGCCACAAGGTCCACTAACGACCCTCCGCAGGTTTTAAATTCAGAGTTGTCCTTCTCCTAGACCAGTTGCCATCCAAGGCTATAGAACCCAGTCTAGTTGGAGGGAGAAGATTTTCACACCTTTCCCAAGGGTATTAGCACGCAAGTGAATGTAATGGATTCGACTCGAATTCGAACTCGCCTCAATCCAAGCCGCTATCCATTACTCCACCATGCTATATATATATATATATATATATATATATATATATATTGTTTACTTTACACATCTTTATGGTGGATTCAGTCTGTGTCCGCTATGTTCTTGTAGTGGACCTTCTTCTAGCAAGTATAAACTCAGTTGTTCCTAATTTAACAACACGTAAACCCACAGTTCCACTACAAAGCGAACTCGACAGCTACGCATCCTAATGGAGTGATAAAAATTTATTTCACGATAGAAACAGATGTAATCTGGTATAAAATAAAGTGGTAATTATTCAAGTGAATAATTAAAGAGAAATATTTAGGCTACTGATTTATTGATCTACTTTATTCATTATTTCATGAGTATTCCGGTCCAATTTAAAAAGATGAAATCGACTTTTACATTATGTTGTCATTTTCGTCATGAACCACAGGTTACATATTAAATATTTAGTAGGAGCATTGTTAAACAATAGATTCAGACCATTGTTTTTAGTGGCAGTGTATTTTGGCTCAGACTGTCAGAGGCTGACCTTATATCCAGATGGTAAACTAAACAAAGGAAGTCCTTTTTGACTGGTTTAAACTAGCGTGGGAATGTTAGAGATATAGAAAGTGTTTTCAGGAGTTAAGATTTGCATGTGGACGTGTTAAAATCGTGTATCGAGGCTTGTTCTGAATCAAGACCGTCGCCTCAGGACTACCCCCAGCGCGAAGGGATATACATCAGCATGACCGAGCCCTTAGAACGTTCTCTTTCTGATCGTAGGACCCATGTTCGAAACTCACCATTACCGATTTGTCAAGAAGCTGATGTTGTTGGTCTTTGGAAGCGATCCCAGCGTGCGTCACCGTTGGAATGTGACTGAAAACCGTACCAAGGGTTGACTCGAGCCTTGTGAGTGAAGAGAGGTGGACAGATTTGTTCGTTGATGGTCATCCGTGGAGGAAATTCCTGTGCCTCAGTTTCAAAATACAGGCCGTGTTGAAGCTGTTGATCATGTCAGAAGATGCAATAGCTTCCAGAAACTGTACTTAAGGTCCACCCTGCAGAGTTGTAGTATAAACCACAGGTGTGCTCTAAACACAAATGTACCTGAGCGGGCATCTGAAACAGGAATTGGCAAGCGGCCCTCGCAGATAGACGTAAAATAGCAGCCATGCATTAGTGTAGATTGTAAACATTAAATTGCTATTTTTGGAAGCAGATTTTTCCTAATAGACCGTGTGATTAAAAACTCTATTCTCAATTATGCATTTATCTGAAGAATCTTAATCAAGCATACCTCCTGACGAAAGTAAGTAAACATCTGTAGCCTGAAATTGAAAGTAATTACGAATCCGATTTGAATATATCAGTAAAAAATCTGAACCCCTAATGAGGATTGAATTCCTACAGCAGTCTTAAGATCAGTGGTGCACACCAACTCTTCGTAGTTCATAACGTAGAAATGCATTGATATTGAACTAAAATGTTATGGGTTTTACATACTGAATGTGCGGGTGGTCTAATACATAGCGGTTCGGAATTCGAAATCGAAGAACCGTGTTCAAATTCTAGTCACTGTCGTTAAAAAATATGCTTAGGATCCAAAATATTTGTTTGATTTTAAATACAAATGATTGATATATGATAAAAAAAAAACAAATCAGTCAAAATTAGGTTTGACGTAAGTGCACAAGAGGGGTGCAACCAATGCGTATTGAACTCTGTCAAACTGGCTATATCGCATTTACTCCCCTTTGTGTTACCCACCTTGAAATTTAATGACTTAATACCATTGTTGAATCCATCAGGAATATTTTTCCCAAAGATAAAAGCTAATCTATAGCTTAATGGAAAGAAAGAAAGAAAACTCTTAAAGAAAAAGACAACTTGTTGTGAGAGTCTCTACGGGTTACAGCTGGTGTGCTATTGGCAGTAGAGTTAATGTATATTAGTTCCTGCGATACATTACATGTTATTAGTGTAGTCGAGTATTGCAATAAGCGGGAACTTCCTACGGCATGATAGTATTTTTATTAGTCTTTACATCTAGTGTTTTTTTTTTCTTTCTTTCTTTTTCAAAGTATGCATCCCTGTTCTGACGTAATTAGCGTATCTGCGGCTATAAAATGGACTTCATTCAATATAAAACTTCAAATAGTTACTTGATTATCGTCCTTCGATCAGGAATTATGTGCTTTTAAGAATTATCAACCATTTTCAGCTAATTGAAAGTCAGGATATACATTTACATTCTAAAATACTTTTAAAGAATGATTTACTGAGACAATTCCTACTAATTAGCCATTAGCTAGAGGAGACGACGTAGATTCGTACTTTTCCTCTTTGTATTTCATCTAAGTGAATATAACGAACTCGAATGGAACTAGAACTCGGCTCTCTGATTTCCAAGTTACCGCCCGTACATTCAAGCTTACAGCACCTGATATTGTCAAGCGGTCACCATTTAGATACCGGCCAGTGTTGACGTTACTTACCTTCAGTGATTGCTGTATAATTCTATGAGCAGAGGAAAGTAAAAGTCAACTAAATTGAATAATGAATGCCTAATAATGTTTCTACTTGAAAAAAAAATCAGGTGAACATGATAATTAAAAAAATCGCAGAGAATTAAAACTGCTAGAATACGATACATATTCGAGATATATTACGACCAGATTGTAAAAAAAGAAAAAAAGCAATTGTTTCTACTCGGTAAGTTTCGTTGAAATGTGAGCACCTATTCGCGAGTAATTGCAAGGAGAGAGAATATCTTTTTGTTAGCAAAACCAACAGCCCAACGTGCAAATTACTAATCAGCAATATTAAAATAAACGTTAAACAATTTAAAATTCTGGGAAATTATTTAACAGAGCGAAAAGTGAGACAATGGGATCTGAAGGCGCATTGCATAGCGGAAGTTGCCTTCTAAAAGTTAAGCAAAGTATTAAGAAACAGGAAAGTTTTCGTTAAAAACAATTGACAATCTCCTCGCAGATGAAGAAGAGACTTGAAACGACATAAATTTGGTTTTACAAAAGAATATTAAGAGTACCATGAAATAAACTCATGATCAATGACGAAGTTTTAGAGATAATAGAAACAAAGTCTACTTATATTTAACATCAGAAAGACATCGGTTCATCATAGTTTCTTATCTTAAGATGCTATTAAATTGCCATGAAAAATTAGTGCACACATGGCACATTAATTATTCAGGGATTTACCTTTGTATAACCCAACACTGAGTACAAGACTTCTGGTGAGAAATGAAAAAAAAAAAAAAAAAAGAATATTAATGTATTATGCGCTATATCATTTGATGATATGATGGATTATAGACCCTCATATATTTCTATCTTCTGTTGCATTCAGTAATAGATGCATTTTAACAAAAACCTTTGATCTTTGTGTTACTACTTTCATCCATTTACCAATGACGAAGATCGAACTTTGATTTTCTTATCTTCAATGTCTCCTTTTAGTGAATAATAATGATTGATAGATTGTACCATTCATATTCTACTTTAAACTTCTTCATTTGCCAAATGCCCCGCCTATGATATTTTCACTATTCATCGGCATTAATTGCACCTATACGAATGTTGACAATACATAATAAAGCAACACATATTTTTTTAATGTTATATTTCGATCTCTTAATCTTTGACTTAGTTTTTGAAAAGCGTCTTTCTTTGGAATTTGTCACATTAACCGTTGTCTGTAACTCTACATCATAGAATTTCCTCATATGTTTCATTATGGCGTCCCTGCTGTGTAACTCTTATCTTGGCATATCCTTTTTTTTCACAAACATGTATTATATCTTATATTTAATGTTCACCTTTCTTTTTTTTCCTTTGGTTACCTCGTCTAATAGTTGCTGCGTTTTATTTCTAAGTCAACACGGTGCCATCTGTGTAGCGTGTATTGGTAACTTTACACCTGTTGATAATCCATGAGAGCATTCTTGGGCTCACATTTCCCACTAACATGAAGTGGAATGATTCTCTTGAATCAATTGCTATGTCTACTGTTAGGAAAGTTGGTTCACTGAATTTTGCCATAAACTTTTCTCGTTTAAAACCATCTTGGACATTTATAATTCTACCATTCATCGGTGCATTGAATACTGCTGACATATCTAATCTGGTGCTCCTACTATATATCTCTAAATTCTTGACAGAATCTAAAAAAACGATCTGTAACGTAATCTATCCTGATCTGGCATCTCGATTTCAGTTCCTTCCTATGTTTTCTACAAATATTTTCATGGTAACTAGTCTGACGTGCTTTTTTCACTGGTGCCGCAAATACATGAAATTAAGCGTGCTACTAGATTGGCAACTAGGTCCTACTGTTTTACTGTTGAAATAGCTAAATGCAACCTCCCCTTCTACTCTAATTTTTTTTTTTCGCGCACTTGACACCTTCGGAAATCCCCTTTCTTTCTTCCATTATAACTACAATCTTCAAATATCTAAATGCAACATCAAACGCCATTTTCCATCGTCTTGAACCCTTTTGGGTTTTTTTTTTTTTTTTTTGTCATTTGTTCAGTCCTCCCTATTTTCAATCTTGTTTTCTTTTACTCTCAACCACTATAACCCCCCACGTTCTAGTGACATTCCCGCCTGGCTTGAGGTGAAATTATTAAAAAGAAAATAATCCTGTAAGCCTTTTGATTTTCTTAGAATCATCTCGCTGTATAATTTAAGCCAATGACAAAATTCTCTTTTGGTCACTCAAGCGATAGAATGCAGGACCCCATGGACTGAACAAACAAAAGTAATTAAACTTCAAAAACCCTATTGAAATATCCCTGTCAAAAATAATGCTAACAACATTTACACAAATAATGTCTGCGAGCAAATCATCACAGCAAGAAGTTTGCAGATGGCATATTAAAATATATTGATGAGTAAAATTTAGAGGGTTTTTTTTTATCAACAAGATTGACTTATGTACGAGTATACTCGCTATTCACCAATGTAATGACAGTAGTAGACTGGTAGCTTGGCCTCATCGTTTTACTGTTGAAATTGCGAGATGTAACCTTATGTGATAAGTTTCATCTCTCGAACTTCGAACTGTGGAAATTCCAGGCTTCTTGTTTTCCTATAAAATAGTATCTTCAAAAATACAAATGCAATATCAATTAGCATATTTTGTCTTTTATAATCATGTTCTTTTATTGTCCATTCTGCCAGAATTCTTTTATTTGTTTCTTTTACTTTCACTAATCACTTGCATCCTTAGTACTTTGGGATGAAATGATTAAAATAATTAAAAGCATGTTAGTCAGTTAACAATGAAGAAAAATAATGACCATGTGATTTTTTTTATATCATTGATTTCTTTATAGGTATTTATTGAGAATTCCCTTTATTTAATGTATTTGAAATTAACCACTTTTCTTTTATTTACAGGTAAGTCGGTGATTTAATTTATTTGGAATTTCTGCTTCCGACCAGCATTTTGCGGTAAGATTCATTTCATCATTTTTAATCAAAAATTTTCGATTGAGCAAAACATTTGTTGAATCATGTATAATGAACGAGTAAATGTCAGTTAGAAAATGCATTTAAATATAAAAGTTTTTCTTAAAATAAATTAAGAAAAAAGCGCTCCTTGTGTATCCTTAGTGTTGTATGAGAAAGAAAACCAATATTTCTAAACATTTGCTATGCGAAATATGTATTTAATAACTATTTCCGAAAACAAATTAACTGAAAGCAGTGATTTGAATGGTTGTCATAGGATACGTGGTTTCCTGCACGGCAAACGAAAAATTAAAAAAAAATACTGCACTCCTTCTGAAGTGTCGATGCCCTATAATCGTTGTAATTCAGTTCTTGCTTTACGAAAAATAATTGTAAATAAAAATGTATCCCATTTATTATCCACCAAGTTTATATGCACCTCAAAAATTTGACTGAAAACATTTTGAAGCAAATGAAAATCAACGAGATTACTGTTGCATTCACAAATGTGCGAATTTAATTTTATATGTAAAATGTTCTAATATATAAATAATATATAAGGTTTTATATATATATATATATATATATAATATGTAAGGTTTTTTTTGTGTATATATATATATATATATATATATATATATAAAGTTGGCAAGACCAATACAAAACCTGCTAAGTGATGAAAGAAAATAAATAATCAAAAAAACCAATAAATCACCAATTTCGAAAAATCCGATAAAGAAGTCAAACGAAACAGACTGTGACGAAAAGGTCGAGAGACAGCCACCTACCTAAATAGTTACAATGTTCTGTCTCAATGACACATGGGAAGCAAATACGCTCCACAGCGGTATGACTAAAAAAGAAATGAACTAAAATATATATATATATATATATATATATAACGAGATTATACTTGAGTCTTTAAATTCTCAATGTGAGTGCTTATATATAAAAATTAACGAAGGCTCTCATGTTCAATGCGCTATAGATTTCTACGTCACGTTACATAAGACGCAATTATGCATTGTAATTTACTAAGTGCACTCCGAGATGAAAATACACGGTGACTGCAAATAACTCCTTATTTTGTGCTATTTCATGAGTGTCTAGCCAAGAGTTTTGGCTTAACAACCTTTGACGTTTTTCTTTGGGATTGGTTATTGGAGAAAGTCTATTATATCAAACCAAGACTTTGCAAAAAAACTGAATGGGCGAATACAAGATGTTGTCTTCCATATCACAAAAGTTCCTGGTAAAATCAGTTGAAGCGATTTCTGAGCGGCTCCAAAACCTGGTATTGAAATCTGGTGCCCATATTTAATTTTAAATAAAAACTCATGTTAAACGCTTTACTCCTATATCCATTTCTTGTAAAAATTATAGTAAATATATAGATCATTAATATTTTAAAATGGGGAGTTACTTATCATTTACCCTGTATATTTACATTTGATGTGAAGAGCATGACATTTTTTTAATCTCTTCATCATTTGGCATCGACGAAGACTAGGTCTATTGTCGACCATACTCGGACAGTGATTAGGAAGCGCATGTATTTATACCCATATATGGCACTTTTCTTGGAGAGAGAACGATCACTCATCTCGATAGAAATGTTTTTTATCTGAGCAATATGTGTTACTTTCGGCACGCCTGTCTTACCATGCATTTGAACTGTGAGCTATTTTCAGATACATAATTAAAATCTCGTCTACCACCATATGATACATACGTGCCTCCCCGTTCACACACACACACACACACACACACACACATATATATATAATACATATAATTGTTTGAAACAACAACAAAATTATAGGCTAAATCTTCACTTTTAGTATTATTGAAACAAACCACCATTTTTATAAGAGGATCAACCTGTCGTTTTTACTGTAACTTACATGCAAAGAGAAATGCATAAATATTTCAAGCAAAAGTGCACAGTAAAAAAGAAATAAATTTATTTAGCTATCATGATCCATGCACAAACTAAACAATCATCTTAGATGTTCGAAATGTTTGCTGAATGTTCAACACAAAGTTGTAAGCGTGGCAACTAGGAGGCAGTAGCTTCACGGATAATGTAAAGAAGTTCATTCCAAACTTCAGTCAAAAATTTCACTTCAATGAATCTGTATGAATGATGACAGGACGACGCTTTTTCAAGTGGGTTTGGAGTGTACAGTAATCCATAACATTTATATCCGGGCGTTTAGAGATCCCCTGAGATTAGAGCTGCTCTCTCTTCTCGAAGAATAAATTTACAGCTTTTTTTCTGGACAACCTTTAGTTGTCGTGCATCATTTATTTGTAGATAAATGTTTTTGAGGTTTAAATTTATAATGCGACCAAACTTAAGAAATTTACCATTTCTTGATATTTAATAAACAAATATATACTTTAT
This sequence comes from Acanthosepion pharaonis, assembly GCA_903632075.3. Taxonomy (NCBI): domain Eukaryota; kingdom Metazoa; phylum Mollusca; class Cephalopoda; order Sepiida; family Sepiidae; genus Acanthosepion; species Acanthosepion pharaonis. Next base: position 3,989,793 of record CAHIKZ030002179.1, on the reverse strand, counting down.
TTTGTTTCTATTATTATCAATTCAGTATTTATTGACATAATATTCAGTATATTTCATCAGCATATATTTTTCGGCGTCGGATAGTTTTCATATCAGTTTCTATGAATGTAAATATATATGATTCAAACGCTGCGCAAGAATTAATTTCACCCAAAATCGAATCGAATCATTAACCTGAAAACAGTCGTGTACTTGCATAACCTCATCAGTTCGTTACTTTTATATGGATGTCATGCCTGGCGCCAAACCTGTTCAGAAATATCTAAACTGTCAGCTGTATAGAGTAGCTTTCTCAAATCATTGGGTAAAAATGACTTCGAACGAATACCATCTTTCTTCGAAAATTATGGATTACTAGCGTTACAGCATAATGAAGAACTGTCCTGTATAATAGAAAGAACAACACTTTGAGGAATTTCAAGAGCAGCAACAATTAAAATGGATAGCACGTGCAACACTAAGTAGAATGATGATGTAATGATGTTGACGTCCGGCGCTATTTCTAACAAAAGATTAGGAAGGAAACTACAATCAATTCTGGACAGAGCGATTACAATGGACTTGAAAGATATTTTGCTGAAAACTTGTTTTAAGACAATCATTTAATTTTCAACCGGGAGCTATAATGGCTGCTCGGTCAATGAATGCTGAAGGTTGACCTTTTAAGGAAACGGCTAGTATTGTCATTGCCACATAAGCCAATCCGTTCTTTACAATAATATATAGCATTTTTTTTTAGTTAAAAGACTTTGTATTTGTACAGCAAAATTAAAATTCAGCGTACAGAAGAAACTATTTATTTATTCTCGGGACATTTGAAGATTTCTAAATGGAATCAAAAATCTCTTTTGTCGTTTTCCTCTCTGATTTCCCAAAATATAATGTTTATTGGTTTCGGTCTCCTGAATGTGTACAATTCACTACTTCTGCAGTTTAATACCATCTATTGAACGTTTCAACCCGTTGAAACCTTTTAAAAAGTAAAGATAGGTGAAGAATGCGTTCCAATGCAAACATTAGTGTCTCTCTTTGACTATGATCTAATTATTAAGGAAGTGAGAAAATATAAAACATCGACTGCTATGCCAATCATCTAAAGCCGATATTCACATTACAATTATTGAAATATTTACATAGAAAAACATTCTTTTGTGAAGAGCTTAAAACATTTTATGGACAGATACCCATGAAAGAGATAATAATGTTGAAGAATATATACTTGTGCCCACGGGTCGGTACCGTAATTTTTGTACGCTTTATCCCGACTTCTTTACCACTGTTTCAATACGTAAGATGTGTACATCTCAACGTTTTTACAATTGTTACATTAGAATCGGTCACTATTTAAAAATCAATTCTATATTACATTACAGCTGATTTAAAGATTCACATAAACGTTGTCGCGCCTTCATTTCTTCCATTCAAACTTTATCTATTTATCTGGGAATTGATTTTTTTTTCTATCGCACAAAGGACCAACCTTGTATTTCTCAAAGTAATATAAATATCTATTTTATTCATCTATATTAATGTCTTTTCGCCTGTATTTGCCAGTGCCATAGAGCAAAAAAATTGGATTCCTGAAAGGAATTTTGCAAGCACCATATCATTTTCCCAGTGACATCAGTTATCCAATCTGTATTAATACTGATGACAAAAGTATTTACTCTTATTTTAATGGTGGGTGTGATGAAGCCATGTTGGCTGCTGATCTAAAACAAAATAACTGTCCATCAGTTGTTAACTGGGCCAAGAACTGACTTGTTAATTTGAAAAAATCTAAAACTGAACTACCCTCTTTTAGACAATATTTTTTACCCTTTTATCAGCATGGGCGATATTAACGCCCAGGAGTTTAACACCCTAAAGCTTCTTAGTTTGTTTTCCATTGACATGAAGTGGAAACATTAAATCAATTGCTAGATTTCTAGCTAGGTAACTTGGTTGAATGGGTTGTGGTGGACAATTTTTATCGCCATAAACTTTATTGCGTGTTTATATATCTACCATTCATTCTTGCCTCGAATATTGATGACACATGTCATTTTCTGTTATGTATCTGGAGATTCTTAAGATGATCCAAAGAACAATTCGCGATGTTGTGTGTCGTGACCTGACATCTCGTCTTCAGTTTAACACCGCCGTAACGTATCTTTAATATAAATAAATTTCTTATTTGATATCCCGACTTTATGTATTTAATCGCAGTACTAGACTGTTAACTAGGTCCCCCTCATAAGATCACACTCACGCCTGTGGAATGCTCTTCCGTCTTCTTGCTTTCTTGCCAACTACAATATTTAAAAATTTAAATTCAACATAAATCGGCATCTTCTCTTTCCACAACCCCTAGGATTTTTTTCTAACTTAGGTAACGTTTTCACAGCTCCTTTCACTCTGAATAACCCGTTGAAGTCTGAATAACCTTAGTGACTGTATCGCCTTTCTTGGATGTAATGATTAAAAATGAATAGAGCAAAATTAAGATTCGCTATAACAAGGAGATAACTAGATTAAAATCTGATTAGAGCCGTTTCTTTAGAATTAAAAAAAATATGAGGTAGACCTAATGATGTATCATTAAATTCCCAGATCAATTCTGTGAACTAGACAAATTGGTATAAAATGACAATTGGAAAAAAATAGGTAATTTAACTGTATTGTCGACATGGGAAAAAATCTCTAATTATAAAAGAAATTTACATTAACCAGCAAAAGGCTTAGACAGAAGCGTCTATTTTTTTTTAATTTGGATTTTTAAATGTAACTATAAGAACAAAGACATTTTGATTTCAATTTTGCCTTGAAAAAGTCGGAAGATGAAACGCGTCTAAGATTTTTTTCCAATAGTCATTTTATACCAATTTGTTTTGTCCACAGAACTGATCTAGAAAATTAACTTGTGTGTATATATATATATATATATATATATATATATATATATATATATATATATATATATATATATGAGACAGAGATACAGAATCATGAATCGACCGAAACTAGTAACATTAAAATGTAACAATCATCGTATTTAATTATTGTATGCTGCTTCGCCTAACCATTTAAATCGAGACTGCTTCCTAGCTGTAGAAGTAGTCGTCTTTATCTGATAGCATCACATGGACATTGACAAAGCAATTGGAAAAGAAGCTAAATGGAACAAGCATAATTAGGCTACGTGTTGCATAGAATCTATCTTTGAAGTAGCAACCTGCATGAAAGAAGCGTTCTGGCTATTTTTCTTACAAGAACAAGAAGATTCGGGGCATTCATTGTGAATAAAGGAGCTTATCAATGACGTTCTGTCGTGGACAGCAAAATATGGACACTTTTGTTCAACGAATATATACATGAAGACACTGGATGCCAACCTGAAGAATTATCATATGCGATTGATAACAAGGACGACTGAAAAGAAAGAGTAGCAAGAAATATGCATGCTTTGATGATGATTTAAATAATGAACTAGAAGAATTTTGGGCAACAGATTTAAGGTAAGGAAATTTCCAAAAACTGCGATTACAAAAAAAAAAAAAAAAAAAAAAAAAAAAAAAAAGTGGCCGGGTAGGGTAAGGGGAAAACCTCGGTCACTATTTTCCACATTCCAGAAAAAGATCACTTGAAGAACGCCGGAATGTCCACGAAGGAAACAAAAATTCAGATGCAGAACATTGTATACAAAGTGCGATGGGTAAATTGACGCAATTTTATATTTGTAACTTTGCGCGTTTTGATTTTGTCGATTGCACGGTATAGTTCAGTCAGTTGGACACAGTCTGTCAGCCGTTCACTCCGCCAGATATATAAAAACGGCATGCTTGGCATTCGCGCCGGAAGCTCCAATACGAACATCTCGGAGTGTTTGGGCGTCAATGTGAGGACAGTGATTACGAAGGTCCGAAAGCTTGGTAAACACAACGTCCTCATAAGAAAATAACTTCGGTTTTGTTGGTGAGGGCCTCAGACTGAACACATGCCGACATCAAATGCCTTGAGGAGGTAGTGCTACCCTGGGTCTAGAGGGTGAATGCTGGAAGAACCATGTCTGGAAACAGGACCCAACACCATGTCACACAAACAGGAGAACCTGGTTATGGCTGTCAGACAATTTCTGCGACCACATCACCCTTTACATCTGGCCACTTATCTCTCTAAACGGCAACCCCCTTGATTATAATGTATGGGGGTTCAGTTGATCGAGAGACCAACAAAACCATTTGTCACACCAAAGCTGAACTGACGGCAATGATTATGACATCATGCACATACTTAAAAAGGAGACCGTCCAGAAGAGATGCAGGAGATTCTGAAGTCGTCTTGAGGCTGTGATTGAAGCCAATGGCGATTTTATTGAATAAATTTACTCTTTAATATTTCAAGATATGTTTTAATAATTTAAGTAAACATATGTTAAAATGAGATGTCAATGTTATTTTCATTTTTGCGTCATTTAGACGTCAATTTCTCCTTCGCACCCTATATAATTATGTATATATAAATAGATAGATAGAAATAATGAACGTTAGTAAGTGATCCAGTTAAGCTTCAGGAAAATCCTAATTGAATCCTTTATTTAATGTACTTGAATATATTGTTATCGTTCCGCTGTCTAGAGATAACTTGTTTGATTCTTTTTAATAATACCTTGTTGTTGCCCACTCTGTTTCCAGTGACTCTTTGTCTATAATACCCAGTACAAGGATTGAACTCACAACTACTATGCCACCAAATTCACAACCAACGCTTTAATCCTTTAATAGGCTATAAATTCAAATTATCAGACGGAAATCATTTTCTTCAAGATGATTATTTAGCAGTTGTTTTAGACCTGATGTTTTTCAATCGGAACAAATCTGGTTCACATTTAAAAGCAAATACTGTGATATATCTTATCGGTAAATCGTAATTGTGTACAACGTGTACATAGGCAATATATCGTTCAGTATCGCCTACTCATCTACAAGAGTTAATCTACCACACTTATTTAGAGAAACAAAGCGAAAAACCCTATCCATATGTATATGTTTGAGTGTGTATGTATAAACGATAGAAAGATTAGAGAAATGTAATAGCGTTGTCGTCCTCTTCCTCTCTGTGCTTGTTGGTCTTTTCACGTGTCTCATTTGATAGCATCAAATCGTAAAGTCTGACAGCTGTGTGCGTTTTGGGATCATGCTCTGCTTTGTAAACTTAGACGGGGGTGGATGTAAAACCTGCTGATAATTCTCTTCTATTACCATCAATTAGTGATAGACACTAGCGCCAGAAGCAACTGTATCCAGCGTTGGTTCCTTACGGGCATTACAGCCGTGTTCATATGAACACTGACATCTCATTCTCCACACTTTCTTTATCAGTAATCATTACTGCAAAGAAATGCTTTGAAGAGTATGTATTTTTTTGTTTCTGAGGATAAAATGCGATTATGTTCTCAGGAGTAAATCTTTGAGAGGTACAATGCCATGTTGAATTTAAATGATTATCAAGTATCATTTTATCTGGAGTTATCGTTCAACCGTCCGATCACGGGATTTTTAAAGACATTTCTTTTCTGAATTTCGCCAAGATTTTAAAGAAAAGATTTCTGATAACTTTTTTTTTTTTTTTTTTTTTTGATGGAAACAAGAAAGAACGTTTATAATGAGAATCAGAAAGAGATAATTAAAATTTCTAGGGCATATAATGAATAAAAAGGGCTTGGAGAATTTGGCACACACTGGACATAGCAAGAAAGAAAGGGAAAAAAATCACCGAATAAAATACCTAAAGAGCTTCCTGACAAAACATGGATTGAGAAAGATAATAAAAAAGTCAAAATTTACTAAGAGCTAAAAAGGAAATTAATTTATGGAGAGCTATGATTGCCCACGCCTTGTGGGGGACACAGCACAGAGAAAACGACTCATGATAATGATATTATTAGCGGTTTCCCTACAACCAAACATTTGACATTGATTAACCGGTTAAAATCGGTTAAAATTTTAAAATCTTTCTCTTCAAAACACTTTTTTATCAGTTTCATCCGTTTCTCAAATCAAGAACCTGTTATTTCTCTTTCCTGTATTGGTGGTGGCTTCCTTCCTAAGCTTTTATTTCAAGTGGTGTGGAATGTTAATGTTATATACCGTACCTATGAACACTAACGGGTATGCCTCAATCTTCATAAATACGTGGGACACTATTGTAAGTGGAGGTAATATGGTGTCTAAGTAGTCCACTACTAGCAGTGGTTTACCTACTTCACACCGCTGGCGAATATTGTATTTTGTTGATGTTATAAAGATTACCATTTCATTTCCAATCTCCATTTTGGTTATTACTCATTCTGTAACCTTTTCTACGTTACAACAGTTAACATCTTCAAGTTACGTGTGCTGCCTATTTTAGATTTGTTTGATGTAGATAGTCTTTATGTGATGTTATTTCCGTTATTTGGTATAGTTATTTGTTTGTAATTCTGTAGCCCCAGTCGACAGTGTTTCAAAAAGAATGAACATTGCCAAGAGACCCAGGCTTTACTCGCTCAAAGCCTTTTTTCACCATTGATCTTAAGAAGCAATTCTATGCAGCTGACAGTTTAGATATTTCTCACGAAACTATTTAAGAACAGGATTCGAGTTTTTAGTTGAATGTTTTATTTTCGTAACAATTTAATATATTGCGCGAAGCTACAGAGTGGCCATAGTCTTTTTACGATTTAAAAAATTCATTACAAAAGCAAATGAACAGACAAGTATATGGAAATTGTTACAAAATGAGGAGTAGATAGTGACGTTTTTAAACTAATTCAGTATACCTCTATATGGGCAGTATTAGTTGCACGAGGCACATCACGACGGTACTCGATGTCTTGCCATGTCCACTATAGCATAGTCTCATCAATTGTGGCAATGGCGTCAGTGATCATTTGCTTTCACCTTTCGACTATCTCTGCGACGTTTCCTCGTTATACGGGTGTGTCCTGATCCCCAGGTTCTGACATTATCTGTGTTCAGATACTCTTAAACATAAAAGGCTGCCTCATCACTAAAACAAATTCAGGTGAGGAACGTTCCATTCCTCTTATTTTCGTTCCAGCATGTTAACTCTGCAAACTTTTTTTCTATCTTTGTTTATCATTTGGCTAGAGTGCCTGTCAGAATTTCACTTTGTAAGCGTACAATCGCAAGTTCTTCTGTAGGACTTTTTGTACTGTTTAACATGGCAGCAGTAACTGTATGACAGCAGTACGAATGGACATTGTAAGAGAACGAAGAAAGGCTTGTCTTTTCATGATCGATGTTTTCCTCGGATATTCTTGTTCGCCTACTCCTGCCTTTATCCATCAATGTCCCTGTCTCCATAAATTTATTGTGCCATTGACGGATGTGACGGTAGATTTCTTCTATACTTAGTACAGTTGTTTCGCTGAATCTGCCTGCCTGATTTTGTTTCAATAAACCATAACATACACTGTGCCTTTCGTTGAGGAGTAACCATTTTTAGGGGTTCACTTAAAAGTACCTCTTTCATTAACAAGATGCCTGAAATACACAAATCCAATGTGATAAAAACTTTAAAATCTACTGAGTTCCGAGAACAAATCACATTAATTGCCTTAGTAAAATATTTTTTTAAGTTGAAAAGACACTTTTTGGACACCGTGTGCTTCTGGTACCGTCTATACTTTGTTCAATTTTATGTTCTCCTCTGCTTAATTTGTTATAGCTCATCCATACGCCGAGGTATCTGGAGTATTTAATATTTACTAATTCCACATGTATTGTTTATGATAGATTCAGTGTAGGTACTATCACTTCTTTCATTCCAATTCCAGACCATACATTTTGTTTTGGGAAGGTTTATCTTCATTCCCATTTATTGGAACGCTTGATAGATGCTGATATTCCACAAATACCGATGTTGTAGTCTCTTCATGTGACAATCCGTCGTTAAATGTTGAGAGCAATATACTGTTAGCGAATCTCGTTTACTTTCATTCAACATACTTTGAAACGGATTTATTCCGACGTTTATCCTCACTCAAAATATAAAAGCTTGCATATTTAATTGAAGCAATTAGCAGTTTCTAGATAGACTAATAATAATAATAATCGTCCCTATTGTTTTTGTCTCTAACCTGGATTGACAAGAAAAATTCTTCGGGTCATAGACGAAGACAAAACTCGGTCTCAAAATTGACCGATGGTCGAAGATATTTGTTGAGACGGGCATTTTTAAATGCTCTCCGCTACGTATCCCATAGTCCATTAGAATCATTAGGATACCACAGGGTATAACATGTACTGCCATAACAGCTGTGATTTTCTTTTTTTTGCTTTAACTTTTTACAATGATGGCCACTCTGTACGCGTCTCAAGAGCCACTCTAGGTAGAGGTTTACAGAGTAAGGGTCACACTATGGGGATATATGTGGAAGATAAAGGTTGACACTAGACTTGAATAAGTTAAGAGATCAGAGAAGCATCCTCTTGGGAATCAGTTCCACAAATATAGCTAAATATCCCGACAATTCCTTTTAAGTCTTGTTTTGAATTTAGACGTTTCCTTCTCTCAGTATGGTTGCCACTTCAAGCTAAGAGTACAGTCAGCACTGCTATTTAACACATAGCTAGGGTTAAATGTCGTTACGTACTTATGAATATTTGCTGTTATTTTTTCTAATCACACTACCCTTCTCTTAAAATCTGTATTACAATGGAACGATATCAGAATGACCTTAGGGTTTGAATTCTGCTTAACTATTGGGTAAAATAGTATGTCTGTTTTAGGACTTGAGTCTAATCCAATCTTCTCGGCTGGATTGAGTTTTTCTGCACCCACTTCTATAACTCCGAGATTAATTCCGACGACTAAGAACACTAATTATATTAACAAATCTGTAAGGATAAAAAATGAGTTGAATAGCTTCTTAATAAAGACATTCTTTTAGTATAAAAATAACGAATGTTTACAAAATGAGGTAGGAATTGCTTTGAAGCCTGTGTGAAATGATGTATGCATACACATTAAACACATATGCAAACTCGCATATACATCTTTTAATAAAAGAAATGACAAGAGGAAAAAGTTCATACGAAAATTTTAGAGCGTTCGCCAATTCAAATTTGGAAGCATGAAGTGAGTTTACCATAACATGACTTTTTTCTGTGTCGATAAGTATAGGTTCCTAAATAATAATAAAAATATCTATATTTGCCTTGATAAAGATCCTAAGGGGACCAAATCCGTCGACATGAAAAGCCTGCGTCTTTTCTTTTATGAATATAGTTTTTGCGGATAATTTTATTTTTCTTGTGGGGGGAAAAAAAATTTTAGTCGGGTTGGCAGTTTGGGAGAGAAAGAGGTTAGCAGGTTGTTCCAGTGATACCTGGGACAAAGTATCGAAGACATAATATTAACTACTACAGAATTAATATATATCCGAACAAATTAACTATAGTTTTAATCAAAATTGATTGACCTATTATAAGTAGGCAGTTTAGAATTAAATTTACATTATTACTCAAGCTTCGCTTTTATGAAGACAATCAACGTCCAGTTTTACTGTATGCGCATATCATAAATTAAATTCCCGTTTTAGATCCATCTGATTAGCTTCGATGTTAAAAAAAAAAGGAAATTAATAAACCCTAAAAAAAATTAAAGGTTATTTTCAGGATAGGCAGAACAAATTATACGGTAAAATATTTTTTCGAGAAGAATATAAACTTTCGCTAAATCAAATCAAAGTAAATATTCTCAACGCTCTTTTCTTATATTTATTTATTAGACATCGGGAAGAAGAAACAAGCAAACAAAATATTAAATAACATTTTGTCGATTCAATTTCTCTATTCATGCCATTTATGCTGTATCCCAAAAGCTTGTCGTTCAATAAAATGTCCACTTTATTCTACAAATATACTCAATAAAGATAAATAAATAAATCCATTACTCAACCGAACATAGTGAGTAAATGTAAGAACAAATCTTAAAAGTAACAATATTTATTAGCATTTCATAATATAATATTGATACGGTTTACTTAGCTTATTTCACTTAACTTGTATGAAACGATTTAAATGCTTTGATTGTTATAATTTTAAAGACTGGAATTAATTTTATTTCGATAAATATCAATTCAATTACGAAAGATGTAAACAAAACACTCCGTTATTTAGAAGGATCACAAAGGAAGAGATTTTGAACAAGGCAGATATTTTCTTAAATTTACTTTATTAAGTCTGAATAAAGAAATTATCTAGATTAAGGAGTAGCCACTAAATTGGTTAACATAGGACAGATGATGGCCGATAAAAATTATGAAATTACATATATTTAGTCTGCTTTTACGTAATATTTTCAGTCCTGTGTACTACATCCGACAGAAAGACTTCTGATGGGGTGATTAGAGGTTTTGAGAAGCGTATAACCACCTCTTAATTGCCGATGTTTCCCGGTCTACTCTCACCTGGTGTGGTAGCACCCTTTTTAGGGTTTCACCTTAAATAGTGAGACAACAAACAAAAAAAAATTACCAACAATACATTTTTAAAGAAGCAATACCAACAATACATTTTCCCTGTAGTTGAAGGCATACAATTGCGTTCAAAATATATTTAGTTGAAGTCAGGAAATTAATTTTCTTTAGATTTAGTTATTAAGTGTCATGAGCTTTATCTGGGGATTTGTTAAAATTAAACTCACTACATTTTATTCCTTGTATTTACGTTGAATTGCTAACATCCATTGCATTTGCAGAGGTATATTTTACAACACTTAGCCTTTAAAGGTTTTATTATTAGCCGTAAGAAGACACGGTCTGTCGTAATTTTACATTTGACGAATAGAAAAATAATGATTATTTTGAAAATTATTTTTTCATTATTTCTAATCAATATTATTTTTTGATGTTTTGTATACACACACACACATATATATATATATATATATATATATATATATATATATATATATATATATATATATATATATATATATATTTGATGTTCTAGTTTCTATAAAAATGACAGTGGTAACTACTTAAATTAAACATAAGGAATAAATAAACTCCTAGACACCTGTCTGGGCCAGAAATGCGCATTAAAAATTTGGCAGTTAATGGGTTAAATAAACCATAGCGGTTGATATGTCGCCAAACAAAATCAATCAAACAACGTAATATTTTCACATACACACCTACTTAGATAACTAATTTAATAAAAATACATTTTAAGATAACATGCAGACACTCACAGAAAATTTGAGCATTATATTTTAAATATTTTTCTAAGCGTAGCTTAGATGTGACACAAAGCCGAAAGTATGGGTCACCCAGTGAAAATCGAACTCACTACTCAGTCGTAAGTGTTCTAGCAAGACAAGTTTGCTAACCATTACTCCATCTCGAGGTGCCCAAATATATTGTATGTATACATAGATAAAATGTGCCTTTGTGTGTTATCTATCACATATGTGTCTCTCTCTATCTTGTAAAAACTTTTTCAAGAGAAACTTTCAAATCAAAATTCAACTAATTCGTATCTGGCTGTAGCCCTTGTCTTAGTTTGAATCCTGTCTTTAAATTTGATCCGATACATTGGCTGATTTTTTTTTACCACTGTAATTATCATCGTATAGAAAGCAGTTTCCTATTTATAAACTTAAAGGAGCTGATCAGTTTGGGAACATATATGTTCCATTTCGTCGCCCTTACTCCGCAGAACTTTCTCTCTATCCTTTGTCAGCTATTACTTTATTTTGATTGCCAAATCCTCCCGTATATACTCGGCTCTTAGCACCGTGACTTAGCATTCGGCACACAAAACTGACAATCTAATGCCGTAATGTATTATCTAAAATAGCTTTGAAATCCGTACTCCTTAGACAAAAGAAAGTCAAATGGCGTCACTGGCTTTCTTGTTGCAATTAGAGCACGCCATAATACCTTCTCATCTCGCGTCTCTTTGCCCAGTGTTATTTTCACTGTAGCTGTATCAACACTTCTCTCTTACTTTGTTTGTTTTCATTCGCTCTTTAAATGCCACTGATGAGATGATTGCTAACCGTATTTTCTCAATGTTCCTTTTTGGTGCCGCTTGCGTCATTGTCGATCTTGAAGAATACATGCCAGAGGATATATGATAGACGAATCGGGCTCCACATCCAATCAAGGATAATTGAACGCCGGAACTTAGGAACTAAAATTTCTCCAGCCAGACCCAATTTCTTATTCTCGATTCGCCTCAATTTATGCCTCCGTTGGAATACCGAATTTACCCGATGTCGATCCCTTCCTATCAGCTTCGGTTCTTCGACATCTGATACAGAAATGGATCTTCCTCTCTATTATTACCTACCTATATTTGTCTATTTCTCGGTCTTAGTAAAGGCAAATGTACACCTTTTAGTAAAAATTTTCTCACAATTCCACAGTCAAAACAAACCTATACATAAATCTGGCTATTGAAGTTATATATATATATATATATATATATATATATATATATATATATATATATATATATTTATAAAAACAATTGAATTCTTTTTCGTGCAGTCTCATTCCTGAATATGTTAAACACATCACAGTAGATTATTTTAAATTTTGAGTCCCCATAAATACCAGGATGTAGACAAAAAGAATTCTACTACACAAATACCAAATTACTTCTTGAAAATGACTAAGACGGCCGAAGGTACTTGAACAAAAGTATAAAACAATATGAACCTTTGGCGGTTTATTCGTAGATTGAGTACAATACTCAACAATTTATTCAAAAACTGGGAAAAAGTTTTAAAAGAATAGACACACCAAAGTGTTATATACCAGAGCTGTTGTTTATGAACACTAATGGGATATGTCCCCAATCCTCCGTTTGGCTTAATACTTTAGACACTATTGTAAGTGTGTGTGAGCGATAATAAGCTTTATAAATAGTCCATCTATATAGCTGTTGTTTACCGACTTCGCACCACTGGCGAGTATTGTACTTTGTTGATGTTATAAAGATTACCATTTCATTTAGAACCTCCGTTTGGCTTATTCCTCATTCACTAAGCCTTTCTAGGTTACAACACTAAGAAATATATATATATATATATATATATATATATATATATATATATATATATATATATATATATATATATATATATATATATATATATATATATATATATATATATATAATATAAATATACAGGTGGAGCAATAGATAGCGGCTTAGTTTGAGGAATCGGAGAGCCTAGTTCGAATCCCAGTCCATTGCATTCACTTACGTGCTAATACCCTTGGGAAAGGTATGAATCCTCTTCCCTCTAGCTATGGGTAAATAGCAGGACAGACTGGGAACGTTTGGGAACCTTGTGGCATGTAGTGCACCAGGTCTCTGTATTCAGCCCTTCAAAAAGTATGGATGGTCCTGCACGAAACCTTCGCCACTATAATCAAATCTCATGTGCTGTTGTCGGGCTCTCGGTTTCCTAGGTACTGATCTGCTTGACCCTCGTATGTCGAATAAATATATATATATATATATATATATATATATACACGCACAATTTATGTACGTATATAAACTTCAATTATATATGCTTGATTTTTCTGTTTAGTATTCTATCAGTTAAAGAATTACAAGAGCTAATCAATATTATTCGAGTCAGAATTATAAGATCCAGGTTGCAAATCCAAAATGTCACAAACCTGGATATTGTTGTTGTACAAAAAGAATTTCGTTATTGGGATCTTTTCTCTAAGTAACTATTTTTTTTTTTTTTTATTTATGTATTTGCTTTTTATTTCTCTATTAATGTTGCTTTTGTATCTAATATTTCTAACCTCAATACCATCAGGACATTAAAGCACTTAGACGCTGAACTACAAAAATGGCTGCGGGCGAGACAAAAACTCTTATTTCGCATCATACATCGAAGTTCATATGAGTTTAACCAATGAAAATATTTCATATCAGAATTTAAATTTGAAATCAAATTTGAATTTAAATTTCAAATTCATATGCTTCAATTATCCGAAGTTATTAAACTTAAATCCAGAAAATATTTTTAAATTGTATGATTTTTTTTAGATAATAATGAGTTTGACCGATACAAATTCTACTAATTAACCGCTACCTGGTGGGAAGAGGTCAATTCATACCATTCTCAAGGATATTTGCGCGAAGTGAATATAGTGTATCCGAATGGAATTTTAACTCTGCTTCTGAGCCGTTATCCATCACGCCACCACATACTCGAGCTTGCATCATCTGTGATTCACAAGCAGTCACCTATCAAGATATTATCCAGGCACGGCTTTGCTTAACTTATGCGATCTGACGGGAACCGATATTTCAAAATGATATGGCCAGAAGTCAGCTTAAATGTAGAATTAATATTCTTACCTGGTATATTCAAGCGCTTGACTGCGCATCCTTCACTCAGGGTCCCTACGGAACTTTCCACAATCAACTACGTTTTTAGTGAATGAATTTGAAGCTTGTATAATTTGCATATATAACATTTGGAAATATCTTTGAGATATGGAGTTCGAGTAAGTTTCTTTAAATGTACAGAGTATCTTATCAACGTATCTTCACACGCTGCTTCTGTTTGAAGTCTGCAGTTAGGAAATAACGATTTACTGTCTGAGGAAAAAAAAAACTTGTTTTAAGATCAAATCAAGTCCGTAATTGAATAAGAACATATTATCATCCAATATCCAAAATTTATCTCGACACACTCGGATTTTATAATGCAAATTAGTATTTCTCAAAGCAGTTGTTAACCAACTAATTTGGTAAAGATGTAGACACCGTCAGAAAATCAAATTACAAAGCCTTGAATATGTTTAATATTACTCTTTTATTTAGTATTATCCCACCGCTGCGATGTAGCTTTACTGTGATTTTTTTCTACAGTTATTTTCAGGGTAATTGTTCAGATTAGCTTTTCATTTCTCTACTTGGATTTCACAAATTTAAATACAGTACTAGATTGGAAGCCGTCTCATAAATTCACTGTTGAAATTAGCAGATGTACCAGTTTTTCTCCCATACACTTCTCACTTGTGGAACACTCTCCCAGTTCCATTCTTCCCTGTCAACTACAATTTCAAAAATTTAAATGAAACAACAATCGTCATCATCTGTCTCCTTGAATCCCGTTCTTTTATTGTCCTCTCTATTTCTTTATCATTTAGTATGCCTTAGAGAGATTTTCTCCCCGTACTTGCATTGAAATGATGAAAAACGTATACATTCCGTGAAATATTTACCATAGATTATTTGATGATCCATGATTTATTCAAGTCGAGCCGTGTTCATCCCATTGTAAATAAATATACACTACAAAAAAGTGAGATGATTTTTTGTTAGAAATCTTATGACAGTAAAAAGCATTTTATGATTAAATTTTGCTCTTGTCAAAATATCCTCTTTTGGCCTTGATTCCTGCAGCACAATTTTTTGGTATTCGTTGCAAAGTTTTCTCAAATTATAAGTTTGATGTTTGATATTATTCCTTTTACGATGACTTTTTGTCCCTAACAAATATTTGACAAATGATCGAGATAACCAGACAAGCAAAATATATATTAAGAAGTTGGTGTTTCTAGTGCAATCTTAGAGAAAAGACTTATTAAGTACATTGGTTGAAGTTATTAAAACCTCCGATCTACCCACCTTTACGAGAAACATCTCAACGCGAAATGTGTAATCTTGTGGAAATTCTTGAAATCAATTTAATAATGTCGACTGGTTTTTATGGAAATATTCATCGAACATGGTTTACAAGAGAACAGATGGAGGTTGAGTAAATTTGATGGCTGGTGTTTTCAGCAGAAAATTTATAGGATTCTGCAAAGTTGATGTCGCTATAATGGTAAAATTGATAATTACTTGAACAAGACGTTCTTTTGAGAGTGTTACAGAATACGTACTAGATCTTTTAAGCTAAAGAGAATAAGTAAGACGATTCTCTTATAAATTACGCAAAGATTGTTATTGCCAAACTTACCAAAAGCGGTTTCCAAATGTTATAAAGTACTGAAAAAATCCAAGTCATTTCAGATATTAATTCAATGAAAAATTCCTGTTTCGTCATAAAGAGATGGACAAGAGAAAGCAAAAGTATATCCACGCAAAGATATCTGGAGAAACCTTAAAAACTGCTACAAGTAAAGTTCAAGTTGAACTAGTACAAAATTTTAAAATCAATGAATGGAAACCTAAAGGTGAATGAAGGTCAAGGAGCCCATATTAATATATGAAACGTTAGAGTAATTATTTATTCAGCCATATGGGATATTAATTAAATATATGTATCGGTTTCATCTGGATTTCTTTTTACTTACCTATGCATAAAATGTTACGTTTCACTTAATTTACTTACATAATAAATCATGACATACCCAAAACATGTTATAAAATATTTCAATAAGGATAGATATAAAATAAATCTAGCACAATATATTATTCACATGAATCTATTATGAGTAATTTAACAACATCTGTTTGTTAATATCAGTGTTATCATACTAACTTTGCTGATCTGATGGTGTATATAATGAATTGTTAAATGTTCTAGAATTGTTTAAAGATTTTTATTAATTCGTTTTCTACAGCTTATCAACCTTTCTAGGTTATTTAAAGCCGTAAAAAATATTTTAGATTGTAAGAATTATTTTAACTAATATTGGATTACCGATACAAGTATGACTATTTTGCTCATAGCTGGGGAGAGAAGAGGTTCATTCATACCTTTCCCAAGTGTATTTGCACGTAAGTGAATATAACGAACCCAACAGGAATTGGAACTCGGTTCTCTTATTAACAATCTTGAGCCAGTATCCATTATACCAGCCACACATCCAAGCTTACAGTATATGGTATTAGCAAGCGGCAAACCCATTTAAATACTAACTAGGTGTTTCAATGTGACGTGTCCGTAAGCTTTTTTTTAAAAAAAAAAAAAAGGATGGACAACGCTCAAATTTAATAGACTGTTAGAATTTCGATTCTCATTTTAGTACATTGGCCATTGTATTATTTTTTTCATCATGAAAAGAGAACGTGCTGTTTCCAATCGCGAAATACTGGAGAGCCAGAGGTGAAAAATGATCTGTGAATTGAAGAATAAATGATTCAATAAACATTCTTCCTTTTCCCAGACAGAAAATAAGAATTTTCCTCCTGCTCTTTTTATTGTTTTTCTTTCTTCCATTCTTCAAATATTCCACACAGTCATCCCGTTACACATCGTTATATGTATTCTAACAAAAAAAAAAGACTCATAATTATACCGCGTGGACACATTCTAGCGAACTTGCCCATAGGTACGCAAGCTGATGAAGCTCTTCAAAATGTTGTCAATGTAACTAAGATCTCCTTATTCACGATCTGTCTGTTATAATTGTGTGCTTCAGATATGCTGCAGTTTTGTTACGTGAGCAAAATAGGTAGGTGGGTCAAGCAGGCGTGTAGAGTTTTGAAGATGGAGCTGGGAATGATAGTGAGTGAAGTTAAAACGCATAAGAAATGAAGAAGTGCTTCGTGCGTAGAAGAAAGAATGCTTGACAGAGTAGATGAAGGTGTGAAATAATCGAAGAATAAAAGCCGTGAAAGCGTTGGAGAGGAGAAATATGACAATATAAGAGAAAGTGAAGGAGATTATTGTTAGGTGAGTGAAACATGGAGTTAACAAAACTGATAAGTTCAGTGAGAGACACTTTAGAAAAGAGAGAGGTTTTTAGATATTCTATAATATTTTTACAAAAATATTACAGATTTTATATTTTGTGTTATGCTTTATGTAAATGACAAAATAATTAAGAGGTCTGATTGATTTTATTTTACGACTTACCAACCTTTTTCAGGTTTTTTAATGTTAGAAATATGTTTTGGTTGTAACAGTTGTTTTGGAGATACTAATGATTTACTGATACACGTCCTACTAATTAATCTCTATCTGGGAGGGTAGGAGGTGGATTCATAGCTTTCCCAGGTGTCTTTGTGCGTAAGTTAATATAACAAGCCTGACTGGAATTGAAACTCTGCCCTCTTATCTATTACATTATGCTTAACTTCGGTAATCACACAAGAACTAGTGTTTCAACGTGATATTTGCCGTTATCTCTCCAAAATATAAATAATATTAGTAATAATAATATAAGATTATAGTCTAAATCTATGATTTTATTGATGGCTGTATAGATTGGGCTACCCCAGGGCTTTTGAATTCATGGGTATTCAACCAAGTATATTGAGCCATAATATTTAACTCACCTGGTTTGAATGACGTCATGGATTTATTTATACATTAATCAAACGTATTTGCGCGAAAGTGAATATAATTCGAACTCTGCTCGCTGACTTCTCGTCCGAGCCGGTAAATACTGTAGGCTACAAAGAAGGAATTGGAAATAGGAATGAAGAAAAAAACGAAAAAAAGGACTAAGCTTATCGCAAAGTTTTGGCTACTCCTTCCGGCCTCTTCTGGTGTCTGTTGTATCGGATGACCTTCAAGGAATTTAGAACTGAACACTTTATTCAATCTACAGAATTAGATTGATCTGGTTCCACTTTCAATCTCTAGGGATATCTCGATTGTCGTTTTATTTACTTATTTTTTATTTATTTTTTACTATAACTGCGTTATGAAGGTGTGAAATAATCGAAGAATAAAAGCCGTGGAAGTCGTCAAATTTACTGAAGTGAAAGCGGCGGAGATGAGAAATATGACAATATAAGAGAAAATGAAAGAGATTATTGTTAGGTGAGTGAAACATAGTTAACAAAACTGATAAGTTCAGTGAGACTCTTTAGAAAAGAGAGGTTTTTAGATATTCTATAACACGTCTTTCTAAACAAATTCGATACATAATGAGGATGACGCGGATGGACAGACTCCTAAAGACGACTAGAGTTTTCAATGACTGAAACGCTAAAATGAGGAGGACTTAAATCTGAAGGCAAATAATGACAACTATTTATCCCAGGAATTAAGACAGAAAAGATGTGTAACAGAAAATAATTACGATGATTTGATCAGATAGTTTTGCCACGACTAGAAAGCATTCGAAAAAAAGAATCCAATTTTTTTCTTATCGAATCAGATTTTGGGAAGCAAGTCGGGCGGAGTAATGTTTCTTGTCTGTAGTAGAAGATTTCGGTGCAAAGTAACTGAGAGAGTTCATGTCAGCTATAAATGGAATGTACAACTACGCAAAATAACAACAAAGAAACGAAAGAATTCAGGGTGGAACGCTGTGTATACGCATGCGCCTGATAAGTGACGTGCAAAAATGACGAGGACAAGAGCCGAAAAGCTACAAATAGGTGATGTATACAACCGTCAGTTAGGGCTACATAGCAATTCAGAAATGTAACGTTGTAGTGTACATTCTTCCCATGCTCTTGAAACAGCCAATGCACATAATCGCATCCACTCTTCGGTATTACCCTCTACCTATCACCTTTTAATTTCTTTCCCGCTTTCTCTTCTTCCGTTCTGCGCAGTTATTTGGTATTCCGCATTTTTTCTGGTGCTTTCAGCCTGCTGGGACAGCCAACATCGTCACATGTAATTGACGAATGCCATGCGTAAAAACGATGCATGCTGACTGGCTGTGCTAGGCTTTCACTGAATTCTGATCAGTTTCAGACTGAACGCTTCAACACTGAGATTTTTAGACTGTATAATCTTTATATAGTAATATAAATTCCTGGCTGATGTCACTAGTTAAGTCAGGAGATAAACAATCCTGACATCAAAAAGATAGATTTTTTTTATTCGTATTTATCAAATTACTGAGAAGAAAACATGTAAGGGTTTCTTTTTAAATGCCTCGTGTCGCTGATATCTAATTTAAAGAAGGTATCAGCTGTATATTATTTACTTCAAATGAATCTCATAAATATTACTAGTTGAAATTGCTATTCATTAGAAAAGTAAGTAGTAGGTACTTTTTTTTATAGAAATAGAAATATATTGTGATATATCCATGAAAGAGGCACTGATTTATGACCGACTGAATAACTTGGCAAACTTAGATCTCTTTATATATATATATATATATATATATATATATATATAATGTGTGTGTGTGTGTAGCTTTCCAGCTTGTTGGAATTCTCCCTCTGTTGTTCATGCACTTAAGAGCTCTGAAGAACCTTATGACCCCTCAAATTATCGCCCTATTTGTCTCTTACCGCTTTTCGGCAAAATATTCGAGGCTCTAATCAATGTTGAAGTGATTAAGCATCTTAGTTCTCACGATTTCCTCTCTGACAAATAATATGGCTTCCCTTTCGCCCGGTCTACCCCTGATTTGCTAACGGCGATCGCTGAATATGTATAGCAAGCTCATAATAATAACGGTGAAGTTCGAGCTGTGGCTCTAGATGTCTCAAAGACGTTTCACATAGTTTCGACACAAACTTCAGGGCAGTGGTATTACAGGAGGATTTTTTGATTTGATCCAATCGATCCTATTAAATCGTGAAATAAACGTCGTTTTAAACTGGCTTGCTTCCAAATCTTTCACCTGAAAGGGGTTGTCCCCAAAGGCACTATCTTAGTTCCTACGCTCTTTCTAATCTTCAATGATATTCCTGATGTCATTACTTTCCAAGTAGGCATTTATGCCGATGACAATACCATTTACTTCTATATCAAGAGCAAATCCGTCAAACCTAACAAAGTAAATCTTGCCGCTGCCCTTGAAAACGGACTCCAATTTGTGGTTAATTTGGGCAGGAAATAGCTTGTAAATTTTAACGCCTACAAAAAAAACTGCTCTCATTTAATCACCACAGAGAAAGTTTCCTGCCTGCCATCAGCATGGCTGACGCTGGACTACTGGAGAGAAACACATTGCATCTTTTTGGACTCACGTTTTCAACTGACTTGAAGTGAAGCGACTACATAATCAATATCTGCATCTACTGCAAGGAAATGTGCATCACTGTGTCGTGGCAAAGATTTCATCTTGTCAGAGTCCATCTTGTACATTTGCAAATATCTTCCCCGCTCCGTACTGAATACTACTGGCATGTGCTCTTGCTATTATCTCGATGTTCGTGACAAAATCCCAAGATGGATCTGTAATATAATCGATTCTTCCCAGGTATTGCGACTTCAGTCACTTTCTCACAGACTGGACGTGGCTTCGCTCTGTCTTTTTACAAATATTTTCCTGGTAAATGAACTGATGAGTGTTTTGTTTTGGTTTTTTTTTTCAATAGTATCCGGCTATATGAATTTGAGCGTGCTGCTAGTTTGGTATCTGTCCCACCCATTTACTGTTGAAATAGCTAAATGCAACTACCACCCACTTCTACTCCAAGAGTTTCTCTTCTCGCACTTCCCGCCTGTGGAACTAAGATCCGTTTACTCGTTTCCTTGATAATTACAATCTAGAAAATTTAAATGTAACCTCAATCACCATCTCCATTAATCCTGTTCATCTTTTATCATTTGCTCAATCCTCACTATACTCAGTCTTTTCTCTCACTTTCACTCTCTGCTAATTAGTGGTATTTCAGCCCTACTTGAAGAGAAATGGTTATGAGAGAGAAGTATGCAGATTTTGAAAAATCCAACATTGGTGAAATTGAGATTTTCCTGGTGCAGTCATCTTAGGTGGGTTTGTTATGTTGCAAGGATAGGTGACGACAGATAACCCAAGGTCCTCATGTATAGCCAGCTTGACAGTGGACAAAGGACTGTTGGACGGCCGTGGTTCATATTATAAAGACAAGCTAAAGATTAACCTGTCAATGTACCTCATACCAACTTTGGGCGAGTTGCCCTGGATAGAAAGAGATATTTATGTGAGTGGAATATCAAAAAGTTTGTAACCATTCATATTGACCGGCTAAGAGACGAAAGTCAATATGTGGACTTCTATGCAGGTCACTAACAGAACTGAAGTATCACATACGAGACAAATATAAAAAACCGAATGTTGTCAGATGCAAATACATCGTGACTGACGGGAGAGTTTATCATATATATATATATATATATATGTGTGTGTGTGTGTGTGTTTTAAAGAAAAATAGACCACTTTAAGGTTCCATTATAACAATTTATTTCACCAGAGCCCTTTTAAAGGATGCTGGATCATCAGATACCACTTCCAAAAAATGAAACGAAAGCTCTGGATTTACATTGAGCTCTCAGGATTTCATCCTCCTTGGGTCTACCTATATGGATTACCAAGTTTTTCATTACAGTCCATAATATTTCCTGCAGCTTGTGCACATTTCCTTCCAATCTTGATGTTGAAGGTAGAGTACTTCTGTGTAGATCTACTACAGATCCCGTGCTTATTAATTATGATTGCCAATTTTCTGACGGTTTTGGCACTTAATGAAGCACACGGTCTATGAACTTTTGCTACTATCTCAGCACATGTACCACGGACAGCCAAATTTCAAACGGAACTCTAGCTGAATACGTTCATACTGTATCAAGCAATGTGCCCTTCTGAGCTACCCTTTCCTATCTGAAATACACAGAAATTAGCAATAAATTTCTACCACTTTAGGGATCACAATATATCTTCATTCATGTAAATATGGTGACGTTAACAAAAGCATTAATTTGCTCTATTGATTTAGTTTTCAACTAATATATATATATGTGTGTGTGTGTGTGTGTGTGTGTGTATATATATATATATATAAATATATTGTTATACATTAATTATATAGACACAAATATTTAAGCAAATGCTCTGTATATAAAAAACATTAACAACATTTACCAGCTTGAATGTCCGAGAAATTTCATAGAAGATATGCGTCCTCCAAAAGGAATCGAACCTGTATCCTACACCGTCATATATAATCGTTCGAGGGAAATCATGGGAAATGTGCAATTTAAAAGCAGTAAAATCGACCTTGCTAACTAGACGCGCCTTCGTAGCTAAACTATATAGCGGTTCCGTGTAGGACTTCGTTGAGGTTGATGCATTCTTTAGTACAAAGGACACCTCCAAAACACAGAGCCTGTTTTATTTTTTCATACTATTGAATCCATAGCGTTGGGACGAAGACACAGATTCATACCATTTCCTCTTGCATTTTTGCGAAAGGGAAGACAGCAATGAATTTGAACTCGGCTCGAAGATTTTATTTTCTGCATCAATAACTGTTACGCTACGCGCACATACATTATTTAAAATAATCGGAATGATTGATTATAAAATAGCCAATCAAAATTCTGGATTTTTCCATAGCAAGAACAACGTTTGACGCCAGTGAGAAACAAGCAACAATCTTATCGAAAAACTAGAGTATTCTGTGATAGATTGAAACAAATTGAATTTGTATTTACTTTGCATAACACAAATATAAGACCCCAATTCTGGAACACATACTTACATTTTTTATTCATAACTTTTCTTTTATTTCCGCACCTGCGCAGTAGCCTTTGCTTATCATTGTACGCCGACATATTTGTACGCAAGTGTTGTCCGCACATATATTATTTTAGTGATCTCTTAAAGTTGCTGTCATCTTTGACTATGAAAAATCTTAAGAACAGGAGGCGAATCCGCCTATGAAACCACAAAAATACATCTAAATTTATCTTTATAATGACAAGCGTAATGCATTCGACACACCATAATTTCCTGTCCATTGAATTACTAATGAACACAAAGCAACGTCTACTGAGATGAATGGTTTTCTATCAGTGAAAAAGACCCAATCTTTCGGTGAAGGCTGCGTCTGACAGTTTCTTTATGAAAGATTAATCACAAACAAGATATAACGTCAAGCACGTAAAGAGTTTTAGACCCAAAACTCGTTTCTTCATTATATATTAACCTTAAATTTGATATCGTGATTTCTTGAAAATAAAAATCAAATGTGAGTGGAATACATGTATTGTATATGGGTAAAGTTTTACAGATATTTTTGCGGCTTTTTATCGGCTTTGTAAGTACAGAAATTTATCTATGAAGTGCTGTAACTGACGATGGTATATATGCAGCATGCCAAATCTGGAAGCGTACTGGAACAAAAAAAAGCATACCAAAAGCTGAGCAAAGTATTAAGAAACAAGAAATTTATGTTTGAAATACAAATGTTTCTGAATTGTTATATAATATATATACTTCTATAGGGCGCTGAAAGCTATACTACCTCCCTGAAATTATGAGTTTATTTCGTGTTTGCATGTTTTAGCCTTTAGAATTGTTTTAATATATTAAACGCTAATTGATCCAGGATGTCAATCTAATAACGTTTGCGATAGCTTTCGTTAGTCTTGTGGGAGTGCTGGCAATCCCAGATATTATAGATAACACTGGAATGTCTGCTTTGTGTGTTTTTCAGACCATAACGTCTGTGTATTTTCGGATGATATTCGAGTAATTTTGACCGTGTTGTATCTTCATTGTTAACTCACTCTCTCATTGATTTGTTGAAATTTTATGTCTCGGAATTTTTTTCAGTATTTATTGATTTTTCATAAAGGTTTCTATCATTGAGTGAGGGTTTTATTTTTTTTATTGTTACTATCCTTATCGATGATAACTTTTTTTTTTGCATTCTTTATCTGATTATTGATGGAAATGTCGTTAATTTTAGCTAAATTTGTGAGTGCTTTCATGTATCTTTGTAGTAACGTTGCCTCCTTATCTGTTCTGAATATAGCCGTGCTTATTTATTGTGTAAATGAAACCTTTTGAAATTTGTATCCTTGATGCGTGTATTTCGAAAGGTTGATAAGGAGTAAAAAGCAAATCAATCAAAAAGAAAAACCCTGTGTTTCGTGATTCTTTCTATCGATTATCTTTGTTTTTAATCCTGGTTACAAACTTTGGTCAGAATTTGAGGGTTTTTGATTGTGTATTTTTTATACCGGATATTTTTTTATCATTCACTTATACACATCGACACACACACACACACACACACACACACACAACACAAAATTCAAACGTTATTCTTATTTGATAACGTTATTTGAGTAGACACTTCGTTTGTTTTAAATAGTCCTGTAAGTAACAATTTCCAAGTCTTCTTTAGTCATTATCTGCGATGAGGTATTATGTACACTATTTACATTATTCAGACTGTTTTTCTCATCTTTGTCGCCATATTAATTACAACGTTTCGGCCTTCTTCAGGTGGTTGGAATGTTGAATTAAACCCTTTATTTCGCTCACTGGGGTAGACTGTTCTAGTTCCACGTGCCATGTCTAATGGATGTCAGTTATCAGTTATCTTCTGTTAATTCCCCTCTCCAAGTTCTTCACTGCCTTAACCGGGTATTGAACTATCTGTCACTGAATCTAACCAACGTGTTTATCCACTGTGCCATGTGTCCTTGAAGACATCTGTGTATGAATTTCTGGGTATTAGAAACCTAATGCCTCAGTAACCATTTTTACCAGAGCTCATATTGCAATTTTTGTGATTATTATCGCTTTTCTCTGGCACTCCTTATTACTGGTTCCCATATAGTATTCATTTATATACTTGGTCGGTTCAGGAGATTTTTGTGACCTAGCATATGTGCTCATTCCTTAAGTTTACGAATTTTCCAATGGTGTTCTTTGTTTATGATATCACCCTGATCCTACAGAGGGCGGTGATCTCCCTTTTCTCGCCATGTGTGGCTGACCACATATGGAGAGAGAGCTATTATGTGTTCTAGTAATTTAAATTACCTCTTCTTGATATTTAGTAGAAATATCATTTTTGTTTCTATGTTCTAGTAATGATAGCGATTACATTGAAACAATCGTAATGTTGAGAATGTGAAAGATATAAGTCATAAACCGTTTCAACATCTCGATGTATGGAATAGCTACAACTAAATTAGTATAAGAAATAAGGAAATTGAATGCATGATACATTGTTCTACGGATTTTTTGTCCAGCAATCGTAAGATTGTACAAAACGAAATTATTAACTTGAAACCTATTAATGTTCTTAAACAGCTTCGTCAGGGGTAGATATTCATGTGAATAGTAGGAATGGTGTCTAACGCATTCAGAATAATGGAGAAAACTTAATAGCGAAAATGTGACTTCCGACACGATTCGAATATACGTCTACTCAAAAACAGGTATCCAACAAAATTAACGTTTGAAATATTAAAAAAAATAAAATCCATTAATTCTTTAGAAGATTATAACAATTTTTTTTCATCCGATATTGATTCTAATTACTATAAAATTATTTTTTTAATTCGTTGTTTAAGAAAAGAAAAACAACAGATTTCAATTCTTAGTCGCGAATAGTAAGTCTACTTATTTGTGTAAGAACCAACCACACTTATCAGAACAAGTCAATAGAGAAAACTGGTGACTCTCCAAAAGCCCCCCCCCTATGGTTTTTAATTTAGAATTGTTATTGCTCATTCTCTCCTCCTATTTCCTCATAGATGGTGGAGACGAAAAGATGGCTTCCTACTTTTCTCAATGGTATTTTCCCGTAAATGAATGCAGTTAATTCTACTGAAATTCGACCTCGGCTCTCCACTTTTCATTCTATTACACCACATCGCGCATATATATATATATATATATATATATATATATATATATATAATCCCTCAACGTGTTAAGACCAGCACTCGATGCACGATATATTATAATTATTTATATGCATATATATTTATATAAGTAAAGTTTTGTCACTTAGCTAATTGACGCTTTCTTCAGCATCCCAACTCGAGACTTTCGTAGAGAGACCCGTCCGTTCACTCGTCAGGGGTTACCAGTAGTTGATTTCTTATACTTCCCGATTTTTCTTTTTTATATGCACCTATCATTAAGGCAATTTTTTCATAGTGTGCGTTAGCGTCTGTGCATATCATTTTCACAAACATTAATGTTAATATTAATGGAAATGTATTAATTTTATAAAGCATTCTACTCGACTTCATCACTTCAAAAGGCTTTCTGGTATAGATGAGTCTTTTTTTAAGTTAGTGGTAGAATTTTCAGATGAGCAAGTTTGATAATATAGTTCTAATTTTGTTTGTTTCTACCAGCTTATGTTATATGTGGCAAACACATTTTTGTTTTTCATCAAAAGGATACGTTATTGACTGTAAGTAACTAAGTTGATTTTCTGAAAGATGAGAAGGCTATACAAGTTCGACTTGTCGAATATCTGACACTGAATCTCGACAGTCAGGTTGATTAAATTAATGTCTGAGTCCAGAAATAATGTGGAACATAAACTGCGTAAATTGATCTTCGGAACTTCTTAAAACTGCTTATAATTCATCAGTACGTCATTCTACATTCTTACTATATCAAGAGCCACATTTCTAATTTTTCACAATATATTTACAGCCTCTTCTACCAATTCTTAAAGGATCATTTCATACCGTACATTTACAAAGATGTTCGATGTGCTTAACTTGGAGATTGTAAATGGAAGCTTAGCATTTTCATTTCCGGGAAATTGACTGAAATCCGTAATTATTGCCCACTGGAGGACTGTCAAATAATATAGTATAATTAAACTTTTCTCTTGAAACCTATCACCATAAATGCACTTTATAATATGTCCCTATATCTATTATTAGAAAAATTATTAATACTTAATATAAAATTTATTAGAATAACTTGTAAAACTCAATATATCATATTGCATCTACCCCCAAAATATACTAACATTGAAGACTATATAACTTATTTCCACATAAGATGCACAAAAATTAATAAAATTTAAGAGAGAAGTAAGGTTAAAAAGGAAATACATATGAAGAATCCACAATACATCCTTAGGATAATAATGAAACCAAACCTTGTTTCAATACTTTGTAGGAATCGTTCCCAGTTTTCAGTATAGTTCTGATAGGTATTATTTTTCTTAGGATCAGTTATCTATATTCAAAACCATGAAAGAACATCTTAGAACCTCACGACGTAGAAAAAGTGGAATAAATTCTGATATATATGTTTGAAGGGTAGGCGAGTGTATTTGAAGGAGAGTAAAATATGATCATCCGAGGGACGTTGTCGGGTCTAATTTCGAGAAAAAAATTATTTCCGAAAAAGATTTTCATAAATTTCAATCGACAGTCACACTAAGAGTGCGACCAATAGATTCCCAGAATTTCTTTTATAGAAACGTCTATTTAACCATCACCTCTATGAACCTTATTTAAACTTTGTAAATTTATAAGCTAGACCCTTCCTGATTTTTATTCGAAACGTACATTGTTAATGTAAGTTATTCAAATCGTAGTTGAAGCCAATATTTAGACTTTATACGAAGTCCACTACAGACATATTCATAAGTACATAAGATAAAATCAATAGCGGAAAGAGCATTGGGATGAAAGAAGAGAATTAAATATTTTAAATAAGGTTGCTTCATCGTGATATAATGGTTAACAAGCTGGTCTTGTCGGCCATTACTAGTAATTAAGGAGTTCGTTCCGTTGTGGCATTGTGCCAAAAATAAGCTAAGCTTAGTAAATATTGACTTCTGTGTAGTTGGTATTATCCCCACTGCTGCTCCATAATTGAAGCCCTGAGTCAAAATTAAACACTGGTTAGTAAATTGCTATGATCCATGGGAATGAATGTAACGAAGGATTATGGAATGGGAAATGAACAGGATTTTCTCCTTAGAGAAAATTATTTAACACTTACTCAAGGTATATGAAAATTGTGTCATTACAAAAGAAAACATATCTAAATGATTTAGTCGTTTTACTCAAGTGAAAGCTTATGCATGGGGACTCTTTAGCATTTCGGAATGTTGAAATGTCATTTAAAGGAAACAATTCAAGATAGTTGATCATTCTGAAACTGTATCACACTTAGGGAAAAATTCTATCTTAGCAAAAAACAAATTGATAGTTTCTTAAATTTTAAAATTCCAAAAATATATTTATATCGTTAATGTGGAATAAGATGCATAAGAAGCTGAATATGTCTTCTACGTATATTTTGGAACAAAGCTACAAAGATGTGGCTGGCAGTAAGGATGGAACTTAAAAATAACGAAGACATTATCATTCGACAGTCGGCACCATTTTTATATTCCCCTCAGGACAGAGGCGATCATTGTTCTCTACAACTTCTTTCCTATTGTGTTTCTGGCTTATAATTTTTCATTCACGATGGTTCGTTTCCCATTGGCCCTTGTTCTTACAATTATTTCAACTAATTTTTCAAGTAAATTCTTTCCACGTTATGGCTTCAAAATTTTAATCCGCCTCTTTGTCAGTGGCTGTTGCAGTTTTATTTATCTATTTTTACTATTTTATTTCCTTAAAATTATTTTTCTATATAGCTGGGATGAGGTATTTATTACTTGCATTATTTACATTATTCGGACTGTTATCCTCATCTTTATTGCCATATTCACAGCGTTTCGGTCGTTTTACGCTCCGGCCTTCGGCGGATGATTGGAATTTCGAACTAAACCCTTTATCCACCGGGGAATGACACGTCGAACTGGAACTCTCTACCCCAGTGGACGAAATAAAGGGTTCGGTTCGAAATTCCAATCACCCACCGAAGGCCGGACCGTGCAACAACCGAAACGTTTTGAATATTACAATGAAGGTGAGGATAACAGTCCGAATAATGTAAATATATTATTTTTCTTCGGCGCGATTTTGGGTATTCTAGGCATTCGTTGATAGAAGCATTACTTCCAATTTGTTCTTCATACTGGAATAAAATTTTCTACATTCGCTTCAATATAAAAGTATGTTAATATTTATACTAGTTGAATTAAACCAAGGACATCGTAATTGCCGGAAACCATTTATAAACACGGCCCCAATTTTGATAAGATGGGCATTAATTGGTTAAATCAGAAACCAAAATTAATACTTAAGTATTTTAAAAACTTGTAATTGATACCGGATTTTTTAAAAGCCTATAATTAATAACACATTTTAATTTTAATTTTATAACTAAATACTTTATTTTATGACGGGTATTAATTGGTTAAATGTAAATTTCGGTGGTTTGAAATTTTCTCGACCCAATTACTGTCCGGTTTTCATAAGTTTGAAATTGTGGTTTCCTTTAAAAACTGAATGGTGTTTTTCAATGCGTAGCTGAGATGTGGTAAACAGACGAAAGTATGCGGCATCGGGTGGGGATAGAACTCACTGTTAAGTCGGAATTGATCCAACAAGACAAGCTTTATAACAATTACACCACGTCGAAATCCACCACAGGGCCGAAAGTATGGGACACCCAGTGAGGATTGAACTCAGTAGTAATTAATCTAGCAAGCCAATCTTGCTAACCATTGCGCCACGACTAAATGTCTTCATTTAACCTGAATATATGAAGAGTCTGATGAAAATATACAATAAACAATGCTAAAACACTTAATGAATTGAAAGAGTAAAATGTAGAAATTAAGAAAAAAAAATCGTTTCATTTATCCTGCTGAGATATTCATCCGAGCTAAGGTCATTTCATATTCAGAAATCCACTTAATAAACTCCGACTCAAAAATAGCGTGCACACGTTCATGTCACTTTTGTGTTTCTTGAATAAAAATATTTTACTGTAATTAGATTATACGAAACGTTACCTTTCGGCCATACAGCTCTTACATGTTTTGTATATATGTATAAGATCCTTCAGTCATTTCCGTCTTGTTTTCCTGTACCATAGTATTTAATACGAGAGCGTGATTGTTTCCCCGAACGCCTGCGGTTGTAAAGTTAGCTTCACCACGGCAGCTGAGCTAGCCTCGAAGTCGTGACTTATTAACACAGCCAGCCACGCTAGGAGATAACACTTTCCGCTGTGGTAAAGGAACAGATAGTCCTCACCGCCGACTAAAAATAAAAACAATTACGTTTTTTTTTGTTTTTTTTTGTTGTCTTTTTTCTTTTTCAATGTTTTCTTGGCTATGCCCTATGAAGGGAAAAATATATTCTTGAATTTTCCTTATGTTTACCGCTAAATACAACACGTTTATAAATTATTCAAGGAAAGCATGGTTTAAAACAAATAGACAAGAGTCCTAGTGGTAACGTGGTCGATGATTTTATGATTCTGATCGTGAACATTTAGTTTTACTTCGGGATATTTTATTTTTAAATTTAGTCATTCGTAAATGCTTTAAAAGAAAATATCGGTTATTGCAGATTGTAGTTTAGTGGGAATAATAAAGAAAAAAGTTGCTAAAACTTTAGCAACATTAGCAATAAATAGAGAAAATACTCATCATATATACATACCAAAAAATTATAAAATGTATGACTGACTATATTTTCTCTCCGAATTTCTGGAATGAGGAGTTATCATTATTTACACTATTTGCATTGGAACTATTGTCCCCGTCTTCATTGTTTTATCATAAAGTTTCGGTTTTTTGCATTCTCCGTGCTTCTTCAGGTGTGTAATGATTTGTGTAACCTACAGGGAATTCTTAACTGACCCCTCTATTTAATCTACGGGGTTAGAGTGTCCTCATTTCACTTCCTTTATCTAGTTCTTATTTATAGTACTGCTCAGTTATTGCTTGCCCGTTTACTGTCAAATCCAGAGATTGAACTCTAAACAACTATATCACTAACTTCATGAATCAATACTTTAAGCGACTAGTCTATTGTCACGTAGGTTACGCAGATAAGTGCACACCTGAGGAAGTCCGAAAGGCACAAAGGCCGAAATGTCGTGATAGCAACAAAGATGAAAATTATTCGAATATAAATAGTGTAAATAATGATTAGGATGTATCTTGCTTATATTAATTTAATAGTTATGAAATGGAAATGATGCTTGAATTATAGACTACACGTTTGAAAATTATTTTTACTTCTCTTTATTTTCAAAGTAATTAAGGTTTTGTTTCGAAAATGTTTATCATGCTTTTTGTATTCAGTTTTTGAGTTGTTTTTCAAATTTTTATTTTTCTGTTTTCAAAATATGAACTTGAGCAGAATATAAGAAAACGATTGTGATTTATTCTTAGTCTAACATATGTAAACTATGTACCGTAGCAGACGTCTCAGAATTAAAAAAAAATAATACATTCCGGAAGCAAAAAAACAGATTAGTAATTATTCCTGTTGCTAAGTGACACTTATCTATCTAAAACAGTTGGCTAGGTATTATTTTAATGCGGTCTAAAGTAGATCAGTTGTGGGAAAAACAGGTTATTGCCATTCATTCTTCTACCAATTCTACAAGAAATCGAAAATCAGGACATAGGTTTCATGGGAAAAAGATGAGCTCATTTAATTTGGTTGTGAATTTAGTTAATTGAGATTCTTTCGTAATTTAGGGAAGACATACCATGAAATATAAATGAGGTTGAGAGAATACTGATGATAAAAACAAAGACTTTTTTAATACATTATCTTTCTCAGTGTAGATGATAACTAATCTCAGAGTGGCAATGAATTCTCAATGGAGGAATATTTAGTCAAGTGAGTTAGAGGCGGTAAAAATTTTAATAAGGTAGTGAAATTCTCTTCTGTGCCCTGATGGGAACAAATGTCAACAATTTATTTCCGTATCTCTCACTTTTGCTTATATATTTACATATTTAAATAGGTACCTCCAACAATTTACTTAAAAAAAGAGCATACTATGATAAAAAAAAAAGGCTCCAAACTTAATAAAAACAATGTTTTGTCGTCAAAATGTTTGTTATTGTTAAAAGGAAAGAACGAAGTATTTTTTTTTTTTTTTAACACATTTGAAATTTTCTATAATAATCTTCCATTTTTTTATGCCTGAATAGTATAACAGAACTGATAGTGGACATTTGTGTGCATGTTTTCCGGTAAAATAACACATTAATTTAAAAATTCTTGCCAAAGTCAAATAATTGTCAAATTGATTTTAATGTAACTTTCAGAATTTATTCACAAATGAACGAATTTATTTTTGAAATTTGTTATTTTTAGAAAATCTGGGGAAAATATTTTTATTTATTTCTCTTAATCCTCAATTACTTAATTTCATGAAATTTCTAGAAATTCAAATCGCCAACCAGGATTCTTTATGAAAACAAAAAAAATACCATTATAGAGAAAACTCAATAACTTATGAAATATTATTAATTTAAAAAATTTTTATAGTATGTTAAATTTTATTATATTTTCAGAAAACATCTTCAAACGTAAAATTAAGTACCTAAAAAAAATAAGTAAAATTTTTGATACTGCTTAAATTGTTTTGTTAATTTTTTAAACCTGGTAATTAAAATGAAAAACAAAGCGCTTTTACTTAAAATTCGTAGATGTATGTCAATTTTGCTCCACCATACTTAACTTGGCAATGGCTGGTGAAGTATGGTGGCAATAAACCCCTTTGGCCGTTAATATATCGACGGAGACGTGAGAATGACAAGATATGCTTGTATACAACATTTTATGCTGTAAGTAATATTCGTTCCAAGATAGATTAATTTAACCTTAAATTTACTAATTTCCTGCAAATAACGCTTCATTTTATTTTTTGCAAGATCTTTAAATCCGAGCATTAACTTTTGTTTGCATATATGTCAAAATGGCTGTTTTGATGTTTTTTTTTGTTTTTTTTTGTTTTTTCAGAAAATAAATGAATTGAGTACAAATTATTCCAATTTCTGTTTGAAATACACCACAGTATTTTGCTTTCTAGAATTGGAAAATTTAAACTTTTAGTTTCCAATTAAAGCTAAAATGAAAGATTCGAGAACGATTTTCATTTATGAAAATTAATTTAAACCTTCATGTATACCGAATTATTTGAGGTACCTATATCTGGATGTATTTATAAACATAAAACCCAACAAGCCAAATCCTGTCATCTATACCAGACCCTACGACGGCCGTTTTACCGTCCCTTCCACAGTCTTCTCCGGTAATTAGCACTTTATACAATATATTATTAACATGTGGTATTAGCTTTGCTTTATTGACCAGCATACTATTAAAATAGGGGGTCATTACGCAAGAATATCTGAAAGAAGGCGATTGGAGAAGAATTTTTCAAGAACCATTGTTCTAGTCGAAAACAATTTCTTCATATTTTCTTTAAACACAGGATATAAAAGGTACCAATGGTTTATCGGTTACATTTTATCGCTATAGTGTTGTCATAAAAATAAGTGAAAAGGAACAAAATATAGTTATTAGTATTATTCAATTATTTTGTTGACTGTTTAAGTCTTTAAGTGGCGATGTCAACACTTGTAAATCGTACGCGTTTCCAGTGTTGTTGCTAAGAAATGTTTCTACTTTTACTCGTTACATTCGGTTATATTTCATTGAATGCTACAGTTAAGCAGTGCTGACAACAGCATTCCCGGAGTGTTTAGTTTCTCAATTTTCTCTTAAATTAAGCAGTGCAATGATTAACTGTACAATAAAAATAAATAAGGAGGAGACGATTTTATGTTACGAGAGAAGATATGTTTTAATCGTAGCAAAACCAAAACGTGTTTACAATGCGTAAAAACTTATGTTCAATGTTTGGATCTTTTCACAAGTTTTATGCGAAAAAAAAAATGAATTCCAGTCATGCTCCTTGAAAATTTAAAATCGTTCAAAAAGGAAACATCAATTGGAATATATAATCACCTACCATAATTTTCTGAATATTCAATACTGGTGTATTGTTATCAGTATCGTGTTCAAAATGTTGGATATAATCATCATTTCACTAGACGTCGTGCCTAATATGGCTGCTGTTTATGAAGCTTGCTTTATTTCTGAACAAAGCTGCGACTACAGTCCAACATGAGTCACACGGTGGTCCGGCAAATCCTATGATCGAGCACATTTTTTAATCAGCAGCCATTAGTTCAATGAGTGGCTATATAGGTAGCGTTACACGATGTTTAAAACTTTGCGCAGCAGCCGACAGCAACAGAGTGTTTTAGGGATACGGTCTTGATTATTTCTTACATATAGCTGCATATTTACCTATTCAGGATAGTAAGTACATATTCTCTTTCGGTTTTAAGGGTTTTTTTTAGTCTTTGTATTGCATAAAACAATAAAAACCCTATTTGGAAGCATTAATGATTGTTTCAGTCCCTGTTTTAAATTGTGTTCTACCGTTGATAACAGAACGATATATATATATATATATATGGACTTCACTGGTAAGACAATATTTACATAAACTCTTTTTAGTGTTAAATTCTCTTATCGAGAATTACTATGGGTCTGGTCCTAAGTGTCTGATTTAAGAGCTCGAACTCTGATATAATCATGCCACTATAGTTAACAAATTCCATACTTTGCGTAATTCTCATATGTCATAATTTTATTATACGAGGCTACGCTAATTAAATACGCGTTAAACAACAGTGTCGACGTTTAATAATTTTCAACTCTGCTTCAAAAAATTGACAAAAATTGTTACAGATCCGTAGGTAAATGAATTAAGTCAGAGGAGCCATCCTGAACTTTGTTCTTTATAGGCTAAAAAAATATTTTAAAAAAAAATGTGTGCTGTTAACTTCTATTTTCATTTTGGGAGTCAAACATCACTAGATGTTAGTCACTTGCGGCTGTTTGAGTCGAGAGACGTTTCTTTCACCTGACACAACCGATTAGGGATCTCGCAGCAAACCGCTTTGTCGGGAAACGACCGACTAGATATCTCACGGGAAATATCTTCGCTGTGAAATGGCCGATGCGAGATCTCGAAGGAAACCTTTTTGTCGTCAAAAGGCCGAAGAGATATTTCACGGAAATCTTTGTCTTGAAA
This sequence comes from Acanthosepion pharaonis, assembly GCA_903632075.3. NCBI lineage: Eukaryota > Metazoa > Mollusca > Cephalopoda > Sepiida > Sepiidae > Acanthosepion > Acanthosepion pharaonis. The sequence goes on along the minus strand of CAHIKZ030002179.1, from coordinate 3,954,134 downwards.
TGACTTACTCGTACTTTGACCGATATTCTTCATACGGAGACAAGACCTCGTAGTACGTAAGTCATATTGTAAATAGTGGAATCTAATTTTCCTCTCTTCGTCATGAATTCTGTACAACATATTTCGAAAAGGTGATTATATCTATGTCTGTCTATGTCAAATATAATTAGACAGCAGTTTGTAAACAACAACCAGCCAATTAGAAATAGCAACACCTAAAAAATAACAAAAAAAACTTTCGTAGAAAATGTTTAAGGAATTTCTAAATATTTTCTGAAAGTTCTTTTATAACTCTAGTAATCAATCACAAAAAGATTCGAGTCAGTTTGTAGGTGGCGCTATAGACATGGGAATTTTTTTTTCGCGATATATTTGATTCATACGATGTTAGACAAAAATATCCGAAACACAATTTAATAATTTTGGTATTTGCAAGCAGTACACAATCTTCCAAATCATAAAAGAAAGAATAAATTATAATCTGACGGACTAAAACCTGATTTAGGTATTTGCTCTTTTATAACGGATGAGAAATTTCTAAATGTATTCTCTTATAAAAGAGAAACTATTTCGAAATCACATTTTGAATATGTTACAATTAAGAAAAGAAAACTTGAATATAAAAATAGCTATGATAAAAAAAAGACTTTAAACAAAGTCTATCTTGCGAATGAACAGCATTTTCAGGGCAAACATAAATTTGTCACAATTGTTAGTGAAGCTTGGCTTTGCTTTCTCTGATAAAAATGTTAAGGGTCTTCGACTTTAGACTGACTTATTACATTATTTGAGTTTTAACGTCGTTTTGGACTTTGCCCATCACAAAGTACCAAATATCAATTACCAATGGCGAACGGATTAGTATTCTCAGGGCGAAAGGTGGTAGCGGTTGTTCGGCTTTTATTGTTTTACGGAAAGACACGGAGACAGATCAAACGTGACTTTTATTTTCGAAGTTCTTGAAATGCCTGTCAGGGGAACAAAGTAAAACGAACCAAAAAAAAAAAAATTGGCCCATAATCTGATCAATTCTATCGATTATTTGGGAAGGGGAATTTGATTTCGCCATTAAGCAGTTACAATATTTTTCCCGATGAAATAGATTGGAAAGAGAATAGGAAGGGTTTCAAATTTAGATGGCAGCATAGGAGTCAATATGTATATATTTGCATAAATCTTCACCATTACGACATACTTACCACTAATAGAAGGAAATATAAGTTATAATTCAGTTATCACACAGACGCTCACGAAAGACAGAAATATTGGCGATCGAACGCACTACTGCCACAGGATAGATGCATTTTCTCACCTTATATAGGGTGCGGATGAAGTGTCTCACATAATGGTAAGAAATTCGCTAGATGAAGACACTATTGTCATTAATGTATTACCATTATGGGGGAGGTATTTCTGTCGAAGTATTTATCCGGCATAGTACGCTTAGAACCAAGGTGGCGATCCGGCTAGTTGGCGACGTGTCTTCATATGTCTTGTTAATACCACAGACGCAAACACCAGCTGACAGAGGAATGCTGTCGCAAAAGTCAAACGAAGACTGATCCCTCTCCTACCATACAAGATCTTTTCAGTCTTGCGGAGAATGGTTGCTCTTCCCTTCTTGGTTCAATCAATCACTCGAGAACCCATCCATTTTCTTTGCCTGAAAAGTCTCTTTAGAACGAAGACGATCCTTCCAACACTCCTAAATTCTTTTAGTATTGTGATAAATTCAATCCACATTCAGTGCTTTTTGGCTTTTGTTTGCATCAAAATTATATAATACGATTAAAAATCACTTGATATATGATAGTATTTAGCGGCTCGGAATGTGAGCTTGACGTGTTAGATAAACTTTATCACAAATAACACACAGAAAAGGTTCTCTACGACCCTCCAGTTATGAGCTAAATAGCAGAGCAGACTGAGCTCTCTATCAGTGTGTGTCAACACTTTAGAAAAAGGACAGTTCCGAATTCAGATCCAGCAACCTGAATCTAAACAAAGACTGTTAGTCGTGTAGTGCATATACTGTATATTTAAAACAACAACGCGATATATTTCTATAACAATGGATGGTTCTAATGAAGAAGGATTATTGGGAAGCCTGTTGACCCATGTGCACATTGGGCACCGGGGGAGTAAATGGACGAATCTTAGATACTAAATCGAAACACCAAACATAGATTTGCAGTAATAATTATGGTCAAACAAATTAATAAATTTTCCTAGTATTCCTATAGTATTTCCTCCCTAGAAGGAAAGTCTTCAGACTAACATAATGAATTCAGGCACACGCATATATATATATATATATATATATATATATATATATATATATATATATATATATATATATATATATATATGTACTAAATGTAAAGAAATAAAAAAAGTAAAAAACAAAGTGTTCAATATTTTTGGTATGGGATTTAGTTTACACTTGTGTGTATGTGTATATATATATATATATATATATATATATATATATATATATATAGAGAGAGCTTTAATGTTATCAAATTTATTGGATGAAGTGCTCAATATCAGATAGAGCGTATGTAAATATAAAAGTAAACATTGAAGTCAATACTCAGAGGCGACAGACTGTTTCGTGCTAGATGCAATCATCATGTCCTGAAATAGTCTGTCGCCTCTGAGTGTTGATTTCAATGTTCACTGATATGTGTGTGTGTGTGTGTTATATAAGTTAGATGTTTTTTGTACTTCATTGCATCAAATATTTGTGTAGAAACATAACGTCAATTTATTAAGCATATAAAAGCCGCTAATATTTCTCTTAAGTACTAGTACAACAGCCATTTTATCTACTGGAGAAAGTATTTAAATGTATCACTAGAAATGATTGCTAGTTCTATACTATATTTAGTGCATATCTTCAGGTTTTGTACTTCATGGGCAAATGGTAAATGAACAGACATGTTAATATGTTATTAATTTTCAATGACGTAATATATTTTCTGTTCATCCACATGGCTTACAAAATTTCAAGACTATCCAATCGATTTTAGTTCTTTATTCCCAGGGTGAATTTTGCTAGAAACTAACATCACTTTTTCAGGAATATTAAATTTTATTTTTAACGAATCGTATATTTTTCTAGAAGAATATTGATATTAATCGCATAGAATACTCAGAAAGATTTTTACACATTCTAACAGCAGCAAGTTGCATTAAAAGCATTTTTGTTTACTTCAAGTTTAATAAATCTATAATGTACAATTTTCGAAGAGAAAAAAAAACACCATTCCTTCCTGGAAAAATTGGTATAGATGATGCTGTTTTGTTTTTGATAATTTTTTTTTTAATTCGTTGAGAATTATTTGATTTTTAGGAAAACAAACTTATCAAATATTATGGAATTGGTTGCCAAGAATATCACCTCACGTTTTACGCACTCTTAATGGAAAGTGATTGCTTCGATAAAAACATGCATTAAAAAAAGCAGTCAAGCCGAGTTAAGGAAGTTAAGCAATAAATAAATAACAGCTTGTGTGTCTTAAGAAATTTTTCAAAGGAGTTGATTCTTGGAAGGGTTATCTGGGTGGAAACATTCATATTTTATATTCGACTCAAGACATTTAAGGCTTTGAACACACACAAATATATATATATATATATATATATATACACACTTGTCCTTGTGTGTGTGTGTGTTTTATATATATATATATATATATATATATATATATACACACACACACATACATCTCTCTCTTATATACATATGCCTCTCTTTATTTATATATATATATATATATATATATATGCATATATCTCTCATTTATATATATACATATATATATATATATACATACATGTCCCTCTCTCTCTCTCAATCTATATATACACACGTCTTTCTCTCTCTCTCTCTCTCTCTCTCTCTATATATATATATATATATATATATATATATATATAGTAGCGGCCATAATATAAGAAACGGAAACACCAAAGACACAAATATCTGTATTACTTAAAATTAATGCACGATTAACAATGATATTTTTACCGAATAAAAATTAGTGTTTAATGCATATATATTATACAAAGTTACAAATTTTACATAATAGTTTTTGTTTTTTTTTGTTTTTTAATGAAGATTAAATGGAACAAAGGAAATAAAGCTACTGGACAAAAGTTCAGGAGCGATCTTGTTAATACTTGATTGGGAACAAAATATCAACAAAATTTAATATTTGGTAAACATCCCTTTATTTTCAATGACTTCTCTGCATCGTCGACCACGTGATCTAATTAATTTCTTTCAAAAATCATCAGTAATTCCCTCCCATTCTTCTTTCAACAACTCCCATAAGTGATCCTGGTTTTTCGGGTTTCTTTTCTGAGCCCTTTCTCCAATTATTTTCCATACATTTTCTATTGGATTCGGGTCCGGGCTCTAGGCTGGCCACTTCATTTGGGCGATTCCTTCTTCTTCAAATAAAGAACCTTCTGAGCCTTGTGGCAAGGTGCATTGTCCTGCATGAAAATAGGAGATTCATAAAGATCATGGAGTAATCTTGGTACCACATGCTGCTGAAGAAGCCTTTTGTAAATCTCAGCATTGATATTGCCATGTACGCGGATGATAGGGTTAACTCCTGCAGATGAAATCATTCCCCACACCATGACACTGCTGCCACCAAACTTAACGGTTTTCTTGACACATTGAGAAGACAGTCTTTCACCTGTTCGACGGCGTACGTAAGTTTTGCCCTCAGAACCAAATATAGTAAATTTGGACTCTTCACTGAAATTGTGCGTCAGTCCAAACAACATGTTCTCTCGCATACTCCAGGCGTGCCCTTTGATTTCGCTTTGAAATGAGAGACTTCGAAGCTAGAATACGGGCATGCAATCTTGCATTTTTTAACCGGCGTGCAACTGTTTTCCTTGAGATCTTATTAACTGTCTCTTCATTAAATGTACGGACAATTGATGTAGCAGTTTCAAAACGGTTTTTTGTAGATATTCTAACAATTCTTCGATCTTCTCTTTGCGATGTTTTTGGAGGTCTGCCGTTTTTGGTTTTGCATCTAACGTTTTATCGGTTTTATAACTGCTAATTACACGATGAACGACACTTTTAGACCTATGAGCAATATCAGAAATTTCTGAAACTGACTTTTTTTTCTTGATAGCGATAATGAGTTTTTTTTTTCTTCAAAAGAGAGCGTTTTGCGTGTAGAATTTGCCATATTGCTTAAAAATAAAGTCCGGATGATAAAGGAACTTTTACTTATTGTTGAAAAGCTCCATCGAGTTTTTAACAATGTAAATTAAAAGTTTATGCAAATTATTAACATCATTCCTTAACTTTTGTCAAGTAGCTTATTTTCTTACTTCCATTTAATCTTTATTTAAAAAAAAAAAATTTTGTAAATTTTTGTAACTTTGTATAATATTTATGCATTACACCCTAATCTTTATTCGGTAAAAATTTCATTGCTAATCATGCATTACTTTTAAGTAATATACATATTTATGTCTGTTGTTTCCGTTCCTTATATTATGGCCGCTACTGTATATACACATGTCTCTCTTATATATATCTCTTTAGGTCTATCTCTTTATATATATATATATATATATATAAAATGTGTGTATATACATACATCTCTTTTATATATATATATATATATATATATATATATATATATATATATATAAAATATATACACTGCATGCCAAATTATTACCGAGATAATTTTTTCTAATATTTCAAAAACCGTCCAATCAATTCACACAAAATTTTCCCACAATGTTGGCAACACTAACCTGTGTAATCACTGAAATTTTTGTACTGATCTGCGCAATGAAAACAAACTGGCGCCATATTTGTTATCAGCACTGTGATTTGAGCGTGCCAAATTATTAGAAAAGTGTAAGAATTTAGTGAAAAGATGGGCCGTAAAAGCAGTTTAAGTGATGCTGAAAAGAAAACTATCACCTCAGAACTCTCAAAAGGTAAATCTACCCTAGGAATTTCTCAAATGATAGGTGTCATCAAACAGTGAAAAAGTTCACCGCTGAACCTACACAAGTACGCAAAAGGGCAGATAAAGCCAAGCCGAGGGTTATTTCACGTCGTCTCATGTCAGGACTTAAACGAGAGGCCTCGAAGAACCCTGGACTTACCGGTCAAGAGCTTTTCAGTCGCATTGGGGATCCTACCGTGTCTAATAGTACACGGTGTCGGTATCTGAGGGAAATAGGAAAAACAGTCAAACCTGTATCGAAGCCTCCGTTGACGAAAAATCACATTCAAAATCGATTGAAATGGGCCGAGGACAATATGAAGATTGACTTCTCTAAAGTTTTGTTCACAGACGAAACTCGAGCAACACTTGATGGGACAGATAGATGGTGCAAAGGCTGGGTAATGAACGGACAGAATCGCCATCAGCGTTTGAGATGCCAACAAGGCGGTGGAGGCATAATGATTTGGGGTGGTATTATTGGAAAAACATTAGTGGGCTCGTGGAGAGTACCAGATGGCGTTAAAATGACTGCTGATGCATACATAGCGTTTATGAAGGAACATCTTGAATCGTGGATGAAAAGGCAAAGAGTTGCCTTCGGAAGGGCAATTGTTTTATGCAAGATAATGCTCCCTCACATGCTGCTCACAAGACTACTGAATATTTGAAACAGTTAGGCTTCGATGGACCTCGAAAAATGAAGTGGCTAGCAAATTCTCCGGATTTGAACCCAATTAAAAACCTTTGGAACAGCATGAAGCGAAGACTGTATGCCAACGGACGACAATTCAAGAGCAACGCTGAGTTGTGGGAAGCAATTCTTGACATATCTCGCGGCATTACAGCAGATGACATCCTACAATTAACAAATTCTATGGATCGTCGACTTCAAGTAATTTCAAAACAGGGAAAGCACATTTCCTATTAATTTGTTTAAAATTGTGCCTTTGTTTGTATCTGTTATTATTTGCTTGATTATCTTATTTATTAGCTTCTTTTGATCATAAACATTCACGTGCAACATTAATAAACGTTTTGTTTGCTCAATTCTGGGAATTTTACTAAACCTTTCTAATAATTTGGCACGCTAAAATCACCGTGCTGATAATAAATATGGCGTCAATTTGATCAGTACGAAAATTTCAGTGATCTCGCAGGTCATTGTTGCCAACATTGTGTGAAAATTTTGTGTGAATTGATTGGACGGTTTTTGAAATATTAGGAAAAAAAGTTATATTGATAATAATTTGGCACGCAGTGTATATATACATGTCTCTCTCTCTCTCATATATATATATATATATATATATATATATATATATATATATATATGAATGACTTATGCCTGATCACGATCCGTTCTAAACATCGTGTGTTTGCTTTAATTTCGGGCTAAAATAAAGCCAAAACTTGTCCATCATTTGGATATGTTTTTATTAAGCTGTTCCTTGATCTAAGCTTTCACCTCACATGAGCCATCTTCAGATTTGTTTGAACAAAGATATTTTCCATCAAAGATGATATTTTGTCATGTTGACACAGAAGACTGCTATGCGACGATAACGGTAACGTAAATTCATGAAGCGGTTCTAAGACGTCATATCATGTGAAAGACCGAAATATTAACAACAGAACCCTATGTCTAGATGCAATGTAATGTGACTAGTTTGAAATGTAATTTTGTTTTGCTTTGTTTTAATGTAGATGGCATCCAATCTAAAGGTTGCTTTTTTACTATGTGTGAGTATTGTTGCGTCATCAACTAATATCTGTCTAATATTATGTGTATGGCTATGTTTTTTTAAGAAATATCCTTTAATAAAGCTAAGATCAGAAAGGCGACAGATAAGTCTACGGGAGAGCGTGGTTGTAGTAAAACCAAGATATGTAGTGAGTTTATTATCAGTATCGGATACACTCTCTGAAGGGGTATGCAAATTGATAGACTACATTGATTTTTTTTGTAGAGGATTTGGTTGTGTGGTTATAGGGTTATTAGTGACTATGAGGTCATTTTTTAATTTTTTATAATATATGATGAGCTTAACATGTTTAATATTATTATAATTATTATTATTATCAATAGGTTTAACATTTTTACGTATTATGTTTTTGAATGTTGCCTCATCATGTTTGTAATTATGTATTTGATTACAATAGTATAAATTAATATTTTGCCGTACACTATTATTGTTATTATCATCATCATCAGTTTTGTTCAAGGAATTAAGTTTATTGAGATACGTTTTAATTTGTTGATCAATGACGGAATTAGGGAATTAACAAGTGTTTGTTTAATGTTGCGTAATTCTTCATAGAATGTTTTTTGGAAAAAGATATCGTTTCAGCCCGTTGGATTATCTTTTTTTTTTATTTTTTTATAACTCCTAAATTATATCATTGGAGTCATTCACTAATATAATAAAGAAAACAAGAGGTTTATGCTAATGCGTTCCCTATATAGAGAGAAGCAGTAAATTTATGTGTGCTGCAATCATTAAATACACCAGGGAATGGAATTTTCTTATTAATATTAAGTGCTAATATAAATTTGAGCACGGGGTAACTTTCAAATTTGTTTTTAAGTTGTGTAATTCGATCAATATCTTTAGTTAAACGTTATATATGCATATTACATATATAGGTTGTTTATTAGTGTCATTAAGTATTATTTTCTAAATGTACCATATAATTAGAAAAAAAGGGGACCTAAAAGAGATCCCAACGCAATACTATAGTTACCTAGGGGTCATGGAAAACTACTTGAGCGTATATTAATAATGTTTAATATAGCGGTTTTAATACTGATGGGTGGGAGAGAAGTGTAATTGTACTCGTAAATAGACGAGGACATTAGAACATAAATTTTGTATAACAAAAGAGGTTATTATTTGGTTGTGTTGTTTTACAAGAAGAATTTGTATAAATTCATTTGGGGAATTAATACAATATTTACTTGGGAGGTAGGGAGTAATTAATTTGTTAAGTGGTTTCGAAAGTTAATATGCTGGTGTAGGTATTTGTGAAATTATAGGTCGGAGAGGATAATCTTTTTTTATGGATTTTACATTTCCATAAAAGTAGCAACGGTTGTAATCACCGATATTATTTTGAAGTTTACAGGATCCCGTGTCAGAATTGTTAGCAGTAATAAGTTCATTGATACAGTTTTAAATTTGGGAGGTGGCGCCTTTTGTTAATATTTTAAATTTATTATGATCGTCCAAAATGGCCTGTAATTTTGAGTGGTACTGAGATATATACACATACTCAAAATATTTCCAGTTAACAGTTAATGAATATCTTCCTTAAAGGTATAAACAAAAGCGCTCGGAAAATATATTTGGACAGTTTTTTTTTTTTTTTTTTTTTTTTTTGGTTTTTTTATAAACTACTACAGTAAAAGAAAAGAATTATAATATCATGCAAAAATATATAAAAAAAGTACTTCATTGTCTGTCATATTTAACGAAGATTGCATATATATATATATATATACTACGTAGATATATGTGTATATAAATGTTTGCATATAGTGATAGTTTGTGCTGTATATATATATATATATATATATATATATATCATATCACTTTCGTTCTGTTCACGCGAGACTGTTACTTTTTCAAGTCTGTCTTCGACGCAGCCTTCCACTTTCGTTCGGTCTTCACCCTTTCTCTCTCTCTCTTTTTATATATATATATATATATATATATGAAAAAGGGTTATATAGGACTCAGCACTGCATGGAAATCGACAGTTTTACGGCTCAGTACGATCATAATACCCAGTCACCATGCAGTGAATATTCCTATTTTCAAAACAGCCAATCGTTCACACACATACACACATAAAAGAATTTGTATACAATCTATATTTTCTCCATTTTTACCAAGAATCTAATAACACATTAATTAGAAACATCAATTTTTATTTTTAAGTTTAATAAATAAGCTTCGACTAAACTAATTCCAGAATAAATTTTAAACTTCAAGGTAATGTCATTCATCTGATATATATATATATATATTCATGCTACCGTTAAATGACGATATATATATTTATTTATACGTACACAATAGCTCTTTTTTTATTAATATATATATATATATATATATATATATATATATATGCCAGTGTGTCAGACATCAAATTTACTCTTACAAGCCGTAGCCTAACATATCATACCATTTTGGAACCAGGCTGACTCCGTGAGTAAATTAAAATAAAAAAACATTCCGGTTCGATTTTTTTGCGACGAAGCTTTTTGTATGATAACGACTTTTATAACTTGAAAATAAATTTATGAATAATCGAAATTAATTCCGGAATGCAGCGGAAGTCATCCATGAAATAAAAATAATTGTTTGTATGGAAAGTAAGGTCCTACGTACATCTAATTGTCTTTAAATTAAGTGGCGACAGAACGATTATCGCTGAACTTTTATAAGATAAGCTTAAATATTAATGCAATACTTAAATGCAGCGATCAATTTCGAGTTCTCTAGTTCATTGTTGCCTATCGCATATAATCCTCCCTACCTATTGTGATGAAGGCTCAATTAAGAGCCCTCCACAGGAGCTAGATTAAATGCCGCCCGACAAACACACACACATATCTATATATATATATATATATATATATATATATATAGATAGATATCGTTATGCTTATTGACACGTTCCATCATGAAAAGTATATAGACAGCACTATTGAATTAAAATTGTTTTGTGTTATTCAATCGGGCAATATTTTTTTTTCTTTTTATGATAATGTTTATTTAATTTTGAAGTGTCAGCCATAGTAGCTATTAAATGTTTGTATAGATTTTTGGATTCTTTGTACATCGTGTGTCTGAAACAGATTCGCACAGACTGACGCCACAAATGAACAAACGCTGTCTTTGATTACATAGACTTCTTTTTTCGTTTCGCATTTGCTGTAGACTTTCATTTCCATGAATTACTGGCAACCATAAAATGTTATTCTAAAATTGTTTGGTTCGAACTTGTTAAAAGATTTTGGGTCATTGGTTAAAAAAATAATCTCGCCTATTGGAGATTATAACTAGACTCAGCGTATTTGTGTTCTTGAAAATATAATCTATTTTATACCAATATTTACGTAAGCATTGCCTATTTTATAATCAGCATATGAATATATTTAAACCAAATATATGCCGGGAATTGAAATGAAAATAAACTGCATGCATTTTCACTATCGTTCTAACGTTGACATAAAACCTTACGATTGAAGAATTAACAACTGATGGATGCAGACCTTTCAGTATTGTTAGCCAAATAAAGAGGGCAATTGAGAAAAAAAGCATTCAAGAGACAAATGTTGTCGGAACAAAAGGAAAAACGTCAAATCGCGCTATTTCCATGACATTTTCCCGGTATTAAAAAGAGTAGATGACATTTTCTGGTAAAGCAGATGAGATATGGCGGCAGAAAACCTTTAAAGTCAGCAGACGATTGAAGATTGAAAGCCACGTTTTGATAGCCTTTGGCGCCTGTAAATAAAATCAGACTTTGCGATGAGATCATGAGAATTAGTTCTTGATTTCTTTCTCTCTATTGAGAATGTGGACAAAGATTCTGCTATACAGGTATGCTAGCACGAATACATACACAATTATATAAGATGAAAAGTAATTTTATAAAATTAGAAGTATATAATTTGTTGATGTCACAATATGTGCATAAGCCATATACATGCGTCTAAGCATGTGATTGAATATAATATATATATATATGTGTGTGTGTGTGTGTTTAGAAGAAATAATAGTCGACCCGAATGCAGTTTCGTGGTTCTTTTCTAGTATTCTTTTACTAATTATTTATTACTGATTATTTTATTATTTACAATTGGTTGTTATTATTACATTTACTTGTGTTTATATGTGCGTTCATGGTTTGTTAATTTGTTTATTATTTACTTAATTCATTTAATCATTTATTGGTCTGAAGTAATTTATTTTACTCATTTAATTACTCGTAAAGACATCGCATTGACAGGAGTATGAATATATATATATATAATATACTGACAATGAAAGTTGGATAATATTCGTCCGATTCTAATCACATACTCAGATGTGCGTGATTTGTTTTTATACACATACACACGTGTGTGTTTTATATATATATATATGTGTGTGTGTGTGTCATAAATGTGGGTACGTAATCACGATAGTGTTATTAGTTTTTGATATTTGAAAAAAACGTTCATGAATATGTTTCAAAAATAATATCCGATAATGCATTTCGCCTATATGGCTTCATCAGATGGATAACGAAAAATATGTTCTGTGTGTATGCGTCTGTTTGTTTAAAATAATTAAATACATTATTTTTCCCAAGCTGGCGTTGATCGAGACTAACTAAAAAACAACACTTTTTTTTTTCCCATCCATCTGATGAAACCATATAGGCATGATGCATAATCGGAGAAATATATATATATATAATCTCTAGTTTGCCGTTCTGTTTTAGTTCACGTAGTTTCGGTCATTATCAAGAACATCATGAAGAAATACCTGGATGTTGTCAACAGAATCTTGTCTCCCACACTAACAACACGCATTTCCTGGACGGAAACCTAATAAAATATGAACTGCGTTCAGTTTAGTTACAATGTGAATTCCGATGTACAGCTTTTTTATTAAAGAATAACATTAATCAGTCTAAATATTTTCGATCGAATTTAACTAAACTCTTTTGGATAAATTCACGCTTCTTATATAAGAATATATATATATATATATATATATATCGAGAGAGAGATAAAGTGCCTAATTATGATAAAATAATTTGTTATACCGAAACTTTGGTTTTAAAACAGAATCTTCTTCCCCCATCTTTGAATATTGAAATAATTAGGTTGCAAATATTAATCATATGGCTGCAGAAATATAATCTTGAATGTTTCAAATGACAATTACGTAACAAACTTCCTTTATCCGTTTAACGCCGGCGTCCCACACGAGTTGGTGTTTGACCGGGAAATATTTGTCAAGTCCACCGCGATAAGTATCATGAAGGCCTCAGAACACGTCTAGTTTGCCATTTTCGTCGTTATTTTTGGATTCTCAAGACCAGTTTTGGCTTCTTCTTGCCGTGATCTTCCAAAAAGCCAAGAACACGGCGCTGCGTCTCACTAGATGGAAACTCTGTTTACGGTTCTCTGCCAAAATACCGAGCAGTTACATTCTATTGGCGTGTATTCATTTATGCATTTTAACTGTATCACTTTTCCTTCCCACCCGCTGTCCCCGCACATGTACAGACACACGCAGTCGCATATATATATATATATATATATACACACACTCCTGCAGGTTGGCAGCAATTTTAACTTTATACATGTTTGGTGTCTATAGTTATGTTATGCAGACCCCACAAGCTGTCACGTCAAGATGCGGCACTTAAAAAAAACAACAGGACACCTACTGACGCATGAAGACGCGGTACTTGAAAACTACCAAAAACACACACTACACACCTGTAGACACAATGTTTACCTACAAAAATCCGCTGATAATTGCCTATGAAAACTAAAAGTGCTTAGGTGATACAGAATAATTTTGTTCAAATTCCATCGGGAATCACGGAAAATGTTTCGAACCGAAGAAAAAAATATCTTCAAACTCTTTCTTGGTTCTTCAGTCAAATGTGAATATATATAACATGTCCCCTGACATTAGCTGGAAGGATTATATCCAATAAGCTGCTAGGTCTGTGACAATGAAGATGGGTTTATCATGCCGTGCTAGACAATTTTCCCACCAGGATGTATCTTAGACTTTTATCCGTCTACCATTCTTCCGCGCATTAAAATATTGCTGTTACATCTGGTCTGCTATTACTGCGATATATCTAGAGATTGTTGGCAAAATCTAAAGTAGGATCTGAAACTTTAACGATTCCGATCTAGAATCAGGGCTTTAATCACTTTCGTATCGCTGTAGTGTCCCTCTTCCAATTCCGTAAATGGTTTCATGGTATTTCTTCAGTGAGTTTTTCTTTTGCATAACTCGACTTCGTGGATTTAAGCGCAGTATTGGATATACAGCCATGTGTCCCCATTTTACCGTTAAAATTGATAAGTATAACCAAAAGTTTAACGCTGATATATTTTTCTCTTGAACTTCTCGTTTGTCGAATTTTCTTCCGTTCTCATGCTTTACTGTTATCTCCGATCTCCAAAAATTTAAATGGAATGCCAATCGCCATATTCTGTTTCCATGAAACCAATTCTTTTACTGTCCTCTCTCCAACATAACGTTTTCTCACTTTCGTTCAATTTCACTAACGCCTTTTCTTCGTGGATTTATCGCCTTACTCATGTGAAACACACACATATATATATATATATATATATATATATATATATATATATATATATATATATGTGTGTGTGTGTGTGTGTATGTAGAAGACAATAGGAAAACTGTAATAGTAGTCGACGCGTTTCATTCAATGTGGACTTTTTCAAGGCAAAAACGAAAAATAAATAAATATATTATAAATATTGTCTTTTTCTACAGGTTAACTCTGAGAAATTTTTCATATATATTAGTAACCACAATGGGGTGCAACTGAGGCACATCCTCAAATAGGGGTTTAACAATATGCATAGAGGGGGGTGTCCCTGAAAAGGGAACTGTATAATAATAAATATTATTGTAAAAATTTAAACTATTATTAAAAAATTTTTTATTTTTATTTTTATGAAAGATATATATCCAAGAAGAGAAGGTAAATAGCAAAACGTTGCTGAGAGTTATAATGGACAGGAAATAGTGGAAAGCCATTGTCGCCATCAATTTGGACTCGAAGCCGGCAATGAAGAATTATCTATCACCAAAAAATTCATCAAAATCTGATGAAAACTGTGGAAATACGTAAACATCCAATCACACACACTCATTTTGAGAATTATAGATAATGTCTGGTTACTTACTTCCGAGGTGACTTGCCTGTTTATGGAAAATATGTAATCCCGATATTATCAAGAACTCACCTCCTTGACAGATAGACTATGGTGAGATTCGAACGCAGTTATCATGGTCGAAACGTTATCCTTGTAATCACTTTAGCACATGCGCGCGGTAACACGACGCACGTACGTGTGTGCGCCCAATAATTTTAGCAATAATATTGATGTACATTTTATGCAAACACACATTTGTTTTATATAATTTTGTTATAAGTTCAAAGTGTTCAAGCATGTGTACTTTGAAATGGATATCAACCCGTATATTACTGGTGTTACTTAGCATATTAAAGAGATTATTTATAACAGCTGCTGTTATTAAAAAGTCATTCATTTCAGTATTGAACACTGTACAATCTGCCAAACCGTGTACACTGGAACGAAGCATCGTCATTCTATTCGTATTACATAATTAAGAAAGAAGTTTCACTTCAGCAGCTTCTTCTCGCTACTTTCTGAAATTGACTCTCAAGGGAATGCTCCTCCTGACCACTACAATGTTAACTAATCTAGGAATAAACGTTATTTTTGTCTACATGTCCTTATAAACTGAACCATTTGTCTCTTAGCGCCTACCCCACAACCTCGTTCATTAAGTCTCCAACTTGATCTTAGGCCTTGTATAGAGTAGAAATTAGTGTAAGATGGCTTATTGTTACTTTGTCATTTCTCGGAAACGTGCGTCAGTTGATATATTAGATGAAGATCTTAAAGCGCAATGAATCCCTAAATTTGTATTCATACGCCCAGCAGTTTCGACACTCGAACCTCGTCAATAGGATGTTTTTTTTTCTCGCCTCAATGACGATTCAAGGCCGCATACAGAAGAATAACACAGAAAAAATTGGAACTAAGTTGGTCAGATCTACCATGACTCACCTGACATCTTACGGACCGACTATTAACTTTTTCAATCGCTGTAAAACAGTTCCAAGTGTTCTCTAAAACCTGTTTAATTTTAATGAAAACATGTCGAAGAGCTGCCCGATAGGTGGCATAAATCATTGTAATACCGTACATACTCGCGTATCATGCTACGTTTGAATACCTAGTTTTGAAGCTAATTTTAAGGAGTTTGCATCACACGCTAGATATAAAATTAGCCTATATATTGCTGGCCCTGGTTACGCCGTTGACCAAACTATATATCCATTTACTATTGTCAAATTAGCTTCAAAATTAGGTTTTCGAAAGTCACACACACATATATATATATATATATATATACTGAAAAACATTGTTACGAGTGCTTGTATTTGTAGAAGGAGTAGGAATAAAGCAGATGTAAAGGTGGATTAACATGTGAATGGTATCTTACAAATATGTGCGTGTCGATCATGGCACGCAATCAGACTTGGGAACACAGATGTATACAAATACTCAATTTTACTTTTATTTTTTGTGTGCGCAATTACACACTACACATGTCTTGTTTTATTTGTCCCGTAAAAGATTTCGATGCAGACAATCTGTTTTCTCCCAGAGATTCTCATCCCTTCCCACCAATATTTTGATTACGTTTATAGAACGACGCCGTGTTTGTCTCACTTTACTACCTCCCACGCAGAAGAGTGCAACAAAAGCCGTCTTTGTAACTGTCTCGTCAGGAAAGCAAAAAAAAAAAAAAGCATACCTGTGTATACTATTGTCTCCGTTGTGCTAGATACTGCAATAAAAGAGCTGTTGTAAAAAAAATACTATTCGTGCTTTATTTTTAACAATTTTATAAACTTAGATCTTTTTTAGATTTTTTTTTTTTTGCCTTTTCAAAATGCTGCTGTGTTTCCAAAATCAAACCATCCTATCAGATAACAGCGTCAGGGAATATTCGAGAATCTATGGAAAATTTTACCCGCGTCTTTATACAAGATGTATTTATCATACAAATAATTAAGCTCACTTTTCTTCGGATTTCATTGGTCAGTTTTCATCCTCCAAATAAAGCTGCGTACTATTTTAATGCCTCATTTAAACAAATCAAAAGTTTTATTTGATATGGCAATGCTACAGGTCCTAGAAGTTCATTATAATGAACATTAGCGATGGATCACACGAAACAAGACGCAAAAATTATTACGCTCAGTCGATTCAATTTAACTTTAGCGAATGGAGCTGCATTTTTTTTTGTTTCATATTGTCGTAATGAGATCATTTTTTTAAAAGTCAGTCACGCTGTCAGCTGGAAATTGCCGTTTTTTTTCTGAATAAATGTTTAAATACTTATCAATATCCCTTTCTATAGAATACGATGCCCTTGTTAGCACGAGTAGTCTGGGTGAGAGAGGGAGGGAGATACACAAAAGGTGTGATGAAAAAGTATCGACACCGGTGATATGGTATCGATACTAAAGTACTCAGATTGAAGCTGCTTGGCACAGATTGAACCTTGAACTATGTGGCGCATGCGCACTAAGTTATAACGTACTCGCTCAATTCCCCTGTAATTACGGTGCGTGTGTAGAGTGAGGTCGTCTCACAACACCACAGAGCTTCCATCAGTGACCATGGCTTGTGTAGCAGTTTTGGGCCGATCCTTAAATTCTCTGTAAAGCATCATATTGCCCAGATCTCGCCCTTTGCACCTGTTTCTCTTCAAAAATCAAATACAACTTCAAAGGAACAAGATTTCAAGACGCCGAGGCAATCCAAGAAAACGCGACGAGTCAGTTGCTCGCTGTCCCAAGAAAGCAGTTCCAGAAATGTTTCCATAAATGAAAAACGACGCTGGATAAACTATGTGACTTCAGAAGGTGGCTACCTCGATGGAGATTAAATGCCGAATTGATCTGCTGTGGCTTTCTTTTTATAGCACCCGGCACTCCCGATTACTATAACCCCTTTTTATCGGTCACCTCAAGGTACTGAATAATATTTGAACGGAAAAACTGAGTAAGATATAGGTAGGTCAACTTTGGTTTTTGCTTATCACCATTAACTGTTTTAATCCTTAGCTTTATTCATGTTCTGAACTGAAAAGGCTTTGTGACGGTCGATGGCCGTTAATAATTAAATATAATAACTCAAGGCTTCAGTGTTAAAGAAAACATTTAATTACAACCGCATATAAATACTTACCAAGAAGAAAGAATGAAATGGTAATTAATCCATTTTGGACCTTATTAGTAGCGCGACTCGTCTTAACATCCGGTAAATCCTAAATCAAAATGATTGACGCACAATAAATCATTCTAATTCGACTGGATAGTTAAACTTAAGAGTCACTCAGTAATCACTACACTCAGTAGCCTGGCATCGCTATTTATACACCTGGCGGAAAATATATTCGTAAGTCCAGTTCGGTGTCGATTGTTAGTCATTTTTTCTTATATAACAAAAAGTAAATATTTTTCGCGATAGAGAAAAATCTGATATTTATGCATCGAACTGTTATATTTTTGTAACTGAAATAGAATTAACAAGTTCAGATATTCATTTTGAATTCTTCAAAGAGCAACCCGCAAATAAAATAATATAAAGAACACAATCAGAAAAATAAGACATCCTTTATTCAGCTAAGAATTCGAGAAGTGCTGTGGAATGGATTAGCTTAAATATGTTAGCAACCAACCTGCCAAATTTAGCGATATATGAGTAATAGGAAGAATGAGCATAGTGCAATAGCCATATTTACAGTTAAGACACATGTTTGAGGTGGATAGCGAAAGAAGCACGCAAATTTTATACCCCTTCCCACAGGCTATTCATTAGAATGTGAGGTCAGATATTCGACGACGTATAGCAGTATTAGCAAAAATTGCTATCCGTAGTAAGCCTGGGAATGATGATAAACTACATCCAGCAGCAAGGCCTCTGATCTGGTGTTTCTTAATTTCCGTTGTTCCCAGGTTCATCCTGACCCGAGGTGGTAGCAGCTGTTAATGCCCCAGCTATGGACAAATAGTGTACCACCTCTCGCATTCAAAATATATTTAGTCGAAGCCAGAAAATTGTTTAAAAGATTTAGATTTAGACATTCTATAACACAAAGCGAGAGGGAATCGACCAACCAACCTGAAAGAATCACATTAATCCATAACATATCCAACAATTTTTTAAAGAAATCAAATTGTATTCTAAAATATAACTTCAACAAAACTACAACATAAAACACACATATGACCACCTCTAATATTTATGTCCGCACGAAACGTGTATATGCACAAAGGTTGAGGATCATCTTTCATGTTGTGACATCAGAATAACATGTATCATATTTTTATTACTTAAAAGTTCCGAAGAAAAGTAAATTTTGGCATTAAATGACCCATGAAGTGTCGATATGCCGTTAAACAAATCACTCAAGCAATCCACAGTCGCCTAAACCTTATGAAACATGCGTCTTATATGAGAGTAAACAAAGCGTATTTTAAGACAAAACCACGTGACTCCTATTTTGTTCAGCTGTCAAAATACTTCCGTCCTGATTTCCTCAAAATAAAATCGTTGCTCATGGGACAAAAAAGCGGGAACTTTGGAATTACTTTCTCATAAATGAAGAAGAAATCTCTAGCTACCAAAAGAATTTGCTTTAAGTTTATTTTTGAAGATCCTATTTCATCTGATCAAATGTTATAATTATTCGATTTCAAGCCAAAAGAACTATAGTATTTTTAAGCCTTATTCAATATTTCACATAGATGCCGCTTTAAACAAACATCTCGCTAACCTCTGCACGAAAACTTACGAAAACTATCGAAAATTAACAGAATTGGCTGGGGCAGAAAAAATGACGTTTAATGTGGATTTCGCCCGCTTGCTTTCAAGGAGATATTCTGTAGTACAGAGGAAGCTATACGACACCATATTCTTCTATGTGCTGTGTCCCTTTAGAGCGTTGGAAATAATGGCTTTCCACAGTTTTCAGTCCTTTGTAGTTCTTACTAAATTTTGTCTTTTTGTTATCGCCACCTGAACCCTTTCCCGCCACCCACTTACAAATGCCCGCTCAGTATGTTATGTTTCGTTTATCTCTGTCCCTCTTCCCTTGAATATATCCTGTGAGTATCACATTTTCTAAGCGCTCTTTTCTCATTATATACCGTAGGATGGTCAACTGTCTCTTTCTGATCTGAAATAGAATTCCTCTTTTTCGTTTACATTTTCTCTAAAAATCCGTCGTCGCTTACATGTTCGTTTGGTTGTATTCTAAGCATCCTTATGTAGAAACACAACGCCCTCAACACCTAATAAAACACATCACGAAACCTGTTGTATTATAAGCTACTGTATATCTATGTTTGTAAATATATACGTTTGTCAACAGCAGGCAACGGAAATTTCCAAAAAAACGTCGAAACGTCAAGAGCAACAGAATGATTAATAAATAAAAAATAAATCTCTTCGAAAGAGAAAACAAATTAATGAGCTATCTAGGACAGATGAACGCCGGTATACAATATATACATGTGTGAAAATCCATTTGTTTTGGACATTTTCGTGTTAGCAAAATGTTTAAAACTATAGCAATCAAATAGAGTTAATTCTTCAAGCAAATATGAAATTATCCTATTTTCATTCAGTTGCTACTTAATGGCTGAATTCCGCGATGAGATATTGTTTATTGCAAGAGGACCATGGGTTAGCGTGTTGTTGAATTAGAAACACGTGCGTTTATTTCTACTAGAAAAAGATCCAACTACAAGAACATGGCGGACTCAAGTTGAGCCCAACCGAAGATGTTAAAAAAAAAAAAAAAAAAAAGACCGAGATATATATATATATATATATATATAAACAAATGTATGTATTAAACAAAATTTATAACGGACATAGACATTAACATTTGCGTCTGTGTGTGAACGTAAAGAGTTTGTATTTTAGTGAATGTTCGTACGTAGGTGTGTGTTTCATGGCGTTTTCCCTCAAGTGGGCAAAGCGCGGATCTCAGCAAGAGATCACATTTTTAAATGTGTCCGCTGAAATGCAAAGTAGAAAAGAGAACAAGGCAATAAATTGCCCAGTATTTATAGTGCTCTAGTGAACAGTTCGGAAATTAAGGAGGAGTTAACGGCGACAAAGTAATCCTTAATCTATCGGCAATTCTCTGAACTTTATTTCGGAAAGATTTGTTTGGCAACATTGCTTATAAAAATGTTTTGCAATCGTCGCTCCCATTTCTGAATTTTTTAATCGTATTTTACTATCTTCATTCATGTCCCTCATATCTGATGTAATATTCGTCCTCCTATATGGCAATGAATGCTGAACAATCTCCGCATAGATAAAGACAAGACTTGAAGCAACAGAAATGCTGTTCTACTGAAGGATACTGAGAATACCATGAACCGAACATATGAGCAATGACCAATTCTTAAAAAAAATGGAAACAAAATGGACACTTATACTTAACATCAAGAGAACTTGATCCTCATTGGACAGATTGAGGGACTGAAGAAAACATCGTATAGCAGAAAGTTTGAGTAAATGAATGGTGGGACAAGATTTAGTAGAGATAGCAAAAAGACAAAAAATATTAAGAGCTGAATAGAATAATTGTGGAGAGCTATGATCGCCAACGTCCTGCAGGGACACGGCACATAGAAGGGTAGACATATAGCGAGCGGGTATCTTTGAAAATAAAACACTAATAAATACGGCTGTCTGAGCCGGCTGCTTTCTAAGAAATTTGGGCCAGTTTTCACTGTCCCAGTGCCATAGTCGCTGCTACACACCGGAGATAATAAACACATTTCAGAAGCAGTCAAAACAACTCATTTTCATTATTGTTTTTAGTGTACTTTCGAACATCAAAAGCTTTTAGAGCTCTTCTCTCAATGATGATCGAAAACAATGCGTCTCTAGCCTATTAAAGAGTTTCTAACTGAATCAAGTGATAAATAAATGCTGTTTGTTGTTAATAGAGACAAATCAGAATGCACAAGAAAGAAGTGATGATAATCAAGCTAGCAGTTAATAGCGAGGTCTAAATATGTGTTACGCTACCTGGAACATAAATACAAGAGGAATGCTCGTTTCCGGTACATCATGCACTGATGTACATACGAGCGGGTAAAGATAGATTTTATTTGAAAGAAAATATTTGCCGACTTAATTACACGCATTGAAGACATAGAATAAAATAAAAATTGCCAGAAATAACATGATGCCAATGGAGATGCATTTGAAAATCGATAATAATTAGACGTTTTAATTCTATCGTTTTTTATATATATATATATATATATATATATATATATATATTGGTGAGTTTGATAGATCCAACTAAATATGTTAGCAATATCACTGATATTGCGCGCTTTCCAATAATTACCGCGCATATATAATATATAAATAATATATATAAAAATTGCATATACACGCACACAAATATAATGCCGGTAATAAATCAGTTGTTATATAATCCAAGTGGATCCTAATAATATAAAATATTAAAACTGACCCTCAAAGATACCTGAATGTATTTATTATAACAGAACATATAAACAGTACTACACAATAAAATCCAAAATTATCTCATATGGGGTGGGGATAGATCTATTTCAATCGACGAAAATTACGTGTTTTATTCAACCGTGGTGTATAGACTGAGTTCGTGGCGTAATTAGAAATTTATCTTATACACACACGAGAGAGAGATAGATTTCTCGTGTTATTTTCCAACGTTTGCAGCATTTTCCCCTGACATGAAGTGGAAAGATTATATTGAATTGCAAAATTCGCTGCTAGGAAAGTTGGTTCACGGTGTCGTTCGAGAAAATATTTCTTCCTAGAATCTATATTACATATTTACACAAGTCTAACGTTCCTATTCAAAATAGCTGGCCAGGTGATTATATGTATTTAGAGAATCTTGATCAATGCCTTACGGCCAAATAGCGTTGTAAAAACTAGTTCCCGTACGATCATCGTTGCGCCTGGTCAGTACGTAGATGGGTGATTGATTGGAAAAAAACAGGAACTGTAAGCTTGGATGTGACTCGGAGAAGCGAGTTTCAATTCTGGTTGGGATCATTATTAACTTACGCGTAAATATTCTCAGAAAGATATCAATCCACCTCTTCTTCTCACAGCTATAGTTAATTAGTAAAACTTGTATCCTTACACCATTTTTATCTCAAAAATAATTATCAATCTAAAAAACATATTTCCTTGCTTTAATTAATCAGCAAAGAGTTGGGAAGCCCTAGAAAAGTAATCAATTCTTGATAAAATCCAAAGAATCTGTAATGTTATTGGTCCTGAACTTGCATCTCGGCTTCAGTCACATTCCATCGCACTATGGTAGCATCCCTGTTCCTTATCTATAAATATTTTTGTGGCAATTGTTCTGATAAGCTTTCGTATTTGGTACCTAGACGTTATAAATATAAAGGCTGTACTAGACTGGAGACAATGTCTACTCATTATACAGTTGAAATGGCTTGATAAAACTTTTTTTTTCTCTCACACGTCTCGATTATGGAACTCTTTTCCGGCTCCTTGCTTTCCAGTCAATTTTGATCTTGGAAAAATGAAATACAGTATTAGTTATTATATTCTGTCTTTTTAATTCCTTTTTTTTCTTCTTCTTTTAATAATGTTTTCGTTTTCTCATATTCTCTCATACTCAGTAGATTTTTTGCTACTGAGAGGCTTTATTACCTTGCTTTTTTTTAAATAAAAAAGTACAATATAAAGGAAAACAAATTTATTCCGTACGAAAGTCAATATATTTAAAAAAAAAAAAAAAAAAAAGTAATCTTAGTAAAACAAAAGCTGAATAAATTAAATCCTCCCTCCGCCTCGGGGATAGACTCAGAGCGTTCTGCGAAGCAATTTTATGACCAAATCGATAGTTTTTGTATTGTACAAGTTAGTCATTGTTACCTTAATAGTGGTATTCAACATTTCTTTGATATTACCAAGACGATGATTAGTATCCCTTTCGACGTCGATGCGAATGTAGTTGTCCGTTGGATTGAAATCAGATGAATTAGTCATCCACATATTAAAGTGAGTATAATCGTGCAAATTCTGTCAGCACCTCCTGAGGTACTTAGGATACATGAAAGGATGCATTGTTCTGTTGGACATATGGTCTCTCCAGAGACAGCCTATGATTTGTGACTTAATTAGCCTTTCTGTATAAGTCAGTGGCGGTGACCTGAGACCCTCCGGGAAGAAATAGTGTCACATAACTTGACCCTCGTTTTCAAGACCTCAAGAATTATCGCAGATAGTTAATCTTGCTGTTTCATCTTTCTGACCACCTCTTGAGGTTAGTGCAGTAATGTCTATCGTCAGTTCTGTTTCTTTACGGATCCTGCTCAAACTTGTCATTGAAGAAGAACCAGAGTGGGGTCAAGATGCTTGTGCTTGTTCACCAAGCCGTTCGATTGGGCCACACGGCCTTTCTCGAATACCGACGGAAATTAAACCTCTTATATTTATCACGTAGGATTTATACTTGATATCCTCACAAGTCAGATATAGTCTTGAGCTACTCGCCAGTAGCCCTGTGCTTAGTCGACAATGATCTGGAACTACTGGATGAACTTCCTTGCCCGAAAGAAATGTGGCTCCTCACTATATTTCTCCGAGTGCTTTAGGCGATTATGAAGACAGAAATCACTTGATGCCTTTACATTTAATTTAAAAATGATTTTTTTTCTTGTAAATTATAGTAAAGTTGTTATCTAATAATCATTTTTTATCTTCAATAAAACCGGAATTAAAGGACATGGTTGTGGTAAAAGATTAATGTTTTTTTGTTTTTTTTTTTTACGACATTTCCAAGTTATTTAAAGCGAGAAAATATTTTATATTGTAAGAATTTTCTGGGGTTGTAATTGCCTCTTGCTGTCAGTTTCTTCTTGTTTGTAAGCAATACCAGTAATCTGTTTCCTTCAATAGTGCACCGTTACAAACTTAAGCTAAGCAATCCACCAACACTGACCATGACATGTGTCTCCCGTTGGCCAACGTTCTTTCAGTCATCTCTTTATGCCCATTTTATAACTAGACTGACAGTTAAAATTTACATACGTTAAGAGATACTTGCGTGTGTCTATCTGTCTCCGAGATCTGTTTGAAATGTATGATTCTGAAGCTGTCATTTATATATATATATATATATATATATATATATATATATATATATATATATACTTTGCATGCAAGACACCTCCGAATCCGTTTTCGTCCTGAAGGTAAGCTATTATCTTTAGTGTTACAGGAGATAAAAATAATACAAGTTCTACTAATTAATCTACAGCTGGGGGTGGGGGGCGAGAAGTGGATTCATACCTTTCCTTTTGGATATTTGCGCATAAGTGGATATAACAAACCCAACCGGAATTAGAACTCTGTTCTCCGGCTTCCAATCTCTAGACACTATCCATTGCATCACACACACATCCAAACTTAGAGCACTTGTTATTCCCAAGCGTTTACCCATTCAAGTACTGACTTCTGTGATCGTACGTAAATTGGCGTTTCAACTTGATATGAGCGTAAGCCTGCTTGTAAAAGCTTCAGGATATATTTATATGATTGATATGTTTTAACTTTCAGCTGATCAATATTTTAATGAAAATCGATCCTATAACTCGTTTTAGTTGGATGACAATTTATGCAAAGAAACAATGTACAGCATAAACTTATATTTACAAATAATTGAAAAATATAAAGGCTACAGAAAACTGTTATTGGCTCAGTGTCCGATTTGCCTGAATAAATTATTTCATTATTTTACATTATTAAAATAAGATCTTTCACATTCAATGAACTGAATCACTTCTCTACCTATTGATTTTATTACCGTGTCCACTCTTTTGGCTTTAAAATTACCTACAACAATTTCTATTCGTCTACATTTCTAATATGAGGTATTATGTATTTACATTGTTCGAACTATAGTCTTTATCATTGTCGCCATATTTATCACAATATTTCGGCCGTTGTACGCTCCGGCTTTCTTCAGGTGGTTGGAATGTTGAAATGAACCCTTTATTTCGCTCGTTGTGGTAGACTGTTCTAGTTCCACATGCCATGTCTAATGGATGTCAGTTATCAGTTATCTCCTGTTAATTCCCCTCTCCAAGTTCTCCACCGCCTTAACCAGATATTGAACTCACATTCAGGGGCTCCTGTCACTGGATCTAACTAACGCCTTTATCCACTGTGCCATGTAAGTTCAAAGATTAACCTTTGCTTGTAGCCTAATCACTGTTCAACTGTTTTGAAATTTCCAAAATTCTGACTATCACTGAATAACGTCAGTAAGGTTATATCGTCTTTTGTTCAATGACAAACTTAATCTGAAATTAAAAATAAATATTAATAACTATAGTGTGATATGATGAGCAGCAATAAAATTTCACACAAAGAAATAAATCATAGTAAATATTTCTAATAAAAGCAGTGAAATTCATATGGTATATTTATTATTAGTCATACTGTTTTTTTTTTTTTTCTTTTTCAACCTTGGTTGGCAACCTGTGTAGGGGGGGATAGTTTGTTTAATAACGATTTTATTTTGGAAGTATTGGCTTGAGTAACAAAATCTGACTCTGTGTAGATATGTCAGGTTTACTCAAAACAAAATGAACACGCAAGTTTAATCAATATGAAAGCTAAGTCACTCCGTGCCAGGTTGGTTACGATTAATAGACATATACTTAATAAGAATTGGCACAATGACCTTCAAAGCGGATATTCGCTCAAGCAATTCATAGCCCCAGTTATACTGAACTTTATAAACAAAAGCCGGTTTTATAGGTGAAACGCTTTTCATCCAGCTTGTCAGAGCAAACGATACATGGCCCTGGAGCTATTAACAACCAAATCAATAAGTTTCAGTTGAAATGTTTTTTTTATTATTATTTTGCTTTTTTTTATTTTATTTTGACAACTGCGATGTCTAGCGCGTTCAGAACATGACTAATGAGTCAAATACAGCTTAATAGACAAATCGCTGAAATGTTTTCAGTTAAATAAATTTAGTGGATAAAAACCCAAAGGAAAATAGTTGATAAAATTTCAGAAATAGACAAATTAAACCCAACGATGAACCGGCTACAGCTTGGTGTGACCATTTCTAAAATGAGGATTTTTACATCCAGCTATTTATCAGAATTTCTTCTCCTAACAAGTAAACTTCCTTTTATTCACTGTGCAGTTGATCCTCGATCACCACAATTTCCTTTTTCTTTTTAGCTCTTAATAAGTTTTTTTATCTCTCCTGAAACTTGTTCCACCATCCATTTACTCAAGTTCGTTAGATAGTTTATATATTGCTTTCCTCTGACCTCCCTTTCCAGAGTCTGTCCTGTGGATATCAAATTTTCCAAAGGTTATTTCCTCAATATGTACCCTTTGAGTGTCTCTTCCTGATATTAAGTATAATTCTTGTTTCCATTTTCTCTAAAACTTCCTCGATGCTCATATGTTCGGTCCATAGTATTCTCGGCATCCTTCTGTAGACCCACACTTCCGTTGCTTCCTCTTCATCTGTGAGGAAATTGTCCAGTATTCACTGCCATATAGGAAGGCTGATATTATGTAACAGTTCAGTAGTCTTTTCTTAATCTTGACGGTGGATAGTGGAGTTCCAATCGGTCTGTTTCTAGTTTCATAATATCTTTCATTGTATCATTACTTATGCGGGATTTGTGGAAGGTTGTGCAATATCTCATTTCTAATATTTGGTTTCTTCGCTATAATTTCCCTGTTAATATCCAAGAATCACAGTCGCACAGAAAATACAGAAACATTGAAATCGAATCAGATTGACTTTTTCTTATATAATTACTCTAATGATTCCTTGTAAGGAAACAACTAATATTGCTATAACCATTACAAACGTAGATATATTCCATCTATAAAAAAAATTGGATGGATCAAAAAATCATATGAAGTTAGTTAAATGTGAGACGGTATACACATATATATATATATATATATATATATATATATATATATATATATATATATATATATATATATATATAATCTGAGTTTTTCTCTTGTCGTGATGAATGTTTGTACTCTCAATGAGTCTCCTTGCCTTGAACCTCATGCTCACATCAGACTTCGAGTGTAACACGTATATACGATCCCTCGCTAAAGAGTCTAAAATAGTCGGATATGTTCGGATCTAGAAAGAACCCGACTCCTCTCTCGATTCCCCAAAAGTCAGATCTGACCAAAAACATCATTGTTGCCCTTATCTGGACCGGCGCTGCCCAATCCTCACTTTTCAGCGTCTGCCTCATGGGTGATGAATTCTTTTCCACCCTAGAACCCCTTTTCAAGAGATGGATCGTTGCTAGTCTCTAATTGTCTACTGCTATGTACATGGCGGACGTTTTGTCGAACGAGATTCTTTCGTTCGACTAATCCAGTCCTTCATCTAAGATCCCACCACGTACACTGAGTCAACTCCTGCTAATCCCCTTCATGTTCCCACAGTAATGAGCATGTTCTATTCACACACCTTATTTGCCAAAACTTGCAATGTGAAACATGATCTCGAAGGGATACTTCTAAAAGCTTAATGTTTTCAAGACGACGATCAACTGTTCTTTATTCTATATATCCTCATAATATATAACCCTTGCCCCTCCATAACATCCCCACCCGCCAATGCTGTACTTTGAGAGTTTTTTTTGTTGTGAAAAATATGTCGTAATACTTATTCCTATTTATACATATATGCTGTTTAAAATAGTTAATGCAGTAACTAATTTTCAGGATGATCTCATAGCTTCGATAATCTGTAGATAGCTATTCAAACGTTATTCACTCTGTGTCAGAGTGTCTTAGACCATATTGGTAACTTGACGTTTACATCTATCACTGATAATCACCAAAATTTCCACATAAGCCTATAAGTATTCTCTAGTATATTTCATTTCTCTACCGATGCAACATCCACTTAAGAGTTGGCATCGTGTTATTTAAAAGCATTAATGTTCTCAAACAATCCATATCCACGCTATGTGCAGAATAGGATATTTTGGATTGTAAAATCCGCTTATTAAATTTATCTGTAGAGATTTGACTTTTCAGTCAAGTGTAGAATTTGTTTCTCTTTAATCTAGATCAGTGCACTCTGAGCCGATCTAGTTATATACTAGCAAGGGTACCCGATATTTTCCTGAACAAGTCCTTTTTTTCTTTCTTAGAAATGTTGTAATTTAGCAAAATTGTAATTAAAGCGGTTCGATAATTTTACATTGTCGTAATTAAGCCATTCGATAGGTTTACAGTATGCTAATTAAAGCGCTTTTATAAATTTATAGTCATAATTAAGCCGTTTGATAGGTTAAAATATGCTAATTAAAGGGGTTTGCTAGGTTTACACATTGCAATTCAAGCGTTTCGGTAGTTCTATTAGCATAATTAAAACTTTTTAAGATGTTAAAACATCTCAATATGGACAGGAAAAAAGCAGTTTTTTAAACCCTAAAAAGATGCAGATAACTTTATTTACATTTTCATCTATTGTTCGCTAATAAAATAAATCTTAATTTTTTTTTTTTAAATTTTGTAGCAATATTTTTGGATCTCCCATTGAATTAAAATAGACATGCGCAGACGCAAACCTTAATTCATACAAGCTATTTGAATGAAATTGGAATGGATTTATATCGCGTGAGCTAATTTTCCTTTCAATCTGGCAAAAAATCCTGTATTAAAAAACAAAGCTTTTTGAAGCCATTTTTATGACATTTTCTCTATTTAAACTGGATATATTTTCTCATGTAATATAGTATTTTAAATGGACGAACATTTTAAATTTGGAATTTTATCATTTGCTATCAGCGAAATGACAGGTATCGAACAAGTCTATTAAAAATGTTAGTATGTCTTTTATTACTTTGTCTACTGCTTACTCCTATTCATTCTCAGTGTGGAATTTAAAAAAGCCCAGTTGGTTTTCAGTGCAGAAAATAAGTTTATTTGACTAACTAAGAAATTAGAAAATATAAATTCTGACAAAAGGCCAGACCGAAAATAAAAAACGAAAAATCAATCCTTTAAAAGTTTAGTTCAAAACAATATACGTGGTTTATAAATTATTTTACGGGCGTTACATTTTCAGAATGTTGAAGTTAGCACGACACAGCTTTCTGCTTTTTGTTAGTAAAAGTAAGTTTTGATTATTTGCCATGCCTATTGTTTTGTTTTTTTCTTCTTCTATTCATTCACACAAACTCATTAAGTGGGCTTGTCGCTCGTTTCATTCTGCTTCTCGTGTCTACAATATGTATAACCATTTTGAAGACTTAAATATTTTAAAAAGGTACCATGCCATTTCAGGACCGACGTAAACATGTCTCCCCTGCCATTACATTTGTCTTCAAACTTTAACCATATATTCACACGCGCGCGCACACACATATCAGGTCATCCCATCAGTTCTGTCCGAATTTTGAATGAAGAAAACAAGTGACCAAATGTTACATTTAATTACAGATTCAATCATCAATGCATTTCCCTGATTATCTATGACTTCCTTCCATCTATTAACAAACTTACTAATTCCATTAATGTAAAATTCTTTTGGATTTGATTCGAAGAACTCACAAATGTCAGTTTTAACCTCTTCCTGTGCTACAAAAGCTCTTTCTTCCAAATGATTCTGTAAGCTACGAAACAAATGGTAGTCTGAAGGAGCAAGATCGGGAGAATAAGGTGGAAGAGGAATTTTCTCCCAACCAAGTTATTCGATCTTTTGTGACGTGATTCTTTCTGTGTGGGGTCGCGCATTATCTTGATGAAACATCACCTCTTTTCGATTCACTGGAGCAGGTCTTTTTTCCCCTCAAAGCTTGGTTCAGACGCTCTAATTGCTGACAGTATATTTGAGCATTAATCGTTGCATTAGGTGGTAAGAATTCAAAGTGGATTATTCCTTGGCGATCCCACCAGATTGAAAGAAGAACCTTTTGGCTATGACGTTCCCTTCTCGGCTGTGGCTGGGGTCCTTCCCCTTTACCAAGCCACTGTCTACGACGCTTAACATTTCGATAAAAGATCCATTTTTCGTCGCCAGTCCTAAGTCTATCCAAAAAAATTGAAACAAGTTGGCGAGAATGGAGAAAAGAGCAGATGTCAACTCGGGATTTGAGGTTGTTTTCAGACAATTCATGAGGCACCCATTTTCCAAGTTTAGGAACTTTTCCACGTTGTTGAAGATGACGATGAACAGTTGTATGGTTTGAACTGAGAACCACTGCCAATTCCTCAACTGATAAAGAAGAATTTTCTTCAAGGGCTGCTTCAAGAAGCTTTTCATCAAACTCAACTGGATGTCCGATTCGATCTTCATCTTCAAGGGTGAAATCTCCACCTCTGAATTTTGCAAACCATCTTCTGCAAGTTTTTTCATTCACACATTCCTCTCCGTAAACTGAGTGAATGTTTCTAGACGCTTCGGCTGCTGAGTTTCCTTTCTTGAACTCATAAAGCATTATGTGCCTCAAATGATTCTTGGGTACTTCCATGTTAGCAGGATTTTAATCAAACAAAATTTTATTTTATTGTTCTCTGAAATAAAATTTGATAAGTTTAAATGCATCTCAACATAAAAATAATGTTCAGCTCCATTAGACATTATAAAATACTCTTGAAATTCCGTTCATTTTAATAAAGTTAAAATTCGGACAGAACTCATGGGATGACATATATATATATATATATATATATATATATAGTCATCCACAGATAAACTGTGTTGCTGTATCACAGCTCATCAGTGTGTCTAGACAGGATCGAACCCCGACTGACTTGGTGTCCGTCGGAGATTCTACCTCTAAGCCGTTGGCGCATGGCAGGGATGAGTGAATTTAAGCGTATTGATTTTTAGATAAACACACAGCAACTGCCTGAACTCGATTCACTTTGCCGAATTGTTCTGCATCAAATATATATATATATATAAAAACTGACATTCTTATATTTCAAGGACTATTTTAAGAAAATCTATGACAAAGTCCAAAAAGTTCGTGCGCGTGTATAGTTGCCTCAACGTAAACACGTTTTAGACTTAGGAAGTCCCGAGAACGAAACGCCTCACGAAATCGTTTCCTCTTTTTCATAAATTTTCATGAAATGTATACACATTTAGGTCTGCTCTCACACACGCACATATAAATATTTCCAGTTTTTAATCCATTGATTTTTTTGTCCGAACTTTCTCGTTTATGTCCATTTGAATGTGTAATCGCTCGATTTATGAATTCATCAAAAGAACAATTATATTTCAATCACTTAATAGCTTTTAAATTGACTTAGGATTCTCAAATCAAATGAATGAAGAATTCAAAGAAAATGGAAACAGAATGTGAATCTTATCCACGATTTTCTCAGCAGATCTTTTGTGAAAAAAATCATTCTGATTTTGAAGCCTTTCTCGGATTATACATAAAATATATTTTACAAGTTTTCATCTCTTCTTTGAACAAGTAATGAAACGCATCAGTACTCAAGTATGAAAAGAAGGCTAGGGGTCTGTTTGTCACAGATTATATCAATGAATAAATAATTCGTTACAAAGAACTTTGCTGTATTTTTTATGTTGTTATTGCTTTATTATAACTACTTCATCTACTGACCTTTTTGTTATCTATGTACAACTTCTCTGTATTGACCGTAGAAAACTGATTAAAGCAATTCAGGGGTGATAGCTTCACCATTCTCCTATGTACGATGTTTTATCATTGAGGACACAGCATTCAACCTTGAAAGACGTCGAATGAAATATGAGACTCGCTGGGAAGAAAGGCACTGGAATAAAGGTCAGCTAGTTAAGAAGTCAGTGTGCACTGCAGGTAGGACAGGGTTAATTAAATGTAACTTACTCGGAAAAAAGTAATGTCAGGAGTTGCATAGATAGGGCAACCTAGGCCGGGTTTAAAATGCTGAGTAATGCCACAAGTTTTAAAAAAGGTAAATTAATCTGAATATATATATATATATATATATATATATATATATATATATATATATATATATATATATATATATTTTTTCCTTTTTTTCTTGTGTTTACGTTTGAGTAGATAACACTGTTGTTTGTTTGCATATATTTTCTAAAAGTGAAAAATGATATATACAGGCCTAGAATCATCTGAGTTCTAAGAATCTGTAATCAATAAAACTTTTTGAAGAAATATAACATATATATGTATGTATATATATATATATGTGTGTGTATAGTTGTTCTGTTGTCCTTTCCTGAATCCTCTGTATTCTTTCACTTTAATTCTGTGAAATCCTGACAAACCCTGCCTTGTTTGTCTGTGAGATATATATTATATATATATTTATATATAGTTTGCCTTCAAACCTTAATTTGTCTGGCTCTTTAGGTTTACTTATTTTTGCTTTATTTTTACTTTTTACTTTTGTCGGAGGTTTTTTTTTTTGGACTCTGAACTTAGATTCTAGACGATTATTTTTGCCGGAAATATTCTTTCTTTTTTTCTTT
This sequence comes from Acanthosepion pharaonis, assembly GCA_903632075.3. Taxonomy (NCBI): domain Eukaryota; kingdom Metazoa; phylum Mollusca; class Cephalopoda; order Sepiida; family Sepiidae; genus Acanthosepion; species Acanthosepion pharaonis. The sequence continues at coordinate 3,920,695 of CAHIKZ030002179.1, read as the reverse complement.
CCCCTTTGGTATCGGTTTGTTCATTTACAAGTTAAAACACCTAAGGTTTTTTTTTTTCCGGACGAGTCTAGCTGCTTATATTTATAAGATTATTAGTATTTTATATATATATATATATATATATACACATATATTATGCAATATATAAGATACATGTTGCCTGACTTCACTCTTTCTAACTTGATTTTTTTCTTCTCAGTGTTTTTATCTATGTGTTGTTATTCTTGTCAATTTATTATTTTATAAAATGGTGATAATAGGCTGTTCAATTGTGAACACAATTTGGAAACCGTCATAATATCAGCTCAAATATTTTCTGTACAATTACATCCTTTTATTGTGTTTTAATAAATATCAAAGTTGACAGTATCTTTCTGATGGCTAACATATGTTGCCTTCTCTTGTTTTGAATTCAAAATTTTAGAAATTTGTAAATTTAACATATTTAAAATAGTATTTTCACCCAAATACCTTAAATATTATGAAATAGCAAATCACGGGAGATTTTATTTTTATTTTTTTTATTTCCTGTGAATGCCCGGCTAAACACTATTTGTTTCCACCTGTGATCTGAGATTAGAAGATGTGTCTCAGTAATTAGTGTCTCCGACTTGATCAAAAGGAAATCAAAGGCATTCTATGTTGTGGTCATACATTGCCGGCTTGAAAAGTAATCGCTTAAACTATTGAACAAAGAAAAATAATTAACAAACCGACAGACCCAATCTAGACGTTCGTATTTTAATAACAAGTCCTGATTTCACGAAACATAAAAACTGTCCACTCAATACTCACGAATAGCGCACCCGAATAGTATTTTTTCATAAAAATGTCCAATTGAATTTCATCTAATTTTAACTGTGATATTATTGGCTCAGATAATTTTAACATGTTCAAATATCGATGTACTATCATTTCAGTTGAACGTAACACTTGAACTTTAGCTAAGGCATTTGATTATTTATGTGCCACGTATTACAATGGAACAAAATATTTTGTTAGATAAACATATAGATGTTACCATAAGTTATTTATATCAAAGACCATTAAAATTGTGTTTGTCAAGATTTAGTTTTCTAATTCAGGAAAGAGGTCAGCTGCAGTCAGGATCATATTTATTGTATACTCCATGATCCTATCCTTAGCTGCAAAATATGTAATTCGCTAGGGCTACATAAGGTTTTCATTTCAAAGCTTCCGTCGCTTGGATTTCGAAGAGTTCACTCTGTTCTAATATTTAACTCACAACTTGGAGAAGAGATAGATTTATACCTTTTTCAAGTGTATTTACGTGTAACTGGGCATAACAAATTCAACTGGAATTTGAACTCTGTTCGATTAAATGCACAACACTGAAGTATTAAAGATTAATTAATTTTATTTTCCTTTTGTTCTTTCTTAATCTTCAGTTACAAGATATCAGTTTTGAAGGTAAACAGTTGCTAAACTGTGGTGCTTTTTTCATCTTTTATAGTAATACCATTGTTTGTTTTATGGGGGGGGGGGCGAGGGGGATAAATTTATTTGTGGATTGTACAAACAAGTCATAGGCTCATTTTGCTTCCAAATATTTAAATCGGTTTCAGATGGCGTGATGACCTGGTTTAGAGAACTGGTTTTAGACGAGCAGTGACATCCACGACGGAACTGGACACTTGGATTCCAAAAGGAAAGAAATAATGACATTCATGTCTTTCTAATTAACTATAAGGAAATGTCTTTCTAATTAACTATAAGAAAATTTTCAAAAATCCCTACTGGGTTTTTATGCTTTTTTTCGCTTGGCTTTTTTTTTTTATAATGAAACTGACTATTCTTCTGAATAATTTGACCTAACTTTTATTTATTTTTTTTTTAAATCTATATTTCCCTTAGAATTTACATAACATCAGTTGTATTTTTCGAAACTCTGCTTCAGGGTACTTTTATATAGGCTCTTATTTTATTTTAAGTTTGCTTCTATTTATGTAGTAGATATGCGCGGGCGTAGAGGTTAGTGACTCGACAAAAGAAATCGACGAGTTCGAAATCCGACCAAGTATGTTAGGCTCACTTTCTCAGAAATACACGTAGGAAAGGAGAGAATTCACTCCCGCCCCATACATCCGTTATGGTCTAAATATCAGAATTAACTGGCCTCTCGAGAAATGGCAACCAATCGAGAAAGAAAACTTCGAAGTATAATCCAGTCTGAAAAGGGAATATTTTTCACTAGACACACCACTTCTACTTTGGATGCAGTACATGTGGTGCTTCTACAGTCTTAAATGCTTGGTCCTTGCGTTCCTGGACATTTTTAACCCTTCTGCTTGAACTTCTGAGTCAAAATTCGCTAATAATTGGTATGTAACGGTAGATATAGTTACAAGTGTTTACCCACCGTTCAACCGGTAACTGGGCATTGTCATTTTTCTACCACCGTTAAAACGGTGGTCAGGGTTCAAAGGGTTAATGGCTTACTAGACACAACAACCTCTTTATGGCACGACTAAAAAAAAAATTAATCATTTCCACAAAAATCTCAGATTTCAGTCTGTTTCCCTTTCAGTAACTAAGTATGTAAATATTATTCTTACGGTGTTTATCAATTTAATATCGTGAATTTAAAATTACTCTTTAAATTGATTAGATCTTAAATTTTAGATGCCGATTTTTATTCCTCACGTATAGAATAGAATATATTATCGTGCCAGCCTTTAGGCTTCAAAATCCGTTATTAATAGCGAATACAATTTTTAATATCATGGCCTTCCTTGGAAGAATTTTCGAACAGCATGAACGAATTGATGCATCGTTTTATAAATAGTATCTATTTCGTTACGGTATAGCGGTCCAACTTGGTCAAAATACTGTAGACGGCTGTCCATTCACCGAAAATGATTATAACTCTCTCTCTCTCTCTCTATATATATATATATATATATATATATATATATATATATATATATATATATATATATGTGCACGTCACAGTTTCTCTACGTGCCAAAATAACTTCAGACACTTATTGAGCGACCTGAGACCAATGCCTCTAGGTGAGAGCAACAAAATGTTAGTCTGCTCGTTCAGCCAAAATGAGGCCGACGTGCGGAGATGATGTTTGAAACAGACACGTTTCAGAAATTATATTCATCTTGTGACGGTTGTTGCTAAGTTTCCGGGGAATGGCTGCGGTCGATTGCAAGCGACTCTTCACACTGCGTATGATAGCTGTCTATTGAATATGTTCGATGCCAAAGAGATACGCCACGGAACTACTTGAGCGCTCGCAATCAAACTCTTTGACAGAGCATAGCTTATTTTCAACTGAATGAATTCTTGATAGCCGTGGACGCCATTGGCACAACATGTCTCTGGCCAATCAATGGTCGTGGAGGAAAATGCCTTCCTTGCGGATGAATACTTCTCGATACAGATGAATAAGAATTGTACACAGCAACTGGGACGTGATCTCAGTTGAAAGAGTTCGTCCTTTCCCCTCCAGTTCTTGTAAAGTGCATAAGACGCCAACAAGAGCTTTGTGCTTGAACGATCATCAGAGCCAATGGAACGTGCATTGTGTATATTGTTCGGCATCTTCAGCGTATAACTGCTTTTATTTAAATGAGTCACACGGACTCTCTGTTTTATTGCTTTTCTGTCGTAGCTATTCTCGGTTTGAATAGTTTTCTATCGGCCTTTTCACTTTGTTTCAGCGTTTATCCTGACACCAATATAATTTCATGGAATATAAAGAGAATGAGATTTCTTTTTAGCTAGCCTGTCTAGTGGTACGCCTTTAAAAACAGGATTAATACCCCGACTGCTTCCAAGACTGATCATCTGGACATAAAAAGGCGTGTGAAAAGTCATTTAGCTCAGAGGCTGCTTTATATACTGTTGTTCTTTAAGAATATATAATTTACACTTTATTTTATGTGTTATTGTGTTTAAAGTCGAATATGTACTTGGCTAATGAAATAAAGCGATAGTATTTCTGTGAGAGCGTGTGTCAGCTGCAGATAAGGTTTCCCTCTGCTTTATCCTTGAGAAGGGTTAAGTTGCTGGTATATTATTTTTATTTATTCAAGCATGATGAGGTTAAAGGAAACTTTTTTTCTAAATATAGAGCCTTTCAATATACGCATCAATAATGCTAAGTAGATAACTAAAACAAAAAAACATAGTATGTCACGCCCAACAGCTCAGATCACAACGAATGATATTAACACGTGTTATAGCAGAAATTCGCAAGATATTCTCACGGAGCAGTTCGACCCTTACCGAGAGTTTCATACCTTTCTGCTCTGCACCAGACCATACTAAACATTATATATATATATATATATATATATATATATATATATATATATATATATATATATAAAGTGGATATAGATCCGACAGTATGAAGAAAAATAAAAAAAAAATGAATATGCAATATGCTGTTTTACTTGCATATTCGGATTTTTGTTTTTCCATAGTTTTCTTATATATAAGCGTACTAACCATGAGATGAAGAGTTCCAGTCTCAACATGGTTGATTTATCTAGGAGCTGACCATGATAATATGAGCCAGGGGAAATGATCCCTATGGGCTAGACTGTTGGCAATTGGCAGAAAGTGATACCACAATTTGAATCAGGCCATGTGATTAACATTGAACAGAAGGAAATTGTTCAGATGATGTTGACGGTTGCGTTTGCAGAAATTCAAAACTCATCGATCCAGGGTATGAGCTTATTACTTTTTTTTTTTTTTTTTTTTTCAAATACTGATAAAATTTATCCTTTAGAAACTGTAACTAAGGTCCACTCACCATAGTTTAAATATAATCAGGTGGTGAAAATAAATCACAAATGTGCCTGAGAATGCGTCAGCGGCTGGGATTACGTAGCCCCTCGAGTAATTGCCATAGTCTCTCGGGAATGACCATTATATAACTGTCATAAGATCTGAATAAAATGCTTGACTATAATAAAATGTATAAAAGGTACATTCCCATCGCCAAAAGTTTGCTTCACTCTGTCTTTTCTATAAATGCTTTCATAGTAAGTGTTCGAATGAGATCTTCGCTCGAGCCCTTCTTCCGGTCGTCCTGGATATGACGATAGACTACATCCGGCAGCAAGGCCTCTTCTCAGGAGGTTTTCAGGAGCGTGGAACCACCTCGGAATTGCTGGTGTTCCCAGGTCCACCATGACCGGGGTGGTAGCAGCTGTTGAGGTCCCAGCTATGGGCAAATAGTTAACCTCCATACTGGAGTCAAAACACTATGAACGTGTAAAAATAGGTTTTACTATCAGAAATACTTTGTAAAAAATTATTACCAGCTATAGATTTTTGAAAAATTTTTACCAGCTTTATATATTTAAAGAAAAAATATTACCAGAAATAGATTGTTTGTAGAAGGAATATTACCAAATTTAGATTTTTGAAAGAGAAAATATTACCGTGAATAGGATTTTGAAAAAAATATTACCAGCAATAAAAATTTTGTCAGCATTAAATAATTCATTGAGGTCAATATGCCGGAAAACAAAACAAACCAATATAAACCCTTCTTCCAGAGGAGTCATTTGAACTCTATAACTTCGGGCAGTGAAGAACCCAGACAAGTTTATGCCGAAGGGCAATGTCTTGTCTGGGGATGTAAACAAACTCGACCCTGTGACCTACGAGGAATTTTTGCCTGAGCCTACAGGTTCGGAATTGCCCTCCATCAAAACCAGTTTTGTGCCACATCCTGCTTCGTTTGAAGGTCAGGTAAATACCGGCTTTTCGCTCTGGTTCCTAGACATTTTGAATTTAAACCTTGTACTGGACTAATGACGAAATCCCATTAGTTTATAGTTGACCTGGCTAGATGCAACCATAATTTCTATGGTAATATTTTCTTTTATCGCTTGTATAACTCCTTTCCGGCTCCATGTTTTGCAACCAATTTTAATCTGGAAAAATTAAAACCAACATCAATCGCTTTCTACTGTCCTTCTCATTACTTTTCTCTCCTTCCAATCATTATTAATGTTTCTGTTCCTAATTCTTCCACATCCTATAACTCCTTTTGACTTAGGACGCTTTACTGCCTTACATGGGGTGATACTGATAACAAAAAAAAATCATAATGTTTATCGAACCAAATCGATAATCTGTAATTGTAAACAGTTGAAAATTAAAATTAATGTTAAATTAATTTTGGATGTCCATTCCACGAATGTATCTATAGTTATTTCTTTATTTAATCATATTGATTGTGTGTGTGCGAGTGGAATCTATGAATACCTGAGTAGTTGCAATCATTTTTACTTAAGCAGTAAAAAATGTACCCCAATTTCGGAATCGTCTATAATTTAGACATTTTTGTATATATAGGATTTTTTTAAAATTAAATGTTCGCGTGACAAAAGTCAGATTCATTTTAACTGTTTTTTTGTTTGTTTGTTTTTTATCTTAACGTTTTTCTTGTACTTGTTTGTTTTTTTAACATCAGAAGGTAAGAAAGATACGTCAAGAGACATTGAAGGGTATGAAAGTTTAGCTGGATATACATAGGTCACAGTATAAAAGAAAAAATTATAAAGCTAACATAATATGATGTCCATTAACTTTACATCCTCTCTATGGCCTTCTTAGACCTCCAAAAATTCCATATACTTGGCTTTTTGATCTTGTCATTTTTATAATTTATTTGTTATATTTGGGTACTTAGAGCGTGTCATTAGTTTTCATTGTCTGTTTGAAAGTTTTTCATTAAAAAAAACTAAAATAAACTTTAAAGTAATATGCTCGTTTATCTTTTAAACAATTTTACATCATCAAGTAGGAAGTAGGATGATAAGCAAGACGTGCTTGTTTGGAAAAGCATCTAAGTTTTGTATTTCATATTTGAAACGAGGAATTATTAATATGATTTTTTTTTCATTTCGAACTATTTGTTATCTGCTTGATTGTTACATGTTTGTTTAATCCTTTCACCCAAAGCAAGGAAATAAAGCCACTAAGAGGCAATATCATCCTGACTGTGAAAGAATGAGAAGAACAAAACATTAAAGTCATTGAAAATTGATTCGTTTTCTACGCTAAATCAACTTTTTGCACGTTATTTAAAGCCAGAGAATATTTCAAATTGTAATTATCCTTTTTAAGATAATGATTCAGTGATAAGTGTCTTAGTATTTAATCCTTAGCCTGGGAGAGAAGTGGATTGATACCATTACCAAGGGTATTTGCGTATAAGTGAAAATAACCAATCTAAATAGAAGAGGAAATCTGCTCTGCGATTTCCAATTCCGAGTCGTTATACATTATACCACCTGCACATACAAGCTTACTGCACCTGGTTTTAGATAGAGCAATAAAAAAAAATATAGGAATTCATAAGACAGAAGATGACGATTGACATTGCATTTAAATTTTCGGGGATCAAAGTTGACTGGAAAGTAATAAGCTGGAAGGGAGTTCCACAAGAGAGAGTTGCGATAGAAGAAATCTTTAGCACAGAACTTAGGGTTACGTTTAGACATTTAAAGTGTAAATTGGCAAAACTTTGCCACCAACCTAGTGCTCCACTTACATTCATAAAGTCTGTGCATCATAGAGGAAAGTTCATCAAAACAATTACCATGAAAGTATAGTAAGAAATATAGTGAGGACAGTGACTGAAGCTGAAATGGTAGATCAGGACCATAACATTACAGATTCTTCTTTGGATTTTATTAAGAATCTCTAAATACATAACAGAAGCACAACGTCTTCAGAGGTTAAGAAAACCCTAATTCCATATTTATTAAATATATTTGGTATGAACCAATGGAAAAAAACTGTTAACCAACCTCGACAGTACTATTTAATGTAATGATGATAACTTTCTAACATTTATAAGTTTAACTTTTTCATCGAGTAAGGATCAGAATTTTAATACATTGGAGATACAGTTCAAGAACTTTCTGAGGAACGAGAAAGCCCAGGAAGCTCACCAAACAAAACAAAAATTCGCAAAAATCTTTTATGAAAATCTTATCTTTCGATGGAAATAAAACCACTGATAAATTAAACACTAAAATGAAGAAAAACAGAATCAATCAGACTCCAAATATATGAGAAAAAAGAACAAAATTTCGCTGAAAAATTGTTAATCACACAGTTAATACCCTTGAGAGATTTTCACTTGTCTGACATCTTGTCAATAGACTCGGCTAGTTAATTACCTATCCAAAAGTCTTAGAATACTTTAATGAAGATTACACGGCCGATTTGCCTTATCTATACCAACACTGTCAAGTTGCATCGCTCTCGTGATAAGGACAAGATAAGCCTATTCGCACTTATGCTCAAAAGGAACATTTTTGTCTCGCTTCCAAAACCTAAACAACATCAGTGATTAGATAAATATTTCCCATACAGCAGCTTACTTTCTTAACAATGACAACACAAAATAGTGTTTTTATAGGGAAAAGAGATTTATCTAGAAATCACGATAATCTAACTTAATCTATACTGAATCAAAATTAATTAGGGAAAAATTCCCGAATCGTTTAGTAATGTAATGTAGTTTATGAATTTCGACAGTGTTAAAATTCGCCCTCTTTACACAATGCTGACAGTAATAGTACCGTAAGCTTGTCTGTTCGAATACAACAATCTCTTGAGTTTTCATAGTTTTTTGTTTTTTTTTAATGGATTCTTTGTTCACTACATTCATATCTACCTTTTTATTCCCACGTGTTTCTTTTTTTTTATTATTGTTGTGGAGTAAATAGTAAATCCCGTTGACTATATGAACTAGTCTATGAATATAAATAAAGAGCTTCAGGTCTAGGTAAGAAAAGAAGCTTTTGGGAGTTAGACTTCAGACTAATTAAAACACGCGTCACGGCAAGTAGACGATGCATTACTATAAGCTCTACGAAGCGCATCATAACATTTATACAAACAATTTATAATTAAAAACGAACCAAGCAATGCCCTGTAGTTTAATAACCACATTACGAGATTTCATTGAATAAAATCTGCAAAGTCGAATGTTATAATAGACAGTTTTATCGGAACTATTATCAGTCGCGGTTGTCTGTAATTCTCAATATCTAGCTCATCATAACCTCGATAATTTTCAGGAATCAAGCAGGCCCAGAACTATATCTATGTAGCGTAATAACAGAAGATGAAAAGTGTAACACATATCCGAATATTGTACAATAGGCTTTTCAGAAACTAATCAAAGTATTAAGGTACATGGATATTTGATAAGAAAGACAGGATCATTTGTGGAGTTGCTATGTTTGTTACATATTCTGGAATGGCAGAATAATTGTTTACCAGAAGTAGAGGAGACGCAAAGCGACAGATATGTTGTTCTACAGACAGATGGAGAGAATACCATGGACAGTACACGTGAGTAACGGGGAAGTTCGAAATAAACTTGAAAATATACACTCGTAATTAAAATCAGAAGACATTTTAAAATGTCGGGGAATATGATGATATTCAAAGGACGTAATGAATGAAGGACGTGTAGAGGGAAACTGAAAAAAGTTACCTGATTTTGTGAGTTGGTGACAGAGAAGGGACAAGAGAGTATGGGAAAGAGGCAAACGTTTCTTTGAGCTATAAGGGAAAGGAAGCTGTAGAGAGCCATAATCATCCACGTTCTGAATTGAGACGGCACATAATTGATAGTGATCATATTCAGAATGTCTAACTAAAGTTTTCCATCTACAGGGTATAGTTTTCATTAAGGTGGCTACGCTATGGGTTGTAACGTGCATTAATCAGTTCTTTTTTACAGAGTCCTTGTAAATTATATTTGCTTCAATATAAAGCTCTTGGAGTTTGCAAATAGATTGTTTCATGCTAATATGTCATTCATGTTTGATTTATAAACATTATTTACATTCTTATTAACGTCCTCATCATTGTTCACAACTTTACGTTTGTTGTGCGATCATTCTGGTGTCTGTCGAACTGAACACTTTCATTACCTTTAATCTATAAGGAGGGATTGTTTTCATTCTGCGATGTACATGAAATCTCGTTGCTTTGTTGTGCTTGCCATGTTTCCACCTAGTTTTTGTAATCTCGTTCTACGGACGGAACTCAGAATTAACAGTTCACACATCAGCTCTTTAAATAGTTAGATATAAACTGAACAGTAACTGAGCAGTGCTACAAAAAGACCAAGACAAGTTATGTTGAACTTCTTGCTGCCTTTGTCAAGTCTAACTCGAGCAATCGAAATCCTATTATACATCGATAGGATGATAGAAATGAAGCAAGTTCAAATTTGTCTTCAAGTCTATATTCAATTTGCGCTGTTTACTCAAAGAAAGATGCTTTGAGGAGATGAAATACTAAGTAGCTGGAATTAATATGAAATAAATACTAATTAAGATTAATAATGCTTGGCGAAGATTTATCTCAGGATGCTTCAAGAATTACGCTACTAGTTAGACACAGAAATTAACACAAAATTCTTCTCGTAGAGATAAGTGAATATAGTTGTTTCTTGTTTGCATTAATTAAACATTAATACTGATTTAAACCTGACACGTCTAATTAAATGAATAGTTTACCAGAAACGCTTTAATAGTTTTTTTTCTTATCCCAACGACCAAAATCGTTCAATTAATATTTTCTTATATACCATGTTTTTTTTTTAATTTCCTGTCTTTCATAAATGTTAGAAATGTTTGTACACTTATTTTCCCTTCAAATTTATGGTCTGCCATCCATTTCATACAAAATCGCTAGTTAGGTTAGATGTTGTTTACCTCAGTTCATGTATGAATGCCATATTCTCCAAGATTCTTTGTTATATGTCCAGAATATTTAAAGTATTTCCTGATCCAAGGCACAGGTTTCGTTTTTATTGCTGTTTTTTCTTAGCCCACTCGGGGGTTTATATTTTTCGTTAGTGGTATTCTCAGTATCCTCATGTAAAACTAAATTTCTGCTGTCTGAAATCTCAGTGAGGATAATGTCTAGCATAATAATGCATACTGAAATACGAAATTAGATAGGGAATTATATGAATTAAAATTAGAACCATCAGGTAGAAGCTTACTGAATAATATGTCTTATGGGCGGTAGGGAGGAGGTAAGAAGTGCAGATTATGAGGATAGATAGGATTGATAACGGCTGTATCTAGACCTTAAAAGGTTAATATTGCAGTTGTCTTGGGAAGACGCCGTTTCAATTGAACTTCATTCACAGTAGAATTCGCCCTTTATTTGTCTTACTGTAAGGGACTGAAAGCGTTGAACTAAGGAATGTAGCTCATCAGAACATTTTCTATGGAAAAGGCGACAGAGTAACGAGAGGCGAGCAACATTCGATTGTCGTATGAAATTAATTCATGGCCTAAGGCTGCGTAGACGGTTTTGAACTTTGTCAAAGTTGGAAAACGAGCACTGGGCAATAGTCCATATTTGTTCTGGTCCGACTGTTGTAAAAATGGTGTATGAACAGCAGATCACCTAGAGTTATTATACCTCTGTCGAGTCTTGTTTTCAGAGCAGTAATTCCATTTTGTTGTTGTTTTTTTTTCTTATAAAAGCTCTTAATATATGATTTTCTGTGATCTAATAGATACACACCTACCTACTGGTCGGCGTGACAAAAATTCTTAAACGTCTTTTCGAAAATTTAGAAAATATATTTCCGAATATCAGGAATATGTTCCTGTTTATTGGAATATATCAACGTAAATAGATTTTATTGATGCTTACATGATGAAGCGGGTCTTTTGAGCGAAAAATTACTTGCCAGGTCTTTCCAGATCTATTATTATAAGCCTTTAGATCCATTAAGGTCATCATACATTTGTTGTAATAGCAGACACATGGGCGCGTGATTCTGAAATAAATGCGTGTGCAATGTATGAAGCTAAGATAAGCATACGTGCATGTGTTTACTTTGTAATATAGTTAAGGGGCTGATAATGCGTGCATACCTTCATTGTATAAGCACATAGAGCAGTTTCATATATTGTTTATATGCCATGTCCTCTCAAGACGTAGGCGGTCATATTCTGATAAGAATAAACAGTTGTATCCATTAACATATTTACGCTTTGTAAAATCTTATACTTATATTAATGAGTAAATAGTTTCGTGAACAGATTTGATAGGTAGTTAGCGAAATACAAGGGACATAATGGAAGACAGATATATATATATATATATATATATATATATACATAGTGTATCAAAAATATTTTACAAACATTGGGGTCTGGTTCCTCACAAAAAAACAAGGACAAAAGTCCATGTGTTTTGATACCTGGCTAGTCTTCGACAGGCTATATGTTCTTCGTGGTCAGGCGTACGTGAGGATCTCGCTTTTCCTTGATCCATAGTTTATGGTGTCACAAATCCTGTCTCAGCAACGTAGTGTTGAAAGTATACACGCAGAAGCTTCTTCCACAGTCGTTCACAGGAAAAATACTGCATGCGTATAACTTGCTCTTTACAGACAAAATACGGTAAAGATTTAGGTAATTCGACCGTAGATGTAGCCTGGGGAATTTTAGATCAAAGATCTTAACTCGTGGAATAACAGAGTGAATCTCAACTGAATATTGCGAATGTCGCAATGTTTATTTGACTACTGTTACAAATTGTGTTTAATTATTGGCAACAGAACCGTCCTGGGTATAACTATACACTACATCCGCGTTCTGGGTAAGACCATAAAATACATTCAACAGCAAGCCCTCTGGTCAGGAGGTTTTGAGGAGCGTGTTAGCACTTTTTAATTGCTGGTGTTCCCAGATCCACAGTGGCCTGGGGTAGTAGCTCCTGTTAGGGTCCTACCTATGGGTAAATTGTTAAACACCCAAACTGGGGTCAAAACATTATGAAAGTGTAAAAATTGGTTTTCATATCAGAAATACTTTTTTAAAATTATTACCAGCAATAAATTTTTGAAGAAAAAATATGACCAGAAATAGATTTTTGGAATGTATCTATTTCTGAGATGAGGTATCATGTACACTATTTACATTATTCGGGCTATTGTCCTCATCTTTGTTGCCATATTTATAACAACATTTCTGCTGTTGTACGCTCTGGCCTTCTTTAGGGGTTGGGATGTTGAAGTGATCCCTTAATTTCGCTCGCTGGGTTAAACTGTTCTAGTTCCATGTCTAATAAATGTCAGTTACCGGTTATCTCCTGTTAATTAACCTCTTCAAGTTGTCCACTGCCTTAACCAGGTATTGAACTCATAACACTTTGGTTACTGTCACTGGATCTAACCAACGCCTTTATACACTGCGCCATGTGTCTCCAAAATCTAAGTAAAATGTCAATCCTCAGGTTTTTTTTTGTATAGATACTTGATCTGCTAGTAATTGTTTAAACACTCCATAGCATTTTATATAGTCGTCAATCGTACCCTCGCCACTTCCGCACGTGTCATCCTTCGATTGGTTATATGTTTGGGGACAAATGCGCCACTGTGTATTCCTGCAATTTCTGCCTGACTCAGAATAATTATATTTTGTCCATCGTCCAGTATTAAGAATTCTTTCTTTCTTTCTTTTTTTTTTTTAACGTCCCTCATGTTCCGAGAATGTCTTAGATAAATCAAAGGCACTAATGTAAACTTTTGAATTTACTTTTATCTTACTTTTTTTAATTTTTTTTGTGATTACAAAATTTAGTCGTTATTCTGCGACAGTCAGAAAAACCGTACTTCGAAGAACAAATCGAGAGAGGGAGAGATCGGAATTCGCATCTGATATCTCTAAGATACACTTCTCGATGACATTGTTGTTCTGACAGAACCATGGAACAACCAACAAACAGGCGTTTCTTCGATTAAAAGAGTAGCTATGCTATTCACTTTTATGATCCCCAGTTCACCGCCATGTTATGAGGAAATGATACAAAAACAGGAGAATGCAAAAGCCGTGATGATTTCTCTCCACAACATCATGTCCTTTCTAACACTTACTAACGTTTTTTTTTTAATCTAGATACATCTTCTAATCCCTTTTCTGTCATCCATTTACTCAAGCTCGTTAACTAGGGTGTAGTAACTTGTGAGACGTCTACCGAACTCCCTACATACATAGTCCATTTTGTTTATATTTGTTGTCAACCAACATGGTGGAACTCACATCTGAGAATACCGCACACAATTGCATCGGAAGTACTTCCGGTTCACTGGACTGACTTAGTTACAACAAGTATTTTCACTGCCTTCCTCTGTTACTCTTTCCTACAATAGTTCATGTGAATGTCAAATTTTCAAAGCTATTTCTCCTTATTGTGTGCCTGTTTTCGTTTTATCTGGTTTTCACACGTCGATAGCTCTTTTCTTTTCTACTGAGTAAAAACATTGATGTTTTAGAGCTCTCTCAGCCCCAGACCCGCACTGACTATCGGCTAATACCTGCTCAGTGTCGTTCATATGCAAATAGTGTGCGCGACCTACTCTAAGTAGGTTTTCTCTCAACAACCCATTGTGAAAGAGGACACAACTCCCGGTGCTTACAGCACCACATGCAACCAACTCGGAGTCTTTTATCGGGCTGACCTGATTCTCTGTTACAGTGCCTTAGGAATTTCAGTTGTCTCTTTGTAAGTATAAGTGTTAGGTTTGTTTACAGTATCATGAAAACTTCGTTATTCACATGTCCGGCATCCTTCTGTAGAACCACATTTCTGTTGCTGCAAATCTCCATCTCTGAAGAGATTGTTCGGTATCCCCTACCACATAGAAGAAGCGATATTAAATAATAGTTCAGTATTCTTTTTTGGCTAAATTTCTCTTTTCTCCTGCTTCTTATTAGTTTATATTTTGGAAGGCATCGTTGGATATACCAATTCGGATTTCGGTGACGCATTTTCTATCATCTATTTAAACACTTATTAGATATTACAATGTTTGTACTTCTTTGGCCGTCTACTTAAAGGTTTATCTTCCGCTTATTTTTAATTATAACTCGATGTTTTGTAAGATTGTGTTGAAATAGATCTGTTATTATGAGGAATGCTGACAATAGAACAAGATGCTCTCATCAAATTTTGCGTGACACGAGGTTTTATAATGCGTTTCGCAAACTTTCTTTACGTAGAAAATAGATGCCGTCAATTTTCGATTTAACATTACGAACGTTCAAGACGACCAGTCACAAGTAAAAATGCCTTGTAAATATGGTAAACTTTCATGAAATCATCCATGAGGATCGTGGGCAAACAGTCCATCTGCCCTCTCACATCGTTGGAATTTGTTATGAATTTTGCCAGGAGATATTCACGGAAGAGTTGCATAAGCATCACGTTGATGTGAAATTTTACTCTTGGCTGGAATCGCTCTGTTCCTTCCCAAAAGGATTATTTCAAAGGAATGGTAGCCAAATTTAAATATTATATGAAATATGTGATTCTGGATTAGTGGTAGACATTTATAGACCTAGTCCAGAGTTTTTCCGATACCAATTTTACCAGTTGACTAACACAGTCATAATGATGTAAATAATAATATTCATTGATTTTTTTTTTTTTTTTTTTTTTTTTTAGCTCTCAGAAAACCTCATTTATACTTAACTATGCACTATATCCCCATCAGTTTCCAATAAAATGCCTTTTGGAACGACTGCATCAACTTTTATTTTTAAAAAGTGTCATGTCACTTCAAGAAGTACACGATCATAGTTCTTCGATTCCGTTTCCTGATTATCTCTGAATTACCATAGCTTCTTTGGACGATGAATGCAGTGGTTTCATGTTATCTTCTCCATGGTTTTGAATTCAGTGTAATCTTTTTTATTCCAGACTGACGGCCATCTAATACACTATACACGACACCTTTTCCACTTAACCTTCCTATTGTGGAGGAGATGAAATCATAACTATCCTAAGGACTGTGTGAAAGTGAGTACAAATGGCTAGGCTTGTATTTGATCTGGGATCGCCGATTCTTCTTTCAACGCTTTTCACGCTCCGCATTGCATTTACTGCCTGATGACGAATTTGCTTTACCTGATAGCAGTAATTAATCTGTTCATCTGGAGAAGAAAATCTATATGTATTTGTGATATATTCATCTGGAGAGGAGATGTTACATTTCAAAATCGTAATAGAATGAAGGTGATATCTAACTTGTACGTATTTCTTTTCCCTGGAGCCGTTTTGTTGAATCTTTAACGCCAAAAGAATTACTATTTTCGCATATCATATTTCTTTTTACTTGAAACATGTTGTTCGGAGACTTTCAGAATAAATTCGTTGAAGATCTTTTTAGGGTCATTTCCTTCTCCCTCTCTTCAGATTATCCTACATGTTTTCGCCCATTTGTTTTCTTTCTACATCTTTGAGTTCTACAATTGGCGGAAGTGTTGTCGGAGTTTAAAAACGAAAAATAGACACGTTTGCATTAGGGGAAATTAAGATAAATCGAGAGAAACCATTTGTATTCGTTATAAAGAAATGCTGTTGATGTTCTCTGATTAGTTGTCACGTTTCTTTACACATCTGTATCTCTTTGAGAAAAAAAAGTGTTGATATTCTTTGCCGACGACTTTGAATTTCAAGAATGCTTTTTTTTATATCCAGATAGAAAAAAAAGCAGTACAACAGCTTGTATCTACTTTGATGTTTATACCATGCCTTTAGTAAGGATTTTGCCGTATAGTTTGAATGTCGTAGGCGTTGTGTATGAAAGTCGGGATATTTTATAAAAAAAAAAACGAATTTGAAGCCCGCAATAATAAGAAAAAGAACATCAATAACAACTTTATCAACACTGAACCAAGAACGTGTAATTTAAAATACATTTACACCAGTTTGCGTTAGAAGACTTTGAATTATCAATATGGTTTTGAGCGAATTTCATTGAATTGAGACGAAAAAAAAACAAACTGAAACCTTGCAAGGCTTTATTTTTATTCCTGTGCTGAAGCAGGTTTAGTGTTTTTCCTATTACTTTAAAGTTTTAACAACATTACATCCCTTCTTTGTGTTTTTGATGCAACAGAATCTCGACCAATCCGTTTTGCAGACTTTTTCGTGAGTATTATCGATAGAAAGAACCGTCTCTAATTTTCTTTCCTTGTGGATAATACACCATTTTCCTTATAAAAGATAGAGCTAGAAATGATTATTTAAAAGATTGCATACATGACACTTGTTGCTTCTTTGCTTTATTCAAACCTGTTCTAATTTTAGCGAGGTGTGGAATTCTATGCTCAACAGGGAAAGAGTTAGAAAATATTGACATTTACATAACCGAATACCCTGGGTACGTGGGTGGATGTAAAGGGTAGCGTCTGTTTATCTCATGTTGCAAGAATAAATTGAATGATTTGGCGGATTAGTCACCATTTTCGTGTCACCATTTCTTGGAGAAAAAAAAAAGAAAGACAGAGTTATCTTCATTTAGAGCTTAGACACTTGAAGACGTTGTCTGACCGCATCATCATTTCCCTCGTCCGAACACATCTTAGGACCATCCGGCTCATTTTCATTCCACTTGGGTGATAAGTCTATAATAATTTACTTTGAAGTGACTTGGTTTTCTGCATTTAAAGATATTTAGGTGTTTAGTGTCAGTTGTTGGGGAGAGGTAGCAAAAAACATTTTTGATGCTCTAGTTTAAATATATGAGAGGGGCATTAAACGAAGAAGCACTACTTAGATAAGGGAGAATAGGAAAAGTGGTATATGAACATTTTCTCTCTCTCTCTCTCTCTCTCTCTAAAGAGACAAAGCGTATAACTAAAAGAAAGAAATTAATAAGGACCATATACGCCTTAACAAATACAATAGACTGAACTTTGATTGACTTGATTGTTTAACGGCATATCAACTTCATATGGGACATTTAATGCCGAAATTTCATTTTCTTGAGAGATTTAAAGTATTAAAAATATATTTTATTCTGCTTTCACAGTTTAATAAATGGTAGACAGTACTCAGCCTTTTGTGTGGACATAATTAATAGAGGCGGTGATATTAGTGTTTTATTTTTTCGTTTTGTTGAGGATATTTTGAAATACAGTGTGATTACTTTGAGAAGCTGTCGGATATATGGATTGATGCCGCGGAAGACTTACTGTAATTCCCCATGTATAATACGCCTTCATCCATAACACACACACGGAAAAATTCTCCTGATAATCAAACCGTATAAATTGTACGTCTCCAAGTTCATTACAGCCAGCGTTTCCTAATCTTATTAAAAATGGTTTTAAACATAGAATATTATTATTCTAAATTAGTTTTGTGATAATTCTTATTTTACGGTCATTTTTTAAAGATTATTGTAACTGTGCATAATACGCACCCACCTGGTTTTGCTTATTTTTTAGAAAAAAACACATATTATGCATGGGTAATTACGGTATTTCACGTTGGTTGAATATCAACCTTTATTGGTTATTTAAAGCCGAAATATTTTGAACACAATTTTATAGCTTCAACGATATATATTTTGAAGATAATCGTATGCGTAAAGAAAATGTTAGTCATTTTGCCATAATATTTATTTCATTTTCGTAGTGTTTTCTGGATGGGGACACTATTTGTTCATAGCTGTGACCCTAAAATTTGCTAGGAGCCCGTGTCAGAGTCAGCCTGCAAACAACGTAAATTAAGAAGTGGTTCCAATCTCCTTAAAATCTATAATCTCTCGATCAGAGGCCTTGCTGCAGGATGAGGTTTATCGTCAAACTCAGGACAGTCTACATTGAAATTCTGAAAGAATAATAATCTTCAGAAATTCTAAAATGCCTTTTCATCTAAGCTGCAATAATGAAAGCAATCTGTCGCTCTCTAACAATGACAAAGATTTTGTCTTTTGCTTGTAAAGAAATCCGCACAATGAGTGAAGAGTATGGTGGAAAATGTTTAACACCTGCATAGCAGGAAGCAATAAAAATTCTAAAATTGTTATTTGAATTTCAGAAAAGAATAACATTTACATCACTGCACAAAACATGCAAAATTTGATATGGTGTAATACGATATAAAAAGAAAATTAATAACAAATACATTTCTTAGCAAACTTTGCCAACACTCGCTTTCTGCCAACAACAACAAAATCTCTTTCAATAACTAAAGCTGATGATATTTGAACCACTAGTCAACACGTGACTACCTGTTCATCCCATCAACTTAATTTGCGTCACTTATAACCGTCTTTTACGAGGCAAATACCAGCAACAGGTCTGCTTCTCCGGGACAATAACATGTCTTGAATTTTAAAGCAGGCATTCTTTTATGATATCATATTCACTGCCCATATCTTATTTCTGGCTTAAAGAAATAACGTTTAACTTACATAACTTATAATTCGTATCGTTCACATGGCACTAAGCTGTTGCATAGATATACTAAGCTTTGACGACACAGCGTTGATATTGACAGAGAGAGAAACCTTCAAGTACTACCAGAGAACGTAAACATGGAAAATGAGAACTGAATATATATCGGTTGTAGGATAAAATATATGGCTGCCAACAAAAGGAACAATCTCAAGGAGTGAACTTCCAAGTGGTTATAGAAAAATCAAAATGTTACCCAAATTTTAATGGGAAATGTTTGAACAAAAGATGGAAATTATGACACCAAAATCCGATGGCGTAATGGAACAGCAACATATGCCTTTCAAAAGCAAAGCAAAATATTAACGAACAAAAAGATTGTCTTAGAAAAGAAAAAGATAAGCGTGATGAACTACTATATAATGTAAATCCAACTATATGCCAGTGAATGCTGAACATTTTACTTACAGATGTGGAGAAGAATGAAGGTAACAAAAATATGGTTCTACAGAAGGATGATGAGAATAGCATGCATTGAACACGTGAGCAACGACGAGATTTTAGAGAAAAGGAAGTTATACGTACTACCAGAAAGGAACTTTAAGATTTCTAGCGCACATAATGATGAAAGAAGGCTTGGAAAATTTGACGCTCACTCGACATTGACCTAGTAACCAAATTAATAAGTTTGTGCAAATGGATGGCAGAACAAGGAATTGGAGGGATGATAAGGCAAAACTTACTAAGAACTACAAAATATAGGAAGTTGTGGAGAGCTATAATCGCTCCCGTCTTGGAGGGACACGGCAAATAGTACGAAGTTGTTTTCGTCTTCTATGTAAACTAAGCCCAAAGACCATCTTGCTTGTTTCTTGTTAAATAAAGGTGACATTATATATAGATAGTATCTTTCAGAGTGGAACTTAGTTTCGAGGCGCACTCTTCCAACGAACAGAAAGTCACATTCCTACCGTTAATCTGTCGTTATGTCTATGACAAACGATTGAGACGAGCTATATTCCTTATGTCGACCAGTTCAGATCCTTTACAGATAGGACACGCATTGTGACGTACACATTGAAGATCGAAGTTTCGCTGTGGGTCGACGTAAATGTTCGTTCGTTATATTATGTAAATTCCCTTACTAAGCGAAGTAACTTTTTGAACAAAAGCCAATACGATCTGAACGAAGTTTTCCAGATCGTTACAATCGTCTTCAAGTCTAGTATCAACCGTTTTCTACTCTATATACACTTGTAATTTGCACTGAGTTCTTTCTTTTATCCTTACAGTCACCTCATTGTTGCCTTTTAACTTGAGCATCACTTAAATCGTGTATCATGTGAGAGAAGAAAAGCAAATTCTCTCATGCGCTTGGAGGCAGATAATGTTGTTGACCTAAACAAACACATCGGTGACATTAAGTCGAGTAAGAAAAATGGTACAGATACAAAAGCACTATAACAACGATATACCCTCGTAGATTGAATCCATCTCGAAGGTTATCGAATATGATAACGGACAGTATGCGACCGACGTGTATAACAAACAAGACGAGTATACCTGTCTGAATAGAAAATTCTATAATCATACTCATATATACATGAAGTTTATTTACTCATTTATGTATTCCACTTTAAGAAAAGTTATTTCATATCAGTGAAGTTAAGTTGGGACGTTTTCCGTTGACCTAAAAAGGATAGATTAAATTAAATCACTTGCTAAGTTTGCTGCCAGGAAATTTGCTTAACTGTGTCGTGCAAGACAATTTTTCTCGCTAAAATCTAGCTTACATATGTATGAGTTTAACATTTGATCTTGTTTTGAATATTTTTTGTTAACTCTGGTCTGGTGCTACTGCTATATATTTAAAGATTGTTTATAAAATTCCAGGAATCTGCAATGTTAGCGATCATAACCTGGCATCTCGGCTTCAGTCACTTTCCCACCGACGAAACTTAACTTTTCTGTGTCTTTTCTATAAATATTTTCATGATAATTGCCCTAAGGAATATTCATCAATTGTTTCTAAACTTTATGCATTTAACAGTTGTACTAGCGTTGCGGCAAGACGTTGTTTTACAGTTACATTAGCAATATGCAACCGTAAGTTATATGGTAACAGTTTCTTCACTCTCACGTCTCGCTTATAGAACTATTTTCCGGCTTCTCGTTTCCAAGTCAACATTTATCTTCAAAAATTTAAACGCAATATCAATCGTTATCGTCTGTCTTCTGAATTGATGTACTTTTATTGTTCTCTCTCCTTAATAGCGGGTTTTTTCCCATGTTCTCTAACACTCAATAACCATCTGGATTTTATTGGCTTTATTGCCTTGGTTGCGATAAAAATGATTCAAATAAATATGTACAAGTGATCCTGTAAATATTTATGCACATTGCGATGAGTGGAAATTAAATGATATGGCTGAGGGTAAATTTCAAAACTCTTGCACTTTCCTTCGTATTCAGATCGTACTTAAATTTCATCGGAAAACGATCAGTTTAATCATATCAGCTTCACATTTCATAACTTGTGCCCTTTCTGGGGATGACGATAAACTACATCCGACAGCTAGGCCTTTGATCAGAGGATTTTGATGAGCACCTCTTTATTGCTGGTGTTTCCGTGTTTACCCCGACCCGGAATGAGGGGGGCTATCAAGGTCTCAGCCATGGGAAAATAGTCAATCCCACAAAAGGGATCACAACACTATTAAAATATAAAAATAGGTTCTAATACTAGCAATATGTTTTTAAAAAGTAAAAATATTACCAGCAATACATTTTTGAAAAAAAATTGCCATAAAAAAACTCGTGTCGGCATGAAACAACCCATTGTGCTTGATATGCCATAAAACAAACCAAACTAACCTAAATCATAACTTGTGCAAACCTCAAACCAGTTCCTGTAATCGTTTAATAACCTACTTTGGATTTCATCAAACTATATAAAACATAGAACCGTTGTTCCTTTCTTGTATTATGATTTTACTCAGCCACAGCCTTATATTAGTACTACTTTCATTTATCGCTAATCAATGTACTTTTCCCCTGATTTTCAGTGCACAGCAAAAATATTGTATGCCTAATCGCGTAAAAATATATTGTCACATGTTGTGACACTCAGTGTTCCATCAAGTGTATTACCTATCGATAAAAATAATTTCATTAAATGACACAAGATAGGAGATGGAGTAACAAATATAATTAATGCACACATATCTATGAAAGCTGAAACATTAACTCCATAGATCAGCTTCAAATACAACCGGTGCGAAAACATATCAGTGATGGTGGATTTATTTTTCGTTTGCACTCTTGATATATATATATATATATATATATATATGCGTGTGTATATATATATATGTAAAGATGAGTGAATAAATATACTGATGTATTTCATAAATCGTTCACAACGATTTTACGAGTAGCATAAAAAATCTTTGTTAGATGGTTCAATGAAAACGTCTTTCCCAAGTGTCACCATGTGACCTCTGACCATTTCCGTTCGCTTGTTTGAGCCAAAATGTATGAATGGTCAGCAGTTAAATATCGCCAGGTCTGAGCTCACTTTACATAGATACATGATTTAATATTGGAGAGTTTTTCTGTTTTTGCTTTATTGATAGTTCACGAAATACAAGACCCAAGAACTGCCTCAGGTAAACTGTTGCTAAGTGATAATCCTATAAGGGAGACAGGAAGAAGAATGACGAAATGCTTATAAGAACGTGTAGGATAGATACCATTTGACTCGGGACTTGAAAAAAAAAGATTGTATTTGTCAGGAATACATGCACAGAAATTGTCTGAGTAGAAAGGAGCACAAAGGGAATGGGGTTGGTTTGCCGCCGTGAACATAATATGAAACTATTATGAGCTGGTGAAACTAAGGAATGTAACTCGTCTGAAAATTTTCCATAATAATAGGGATTGTTGTGAGAGTTAGGGTACAAGTAAAAATAAATAATTTTGTAGGGTATCAGTCTGATAGACATATCTTTAGAGGAAAAAGTATCGTCTAAGCGTAGAACGATTCATAACAACCTTCTCCGTATAATATTATTGCATGAGGTATTGCAATTATTTTTGTCTTATATAATTGTATAATAAAAGCAAATCAGATAAGAACAATTTCCAAATTCTTGATTATTTCCATATACTTGGATGTTGTCAAAGTTAAATTTTGAGTTAACTCTTTAAGCCCAGAATCAGGCAAATACGCCTGAAATCTCAAAACTTTACAGTCAGAAAATCACTGAAAGCGCTCAAAATCGTGTAGCAATTCATCTCAAAATACGGCGCTAATATTTAGGGCATAATTAACTTTTACGATTTTCATTTCCAAAACCATATCTTCAACAAGCAGCATGGCCCGGTTGCCTGTGCTTGTTGCCCGTGCTTGATTAAAAAAAGCATACGACTCATACAAATAATCGGTATCAAGACAGGGAAGATAGTGACTTAAAATATTTTGCACTTCCTTGCCTTTAAAGGGGTGCTCTTTGCCGTTTTGCTGATGTTACTACATGCCTTACTTCTTGCCTATCTCACAAATATTTTTTTGCACTTCCTTGCCTTTAAAGGGTGCTGCGAATTTTTTTCTAAGCTCTATACTAAATCTGTTACGAAAAAAAAAGAACTAAACAAAATGAACACAAAACGATCAGATTTAAAATAAAAAGGACTCGTAACTGGAAAAACCGAATGAAAAAAAGAATGTTAACAACAAATACTTTTTCACACCCAACCCAGTTCTGCGGAATCAGAATCAACGTTGAGTTTAAGCAAGCGAATGAGCCAACTCGAGTAAAGTGCCATGCAGATTTAAATTTTTCCCATTTGTGACGAATGCAGCTATCGATCTTTTTGCATGCTAGCATGCTAGTTAACATTCGTGTCGGTGAGCTGTTTGCTCTCACGATGGCCAATAGAATCTTCCTGCCTATTCATGGCAGCCAGCTATAGGCTCTCACTTTGGCCAGTACAAAAATGCCGCAAACTATATGAAAACTACCGTAGAAGCATGAAAAAATCGATTATTTCCACTATCGATGGGAGTTGGGAAATGCAAAGTCGGTCTTGGCCTTCCCGCTAACTTGGAGCATGTGCATGTAAATTTTGGTGCAAATCCGTCGAAAATTGCGACCGTGCATTCGTTACACACACATCCTGCCTTTTGTAGGTAGAGATCTGTTTAAAGAACAATCAAATTACTTTCATTTAAAAAATAAAATAGTAATATTTGGTTTTCAACAGTGTGTGTGTGTGTATGCTTTTTCATCGATTTCACACCATGCAAGGCAGTAAAGCCAGTAGAACACAAAGGGTTACTTGAAGTGGAAGAGTAAGGATACAGAAACTATACTGAAGATTACGAATAAAAGAAGAGTAATAAGGAGGACTGTAGAAAGTGATTGACATTGCATTTATATTTTTGAAGTTAAAACTGGCTGGAAAGCATGGAGACGGAAGAGATTTCCATAATGGAAGTACGTTCAAAGAAACTGTTAATATAAACATTAATGTAACACCTAACCAACTGAACTGTATAGTGTTCAGATCTCGTCACCAGTTTAGTATTGTGCTTAAATTCATAAAGTCTAGATACCCTGGAAACGAGCTCAGTCGAACAATAGAAGTATTTATAGAAAATGTACAGGGAGGCAACTTTAGGACGGAAAGAAAATGAATCAGTTCAGGACCAATAATATTGATGATTTTTCTTTGGATTTTATCAAGGATCCTCTAGATATATACGATTAATCGCTCTAACATCATATATTCCGATTTTTCTCAGCAATTCGTTCAAGAGTTGAACGATTTAATAACTGAAATGTGTTATGGATTGAGAGTGTTACGGACACTGCGTGTACGTTCTAACAAAATTGAAAGCACCATCTTTCAAGATTTAACCTCTGGCAGTTTTTTAAAATGTAAGTTTTAAAAATAAGCAATTATTTCATGGATACTATTTCAAAAATATTTAATGATAGTTTTCAGACATAATCCCGCCACGACGTATATGGGTCGACTTTCCGACATTTTTAGGCGTATTGTCTCATCAGAAAATTAAAATTATCGGACCTTTTGTCTGTTTGAATAGACACTGTTAACTTTTCAAACAATTTTTTCAAAAGATGTCTCACGAAGTGACTATGAGGAAAAAAAATGGTCTAATGATCTGATAAAAATTGCTTTCACATATCTGTGGATAGTTTTTTTTCCAAATAAAGCGCTAATAACTATTACTACTGACCGACGGGCGTAACCGTCTAAATAACAAAAAAAAAACTTAGGAGAGCGGCACCAAAAATGGCGTTGGGCCTATCGATGTTCACGGGACTGAAATATTTGTGCGAGGAAGAAATATTCAGCTTTAGCGGAAATGAAATAGTTAATCGCTCGAGAAGAGGGATAAATAAAGAGGCATTCATGTATTATGGAAGTTACCACATCACAGCCGGAATGGTATATTCCTTGTGTTGTAGATGCTCGCCATTTCTTTTATAATAGACAAATATTTAGTCATATTTTATGTCCTATGGCAGTCACGGTCGAGGCTGATAAATTTACAAACTATTTTCTTCTGAATCAATTCAGTATATCATTAATCAAGTCAATACGGCGTTTACTGCAATTATGAAATAACTTGTTAAATTATATATAGAGAGAGGGAGAGACAGACAGACAGACAGACAGGGATCTGGTGCACGTGGTGTGACACAAGGTCTCCAAACAACCCTTCTCAGATTCTGCATTCAGTATTGTCCTTCCTCTTCACTGCTTGCCAAGTAAACTGCACATTTCCCCTGTTACTTAATCCATTATATATATATATATATATATATATATAATATTGGAGGAAAACGTATGACAAAGTGTAATTTTTTCACATTTTGTCATATATATATATATTACGACAAAATGGGCGAAAAATTACACTTTGTCATACATTTTCCTGTAATATTGCTTTATATATATATATATATATATAGTAGTGCGCTCAAGAACCTGATCACGATTACTTTTGACTTCGTACTTATGTATCGACGTATTCCGAATAGTTCCGTCTGTTCATTCATAAGGCTTGAATTTTTAAGGCGCTTTCCGAAAGTGTCGCACGACTATGAGATTCGAACCCGTCTTATAGTGGGAATGCGAACACGCCCATATATATATATATATATATATATATATATATATATATATATATATATATAAACAAAGCAAGCACTAATGAAGCCTCAAAGAACAACCCTACGATTACTAAGCCTGCAGAAACCAAACAGATGAAACGACGAAAGAAAACGAGGAACCAGAAACAAATAAAGAAAAGGAAAAAGAAGTTAAAGAAACCACAATAAAATACAATACCTACCTACGCATAAACCTAAAGTACTCGGTTCCTGTCGTCTGCCAATAGCTTAACATAAAACTCAGAATAACGAGTTTGGTCTGAGTTGCTGAGTGCAGGTTGTTTTTTTAACACACACACACATATATAGATAATTCCTCAAAATTATATAAATTTACTCTTTCTTGTGAATCGTTAAATAAGCTACTTAACTGCAATTAAGCAATATTTACATTTATATAATTAATGCTCATGAGGATTATCTTCGGACATTTCTGGTTGAACGCTTATGGTGTTGTTAATGAAAGCTATTTTTGTCTGTGACTTGACCGGCCGAAACAAAGGAATAAAAACAACAAAGAGAGTACTCTTTGAAGAAGAAATATTTCCATCCTAATTCAATTGATTTGTCAGAAGGGAATTTATCTTCAAAAGTCGAAAACGTAAAAAGTCGGAATAACTGAAACTGATTTTAAGGTTTTGACGTTTTTATTAATTTATACAAATATCTTTCAAACTCATAAAAACCATTGTCCGAAAAACTCAAGACGCAAAGAATTTTTATACTGCATTTAATTCGATGTATTATAATCTTCGTTATTATGGATATTAATATAGATTCGCATTATGTCTAATAATAACATAATACCATTTATAATAATCAAGATAGGAACAATAGTCTGAAATAAAGTACAGATATTGAAAAGTACTATTCTCAAAAATGAAATAGAAAATTATTGAAAAGCTGTACGAACCGGCCATGATGAACCAGTAATGCACAAACCATCTAGCATTGGATATATAAAATCCCAAAATATATCAATGATGTACTTCGGGACGGTGGCTTACTGGATATTGTAATTGGTTAAAAACATGTTGTTGGCAACGTGTTCTGGCTCCATACCTGGATCAAGTAGTGAGAACACTGGTTCAGCAGGACGAAATAATAATCGCTATATTCTCTTTTCAAATGTGTTATTTTAGGACATACGTGATCACTGCTCTCGACAACTTCGTAACCCTTAGTAACTTTTGTCTTTTTTCTATCCATGATTTGCGAGACATTGACGCTTCTATTCTTTGCTGTTGACTTCTCCATTTAGGCGTTCAAATTGGACTCTTTTATCTTGTTGACAATCATATATTATGTCTACATACTATTGATAGTCCTTTCTTCCCGCTCCTTTTATCGGCCTTGTCTAGGAAATCATGAATTTTCTCTTTTGTCTTTGCCAACAAGACATCACCATCTACCATAAGACTTACACTGTTAAGATTTGCGCCCCCACCGATAATAGATCCGGATATGGGTCCCATCTCTCTTTCAGAGATTGAATTAATCCAGCAAAAATGACACATCCTTGTCTTACACCACTCCCGTTCTATTTTCGTGTATCTGCTCATTTTATTTTCTATCCGTAAGCAAGGTGATTTCTCCAAATTGATGTTGTTTTCTTTTCCACGGGAAAAAAGTAACACAGTAATCAACGGCTCCATCTCCTAAACAGAATAAATAACTAGTGATGAAAAAACCATAGTTGGTCGATAATTTTGGACCATAATATGATCTACAATAATCAAGATTGGAAAAAAAATAGTTTGAAGTAATTAAAGTATTAATTGACAATTACTCATCTCCCAAATTCAATGCAAATGATTTTGTTGTAAAATGCAAGGTTTTCTTCCGTTATTTTATCTCTTGTCCCATGCACTGACGTTATTTTTAAAATATTTATTCACAAAATAGGAAATTTTCATATATAAAACTTCACACCCATTCACTGAATCTGACAGACCTTTTGAATTTAGTTTTAGAAGATTGCTATTATATTCTAAATTTTTAGTCAAGATATAAAAATAAAAACATGTCATATTTGCTGCGTTTTGTGAGATTTTGTATTTGAAATTATATAGTTTCAAATTTGATTAATTTATACAAGATGTCCCAATATCCAAAATAGTAAATATATATATAAACAAATACAAAACGTTTATCCGTCTAACATATTTTGGTTAAAGCATCTTCAGAAACTGAGATATGCAACAAAGAAATTCTAGTATTTTTACTTTTCTGGTGTTTGATCTTCATTGGTCAATCACGTATCACGTGAATACAACTCATTAGTATAATTTGTGGCGTTCAGAATTCGCGGAGTGATGACCCTTAATCCGAAGTTTAAAAAAAACAAAAAAACGCAAGTATTGATATATAATAAAAACCAAACTCACTTCATATGGGGAATAATATTATTGCCTTAGACGAAAATATAATCCGTCTGTTTTATCAACCCCGGTATAGACTGAGTTCGTGTTGTATATAGAAATTTCACTGTGAAAGCTAAAAAAAAAAAAAAAACAGTTGAAAAACTATTACAGAATTTATCCATTTCAATGTTTCAGTCAGACGAAAGGCACGAGAAAGTATTCAGGGGGTGTGGAAAGTATTTGCCTTAAGTTATTAAATTATTTATTTTATATTAAATATAACTTATTTTTATATATAATTTTATTTATTTTTTAAATATAAATTATTTAAATTGGACTTACTTTTCTATATAAATATGAATGTACTTGAGAGATACATAGAAGGTTGAAGTTCAAATACACTAAATTCGACCTTGCTAGCAGTTTACTTCTCTGTGGCCAAATCGTTTAAGGCACGGCAAGCTAAATGACGGTTCCGTATAGGATACAGGTTCGAATCCTGTTGGAGGACGAATATTTTCTGTGAAAATTTCTCGGACATTCAGGCCGGTAAATGTTGTTTAATATTGTTTATTATAAACAGAATATTTACTTAAATATTTGTATCTATAACAAGAATGTACAAACATAAAAAAGTCTTAAAATACACACACACATATATATATATATATATATATATATAATGAGAGTGAGAAATGAATAAACGGTGTAGACATAGGAATGTATACTGCATGCAAAATGTCAGTTTCATACCTTAATGCCTTTGTCTTTGAATATCGCCTTGATATTTTGCTTTGCCTTTTTATGAACCTCTTTTCCGGATAAAATAGAGCAATTTTATTCCAAGGTTAATTTTTATTTGTAATATTAATGATTACAATCGATCTCCTTCTACCAGGCGTAATTCTACAATTATTGATTTTATTTATCTATTTATTTTATTATCTCGTATTTTATTAAAATTTATATCTTCACAGATATCATTGATCTCCTTATTGGCTAATATTCTGTTTGGTCCTTGTAGGAGAGTTGAGTCAAACTACGCTCATTGCTAATATGTCATCACCTGTCACGTTGTAGGGCAAGTGTAAGTAATACAGTTGAGAGATTAGTGTTATCAGTGGCTGATTCTTAAATCGAAGTCGTTTAAACATAATGGAAAACAGGAATTATGGTTCATTACCTCATCAACCAACTAAGACAATATATTCCTTTCACGGACATGGCGTACATTCTATACTGAATACAGTCTATTACAACCTTCCATACTTCATAACATTTCCCGCCGATAAGAAGAAAGTAACCTACACATGGGTAACTTTTCGATGAGCTGGCTAAAATACAAACACACTCACACATTATCCCTCATTGGTAACACGACTTGGAGTTTCATGCTCAACAGAATCTTCAGGTGCTGAGTATAGACTAACCGTTAAGTATTGTTCAGTCTGAGGGATAATATGTATATTTATTAATGTATACTTAATAGATCTGTTACATTGCATCGAGCACTGTTTTATTAACACCAGCACTATATGTGATATATATATATATAATATTCAGCAGTCAGTATACCACATAGCACCTTGGAGCGGGTAGAATGGAGACCAACGTGTTTTAGTTTTCAATCTGCTTGTCTGAATCATCTTCAAGAAGCGAGAGCAAGATCTAAAAGGTCAGCCAATCTAACAGTGATCTCATCTCACAATCCTCACACTTGCTCCATATGTGGCCTCCGGGTCTTAAATGCCACTTAAGATTATCGCACAAAATTTCATAACTGAATCAATAATCTGTCAGATCCTCATACGTCGAAACCGACGGGAGAATATATATATATATATATAACCGGCTGAAAATTATTAGGTTGAAAAATAATAACCGTTTTGGTTTATCAGTGATTAGCGATGTTTTTTTCGCTAAGAGCATGTGCAACCTAAAAATAAAATTTGCAGGCGTTCCTATCTTTTCCACATGTTAAATTGTGATGTTTAACACACTTGCTAATTCCAGATAACGTATCTTTCTAGCAATGATTTCATCGTTAATATCCGATGAACACCCCAGTTGCGGTTAATCCTCCAAAAACGTTTCTTTAGAATGAAAATCTGAGAATGAATTTTGTACTTGTCGGTCAGTTCTCTCTCCTTGACAATAAAATCTACATATTTCTCTCGATATCTTTCTTTCTATCTTCTTGCTTCAATGTGACGTAAACAGACTTTCAATCACTCAATAGCATTATGAAATATATTATTTAATCCACAGTGTACGCTGCGACTCCTAAAGTTAGCATAATACCTTCGTCATGTACAATTATTTTACAGAAATTGAGAAATCAGTGTTTGTTATTAATATTTACGTGTATTATGTTTATTTTATTAACAAAATCTAATGATAATGAAAATAATAATGTAATATTTATGTAATTGTAATACTCGTATTAACAAGATATGTTCATCTTAAACGCGTTTTCTCTCTTAATCTATTGGTTGATCAATTTGTTACGTGTACAAAATATGAATAAAGACCAATGGCAAACGTCTTGATCGACGCGTTTCGTCCTCTGAGTGACTTACTCAAGGTAAAGCAAATTCCTCTCAGAGGACGAAAAGCGTTGGGTAACACAAGTTTTCCTTTTGTTTTTATTCATATTGTCCTTTTACATATATACTCCAGCTGAATATTTCACATTATCATTATTATTATTATTATGTATATATTACGCTACGTATAAATGAACAACTCTCCAACCCAGATATTGACCTGCAACTGAGACATTTAAAGGGAGCTGCTCAGGTGTTCAATGGCGCAGTGACCCTATGACCATATCCGACGATAATATTTGTATTGAAGCTTTACTTTTCAAACAAGAGAATTGATAAAATTGAACAGATTTAATGCTTAATATGTTGAACAAATTCTTTTTGTTTCGTTTTTTGTTGTTTTGAAGACGACATTGTTTCTTTTTAATCGTGATAATGTCCGAGTCATTCAATTTGAACTCTTCATGTGCGCAGGTTCCATGTTTTTCATGTAGAAATTTTTATTGCCGGCATCAGCATATTTTAATAATTAATTTCATTTAGTTTGTAACATTTGTGATTTGTTCTTTATTTTTTTTTATGTTTTTGGGTCTCATTCCAGTCATATGTAGTGGCTTTAGCTGGAGACCAAATAGCAGAAAATCTTCTCAATAAACCAGCATTTTTTCTTGATAATGTCATTATTTGTTCATAATACTCACCATGAATTTGGGTTAGGAAATTCCGAAAAAATATGTCATGTTTTATACCTTTTTTAGAATTTGTAGCAGCTAAATTTAAGTTTAGATCTTTGTCGTTATTTGCTTCAATGTATCTGATTTTAGATTAGGAAAGTGAAATTATGAACAAACACATTATTATGGTGTGCTTTAAATGAAAGTGAACATTTGCACTATGACGGCACCGAGATATGAAAGAAAAGAGTAAAACTCTACTGTTTATTTTTTAAAAGATGTTGCATCACATGACAGTGAATATGGCAGCCTTTTCAAGAAAGAAGAATCTATGAATGACGACGACATTGAACATGTCGAAAACATCTACCACATTGTAATGTTTGATAAAACTGTTAGCGATCTTAGAAGTTGCTTAATATCTATGTAAATAATATCTAGATAAAAACAAATCACGTAGCTTAAACAGTTTGTTACATAGTACTTAATTTGGACCATAGATATAACTGACATTGTCATCCATGTGCGAATAATGTAATATTTCATAATCTTTTATTCTCGCTAGCTCTCTTATATATGTGTGTTTCTGTATGTGCCTGAATCTTTCTCTCACTTATAGACACCATGTAAAGTACTCAGCCATGGCTTAACTACACTGTGTGTCAGTTCTGTGATTTCCACAAAAAGTGTGGTTTATAGCCTGACGCCCAATTGCTTTAGAATTATGTCCTACATCGCCAATTGGTTGTCGATCAAGAAATACAAAGAGATAGAGAGCCTAGTTTGCGGGCATGGGAATGAAAGATTAATACCTTTCCCAAGGTCAATTTTAATGTAATGAATGCAGATTTTTTCTCCCATATATGGGTTAATTAATAAGACTTGTATCACAGAATATTTACCTCAATAAAGGATCCGTAAACTCTAAATATTTTCTGGTTTAATAACCAACAAACGTATGATAAGCCGTAGAAAAGGAACCTATCAATCAACTCTAAAGAGATCTGGAAAAAGTGCGTATTATATGTGAAAATATATTTTGGCTGAATTTAGTAATATTCTGGTTTGTATGCTTTCGATTCTTCTTCCAATTATCACTTCATTCAGTTTTTTTTTTTTTTGTTACTTATTTTTAGATTTCATTTTTTGTCGTTGCCAACCTATTAAATACTACTACTACTAATAATAATAATAGATTTATCAGATCTCTATTTCATAAAATTATAGTTCTGTTCAAGGGTCTGGTCTTTATCTACTCTTTTAATATCAGTTTTGAATTTAGAAAACTGAGAGAACGTTTCTCTCGTTTCTTTTCTGTCCCAATCCCAGACATGTTCTTATATTATTGATCTGTATCGACAGATTGTAGTTCTTTACATATTTCCCAAGTCATATATAATTTTGTATTTCCTTGAGCATATTTTTCTGAATTCCTTTAATATATGACTGAAGATTTCACTTCTCGACGTGATACTTGCTTTCATTCGTTCTCTTGCTGATGGTGTAAGAAACATTCTGTACAAAATCCACGACCAAAACTACCAGCAACATTTCCCATTCTAATTTTACTGCATTCAACAATATTATTATCAAAACCTACAATCACCTAAACTAGTTTCATTCACACTCGAAACAAAAAATATTTATAATGTATATATTAATAATTTTTCGTATTATGAAAATAGCTTATATCAGCAACATAACGTTTTGTATTTTCCCAAAAAATGTTTTTATTATTATCAGTGTCATTATTATGAAGATTAACTTCCAACTTGTTATTATTGACGAATTTCATCATTGTCAGGAAGACGATAATCATTATTATTGGTGCTGATTTTAATTCTACTGACTTTTGCGCGCTGTCAGTTTGAAAAAGCGTTAGTATAAAATCTAAATGTTATTTGCCTTTGAGTGATATTTGTCTAAGGTCTCAGATCGACGGTATCCAGGTGATTGTTAACAAACAAATCATATTTCCCAGTAATGACAATAAAGTTGGCCAAACATTTGTGACTTGTGATGTTCCCAAGTTACTCAATTCATGAAGGGCTGTGGGTAGAGAGTTATTGAGCGGGCAAGGGGTTTGGGGGCAACAAACTCAGCGGAAAGTTAATCGGATAGCTATGTTCTCAACCCATAGCTGAAATACAATAAAAGCCATTGCACAGACGCAGGAAAATGAGATCTGGTTAGAGGTGGCGTCGATAATAAACTCGGAGATTGGCGCTTTGAGATTGACCATCAAAACGTGTCTATTTCTTCGATTCTTGTTTGGAAGAGATAAAGTAGACGAGTGAGTGGAGATGTGTAAATTGCGGTCGGCTTTCCTGGGGTGCGAATGAGATTTTAGAGTGATTACTAGTGTTAATGATACTTTAGTAGCATTAGTTCCTTCCCAGACTGATCGCTTGACGAGACCCGAGGGGAGCATCTTTTGATAAATTGTATCGAATAGTTAGAATCAATGTTCTATTCTAACAAAGAGACCATTAACGAATATATATATATATATATATATATATATATATATATATATATATGGTGTATTCATACTGCAAGTATTCATACATCAAAATAAGTTGGGAATTAAAATTCAAAAGTAATTTTCAAGTTCAAATCAATAGCACTTAATAGAAAAACATGATATTCAAACAATTTATCCAAAATATTGATTTCCTATTCAGAAATTGGAAAATATTATAAAAACTTAAACAGACCTTTTAATTTACATTTGAGAAAACCTATAAGTATATATACAGGGTGCGATAGACGGGTTTCATCTAAATTATGCGATAATGAAAATAAAATTGATATCTCATTTTAATAGATATAGTTACAAAAATACACTACAATATCTTGAAATACTAAAGAGTAAATTTATTTAATAAAATCGCCATTGGCTTCAACCACGGCCTCCCGACTATTTTGGAACTCTTCTGGACGGTCTACTTGTTTAGGATGCTGAATACTTATATAATCTATGCCTTCGGTTCGTCTTTGGTATTACAAGGTGTTTTGATGGTCTCTCACTCAGCGTTGCTCTACACATAATCAAGGAGGTTGCAGTCTGCGGATTTAGGTCACTAGATGTAAATAGCGATGTGGTCGCAAAAATTGTTTGACAGCCGTAACTGGGTTTTCATGCATGTATGGCAAGGTGCAGGGTCCTGTTGCCAGACAGAAGATCTTCCAGCAGCTACCCTCTTAACCCAGAGCAACACTGCCTCCTCAGGGCATTTTTTGTAGGCCTCAGTGTTGAGTCTGAAGCCCTGTGGGAGGTATAATGTCGCCATCACTAGCGATCACACCAAACACCATGATGACTACTGGATATTTGGTTTTCATCATCTTGGTACATCTTTGGGGGGGGGGAATAGCATGCAAACGGTTGTTCTCTGAGTTCATCATCTTATCCTGGCAGAATTATTTCTCGTCTTAGAAATCCAAAGCGTGTTCGGTTGGATGGGATGCTTGAATTTGTTTAAAACCTTCGTAGCGCGGTCTTTCCTCTTGTGCTTTATGGACGGAGATAAAAATTGGCCTTTTCTCATCTTATGAGAAATACCGAATGTTTCCATGCACTACCTGCCTGATAATTAACTCGGTCACTTCTCTGTCCTCAACTATGAACATGATTTCCAATCATGGCATGGATCTCACCAGATTCGGAAGTTCTTTTCCTATCAGAATGAGTTTTCCGAGCTACTAAACTTTCGTAATCACTATTAAACTCATCGAACTCTTTCTTTTAAATCTGATCCCTTTCTTCAGATTGACACCCAAACACACTGAAATATTTATATTGGATCTTCTTACGCGAATACCAAAGAGTACAGCAGACCGTTTGCAAATTTCTGGTGAAGTGCATTGCGTCGTAGTGATTTTCTTTTCACACAGACGGTAGCCAACTGACCCTACTACACTGTCACAAAATCGACAAAATCAAAAACAGCGCGCAGGCACGAAATTAAAAATATAAAATGGCGGCAACTTAGCCAAAGCACCCTGTTTTTTTTGTTGTTGTTGTTTTGTTTTTTTTTGTTTTTTTTAATCAGTGTAAATTATGTCTATCAGCCTGCAACATTGAGATACTTAATAATGGAGGTGTGCCCGACAGCAGGGTTCGTTGGTAACTGAGCCTTGCTGGTACGTGACACTTTCTGACCTAGTAGTGTAGAGCACGCCAGTTTTTACTGTCATTTCTCCTATGAAAACTGAGGCAGGTTCGAACCCGGGCGGAGAGTATATATTCTAAATTCTCTCGAATGCGCGGTCCGGTAGAAGTGTTTCAGAGTCAAAGTTACAGAAGGTGTTTATTCAAAATAAAGATTGGAGTGATAAGAAATATATAATAAGCAATTAAATTCAAAGAAATATCCGTATACACACTGTTAAAAATGGAATTGCTCCAAATACGTCTTAAACTCATAATAATTGGTTATGTTCTTTATGCATAAAATGGAGGTATTAATATGTGGATGTTGGTTCTACTGAAGTAATCTTTGCCACATAAAGTTATGAAATACAAATGCATTTTTGTTGAAAAGCCACTGCATCCAGTTTATTTCTGTGATTGTTTCCCGATGAGCAGTTCAAATAAATCTTATGAAACTCTGTTAAATGTTTGAATCTTTAACATTCTCTGAAGTTTGAATTTAATATCAGATATAAAAATTTAATCAATTTTATGTTTTATATGTTCTAATATGTCAATTTAGCTTTGTCTGAAAAATGAAAGATTGGTATTACAGAATATAAATAAATTTCCAAGCCAAGTTACAATATTTTAAATATAGTAATTTTTGGATAAATGTTCAAATGCTCAATAGACATTGGTTTTTTTGTTTTTTTAAATTTGAAAGTTTTCAAATTATAAATATTCTCCTATGGTTATAAAATCCATCATAGTCGTTTGAATAAAAATGTTTGGGAACTAAAATTGCTCCCTTTGCTAATAATGGTAGCATTTGTCCGCAAATAATTGATAATTTAAACTGTCAAAAGCACAGAAAATGGTGACTTATTAAAGCCATTATTTTTTATAGCTCCTTTCAGTTTAACAAAAATGCTCAAATGTTAGAAATATTTTTAACTTAAATATAGTTATGGTTTCAATAACTGAGGAAGCGATAAATTTATTTCATCTCATTTAAGACATCATCACAAATTCACGCTATATTAAAAGAGGGAAAAACACGGGGTTGGATATAAAATATCAGCAAATCGGCCGCCATCCAGAAACCCCCTTTGCATATAAAACGCTACAAATTAACTGTATATATACGTAATAAATTCTCCAAATCTAATAACGTAATTAAAAGATGCTCTTAAAAACAGAAATTCTAATTCTACAAAAAGACACATATATCTACTGATATTCAATGGAGTTTTAATGTGTAGGAATTTAGATTTTATATAATATCAAATTTTACCACATTTGCTCGTCTTCATTACTGCTTTCAATATTATATATATATATATATATATATATATATATATATATATATATATATATACATACATACAAGAAAAACTGATATGAGCTGATCATTGGAAACAGGAATCTATATTTCCAGTAAAGACTTGTATCTTTCAAACTTTAGTTATCACTGATGCTAAGGATAACATAGGCCGAACATGTAAGCAACGACCTGGTTTTGAAGAGAATGGATACAAAGAGGAAACTTATACTTAACATCAGGAAGAGGCAGTTGAAATTTCTGGGACACGTAATGAGGAACATAGGAGCCTTCGAAAATTTGATACAAGACTGACAGATGGAAAGAGGGACAGGAGAAATCGACGTGTGACATACTTAATGGTCTTGAGTAAATGCATAGCAGAACAGTCTGGGAGAACTAACAAAAAGCATAACTGATTAAGAGCTATAAGGGACACTGTATCACTGAAATTAGTTAGATACTGTAGTTCTGTATATTTCTTTTTCTTTTCGTTGAGATTTTTAATTGCAGGGGATATTTATGCAAAGGTGACAAGATGTCTTTTTAATGTAGGGCTGAATTCGGTTAATCCCAGAACGGCCTAGTCCCTGCGACCACTGTCATGTTGGCGTCAAAATTCCAACAACTTTCCCTCATTTAGTGCAATAACGGACGTGTCCTCGTAGAGTTGAAAATCCCAGGCGATTTCCCACTTGCATAATAACAAGAATAAATACCATGCATTGATTCCGCCATTACAAAGATTGTATTTTGTTATGGCCAGCCAACAATCACGGCGTCATCAAAGTGAATACCAGATGAAAAGTTGGGCAAAATCGGTTGAAACGTGATTTAATTACGCAAAAGTATTTTTTTCAAATATTTTTTTTTCTTATAATTGATAGGATATTCACAAATTACAACGATGAACATGTAAATTAAACCATTTTGTGGGAATACATTTTGTGGATACCTATGCAAAATATGAAAGGTATGCTTTCACGCTTAAACATGAAAAATTCTTGTGTGAGAAGTATTTTAAAAAGCAACACACAAGTACTTATAAACATGAGTGTGTAATTTGTTGAAATGGTTGATTGAGTATATTAATATATCTTTGCATTTGCACGGCAATGGCAGCGTACGCAGTGGATGAAAAGGAATTATTGTTTTCGTACATGGCATCTGAAGGTCACATACAGCAGGAAAAACAGAAGAAATCTAGTTACTCGGTCATATTTACCTCACTTTGCACCAACTGATTGTTACCTTTTTTTATAACGCTGAAATGTAAAAAAAAACTTTCTCTAGAGAAAACCAGAGCTAAGAGTTTATCTAAAACATTTTAACATCAAAATTTTCACACCTATTCAGAAAAGGTATCGAAGAGCTACCTGATAACTGAAAAAAAGGTCATTGTAAATAATGAATATAAAATTGAACAACATTATACTTTATTTTTTAAGAATAAATTTGAAGGAAAACCGAAGTTATTCGTGACTCAATCAAATAGCATTGTTGAAGTTTATGGAAATATGATGAAGTTCGACGTTTTGACATTGGCAAGTTTGGGACATTCAGTGACCAAAGCGGTAGACTTAATGTCAGTTGAATTTATGATTTTCTTTTTTTTTTTTGTCTGACAACTATTTTCATCCTTTCTAGTAGTGATGGTAGTTTTCTTCCAAAACATTTGTTTTTGTTAGTGTTGAAAGTTAATGCCTTGATTATATCATTTAATTCCCAGTCTTACAAACAATATGTTGTTTCTTTTTCAAGTCATGTGGTTTTTGTTACTTAGTAACTTACGTGATTTGGTACCTTCAATCTAAAGGGTTTCATAAATCAGCGTCTTCTTTTAAGGCCTAACGAATCCATTCGCTTGAAGGCAAGTTTAATGGGTGATCTGAGAAAACGGTTAAATATATATGTAGTTTTGACATTTCTGACATAGTTGGACGAGATACATATGATGCATGTGATAGTTTCGATGTGAGAGACTATTTAAGTACATAACGTGACGTTTCAGGTCAATATTTTTTGGTATTGTAGCTTCTTAATAGTCGGGTAAATGTACCTCTAGCGCTGTCTTCCCTCTATTCATTTACCTGATCTCCAACACTTGACTTATTATAATTAAATCACACATTATAACCATTATTATTAAATGACTGCAAATACAACTCGTATTTCCAGAATCTATTAAAGAAATATATATTTCTATATAGAAATTCGTGTTAACTATCCTTAGTGGTCGACAGTAATTAAAAGACGGCAATTACTATCAAAGATGTTTGGGTACACATTTTTATTTTATTTCGATTTGGTAATAGTGTTGTATTTAGTGTGCTGATATTGCAATCTATGGAAAACATCATGAATCGAAGAGGCTCCATAAGTTTATTAATAATTATTGGTTTTGTTGCAAGAATATTTCCACCTACATTCCATTAATGGAAAAAAAAAAGAATAATCATGTTTTAACAGATGACGGAAACTGTGACACCGAAATTCGAAGACTCGTTGGAATAACAAAAGATTCCTTAGAAAACCTTAGAAAAGTATTAAGAAACAAGAAAATTTCACCGAAAACAAAGAAAAGTCACGATTTGTTATATAATATTCGTCTTCTTACATTTCTATTAATCTTTTCACCCCAGCAAGGCAATACAAAAATTAAGATGCAAGGTGTTACTGCGTATTAGAGAATATCAGAAATAAAACATTATTAAGCAGCGAGAACAATAAAACAGGAATTAAGATAACCATTGACATTGCATTAAAATCTTGGAAAATCAAAGCTGACTGGGAAGCAGGGAATCAGAAGCAAGAGGTACGATAGAAGAAACTTTGTGCATAGAACTTTCGGTTAAATCTAGGCATTTCAGCTGTAAAATGATGAGAATTGTCTTTTAATCTAGTATGGCGCTTAACTTTGGTAGGTCTAAGTGCCACGGAGAAAAGTTATTAGAGCAATTACTGCGAAACTATATACAGAAACGGGACATGTAAAACATATGGCAGTGAATGTTGGACAATCTCCTGACCGAAGAAGAAAAGACATAAGACAAAAAAGAATTTCTCCTAAAGAACGATGCTGAGAATTACGTGGGACTGAACATGAGAATAACGACGAAGATTTAATGAAAATGACAAGAAAAAGGATACTTATAGATTATATCAGAAAGAGACAATTGAAGTTTCTAGAGTAAATGATGAGGAAAGATGGCTTGGTAAAGTTGACTGTTACAGGAAATATAGAAGCCAAGAGGAGCATAGCGAATAACCTACGTAACGAGCATGTGTAAATGCGAGGCCGTACAAAGATTAGCAAAAAGCAAACTCTTAGTAAGAGATGCAAAAAACAGGATGTTGTGGAAAGACGTGATCGCCTCCATTGCTGAAAGGATTATACAAAAATGTTGATAGGTGTTGGTGAATATTCATAGGAGTCTAATCACATTTGTCTTAGGATAGATATTTACGATCAAAATATCTATTAGATTCTCATTTTCCATTCACGTTCTACAGTGATTGCCTAGGTGTAGTTTCACAGATAAACATGAGTTGTTACATTTATACACCATATATAAATAAGGGATAGAATAAGCCGACTTAAAAATTAATATCATCTCAACTTCACTTAAAATGGCTGTAGCCTTTTTCTCCTAATTATTTGTAATTAGATGATATTAATTAAATATAAAGCTGTTGATTAAGAGAAATTCGTGTTAAGTATCCTTAGTGGTTTGACAGTAATTAAAAGACGGCAATTATTATCAAAGATGTTTGGGTACACATTTTTATTTTATTTGCGATTTTTGTGTAATTTTTCTTGCCAGCAGCTTCGTTAAAGCATTCGATAGCTTATTCAATTGTGATATTTTCCAGAATTCTATTGGATTATTTTAAGGGTTTTTTCTTTAATCTTTAAAGTATGTTTGGTTTTAATTACATAATTATTGATTCTAAATTAAATACTTTGAAAGAAGAGACAATTTTCCTTTTTAAAATAAATATTTTTCTTTCATTTCATTCGATATATTTTCTGCTGCATTTTTACAGTTCTTTCGCCCTTCATAGTGTAGCACTACTTCCTCTATGTGTATTGTTCCTTCAGGATCTTGGCTCTCCACACTTTCCTGTTCTTTGTAGCTATTATGAGCGCCTCCAACTATTGAAAAAAAAAGTTTGTGTATATCTAATACATATATTCAACTGGTTGGCATAAAATGACCCATCAGAATTGAAACGCCATTAAATCAACCGGACATTTGTAGATCGTAATTTTTGCAATTTGTTATCTCTCCTAACCCCTGTTTTGCCATCCATTTACTTATGCTTACTAGGTAGGCTGTGCTTTGTTTTTCTTGTGCTGTCCTGTGAGTATCAATTTTTCCAAGACATCTTTCCTCGTTATATTCTCTAGAAATATCTATTTTTTTTATGTTATATATGTCTTCTCTAAAACTTCCTCGTTGCTCACATGATCAGTCCATGGTATTCTCAGTATCCTTCTGTAGAACCATATTTCTGTTGCCATAATTCTCTTCATGTGTTAAGTGATTGTTCAGTATTCACTGCCGTATAGCGATTACTAAACGTAGCTTAGATATGGCACAAGACCGAACGTATGGAGGTCCTAGAGAGGATTGAAGTCACTTAGTTGTAATTGATTTAGCAAGACAATCTTGCTAAACCTTACACCACTTCGAAGTGTCATTATTCACTGTTATATAAGATGGCTGGTATTGCGTAACAGTTCGGTACTTTTCTTTTTTGTTTCTAACGAAATTTTCTTGTTTCTTAATACTTTGCTTAGCTTTTGGAAGACACCTTTTGCCTTAGCAACACACCTTCGGATTTCAGTGTCGCTCCTTTCGTCCTCAAATTAAAACACTTAACAGACATTTAAATTGCTGTACCTCTTTGATTACTGTATCTCTCGTATGTAATGTGCATTTTAGTCTGTTTATTTTTTATGATAACCATTAATATTTTTGAAATGCGGCTGAAAATTTAAAAAAAAAATGGAATCCGAAATATCTCTCGATTCAAACACGGTTGGCTCGTCAAAGTAAAACAATTACCTTATCTTCCCAAAATAACGGGGATATTAATACTTAAACAAAGAGCAATAATAATCAGGATTCTGAATGGACATTGAATTAAAATAATTTATAAATATATATCTTAGGCATAGTATATACGGTATCTACGCTTTTATATGTCGGTGTTGAGAAGCTAACGACTCGACTTAGTTTCCAAAATCTCTAAACAATTGTTTTTGTTAGGGAAAAGGCTCGCTGATTGGCTTTAGAACTTTTCTGTACCTCCTTGTTTGAAATTCTCTCTCTCTCTCTCTCTCTCTCTCTATATATATATATATATATATAT
Organism: Acanthosepion pharaonis; assembly: GCA_903632075.3. Taxonomy (NCBI): domain Eukaryota; kingdom Metazoa; phylum Mollusca; class Cephalopoda; order Sepiida; family Sepiidae; genus Acanthosepion; species Acanthosepion pharaonis. Next base: position 3,877,819 of record CAHIKZ030002179.1, on the reverse strand, counting down.
ATATATACGCCTGTGTGTTGATATATAAAACGTGTTTACAGAGGATGGGCAGACAATTGGTTCAGGACCAACAAGCAAAGGAAATTACCATTAATCGTGTAATTGGTAATATTAGCCACTTCACAATCTAATGAAAATACCTCATTAGTCATTTGATATTTAAATGAACTGTTCGCTGTCAATGGGGCTTGTATGTTTATTTTGTTTTTTTTATTATTATTTTTAGGTAAAGAACCTAGACAGGAGGTCTGGGTGGCACAAAAGACAAGAAAATATGGTCTTGATTTATTGAACGTGCCACTGATATTAATTTACATAGATCCGACTTCAGTAAACCAAAAAAAGAAAAATAATAATGAAGTAATTTCCTGCAAGCCCAGCTTGCATTGTGATATAATAGCATTGTGCATAAGCCAACTAACCAATCCTAAAAATGCCTTTGCAAGTGAAAAGGCACAGTTGTTACATTCTCATGATGATGAATTATTAATGTTTGGTGGGAGTGATACATATTTAGAATAGGCTCGTTTAAAAGTAAAGTGCTTAAATACTTATCATATGATGCTGGGAGTTTATTTAATCTGTAATCTATCAAGGATTATCGTTCTAGACGTAAAATAGATTCATTCAGTTATAGGTTCAGTAGAGTCATCCATATTTGTTGAAATCCATGGTGTTTTCTTTTTTTTTTTTTTTCCTTTTTTTTTTTTCCTTTTTTTCCTTTTTTTTTTTTTTCTTTTCCTTTTTTTTTTTCCTTTTCCTTTCCCTTTTTTTTTCCTTTTTTTTTTTCCCTTTTTTCTTTTTTTCCTTTTCCCTTTTTTTCCTTTTCCCTTTTTTTCCTTTTCCCTTTTTTTCCTTTTCCTTTTTTTTCCTTTTCCCTTTTTTTCCTTTTCCCTTTTTTTCTTTTTGACAGTTAAAGTATATGTATCCCATGTGTAACCATCTTTGTACTGCTTCATGTAGATGGGATTTGAATTCTCCAAAGGCTGTTTACCAATCACTGCGTGAAAGCCCAGACTGCCATGTTATATGCCCTAAATGCATGGGAAGAGATGTGTTCATTTATTTTCTCTATGAATTTTGTATGAAAGTAAGTGCAGTGAATTTGACCGAAACTCGAACACGGCTCGCCAGTTAATCATTTCCAGTTGCTAACCATGCATCAAATGGAACGAAAAAGATACCTCGGTTTCACCCAGATTTAATAAATCAAGATTTCACCTTTTATTTTATTTTATTTTAAATTACACTTTTTTTCTCTATTCGGTCGAACGATTGCGGACATTCAGGAGGTTATTTCGCCAACCTTTGCGCTTTTGCATTAAAGTCTGAAGGTCATAAGTGATTGCTGGACGACTAACCAGTCTTGCTCCATAGCTAGGTCACTCACAAGTTCTTGTTTTGCTCACCAGCAGTGTCCTGCAAAGCGCACCTTTCTTTTATTGCTATTAAATATAGACATATTCATTTAGATTTCCAACTTCGAAACAATTTCGTTAATATTCCTAAGGCTGGTATTGTTCGCAGTCCGATCTTTACAATAATTTGTTAGATCTAATAATAAATAGAACAGAATGGACATAAAAAATAACATGCGATGCGCATATTGGGTTATAACTTACCAGAAAAATAAAACTACGATAAACTTTAAGTTATGGGTAACTGAATGACAAAAGATAAAAGCTATATACACGTTTACGTCCCATAAAAAGCTTCATCAGACAAAAGTAATGTTCTTATTGATGGAATTCTCTGCAAGGTAATCATGAACCGATGGAAAACGCTGGAGATGTACAGACGCTAAATTTTAAATTTATCAATACCTTGTGCCCGACGTGTTTAGATGCAACAAACCCGCCGACTTCATTTAGTTGCCGAAATTTTTTTTTATCGCTGTTTATTTAAAATAGCCCCACACTAGAAGTTTTAATTAGGAAATGTGACATTTAAGAAGCTGGACGCAAATTTATCGCGGAAGGTTCAGTAAAAATGCACATTCTATAAATATTCGCTTTAGTAAATTACTTGTTTTTTAATTAACGGATCACGTTTTTATGTTCAAATCTATTACGATGATGATTGATACACTGAGTGCGTTTTGTAAAACAACTCAGTGATGTTTGATTTAAATTCTTAAAGTCTCACTTGGGTATTTTTCGTGAGATTTATTACAGGCTATAATATAAATAATTTTAGTCTATAAATTGAAGTCATGTGTTGTTAACGAAATTAATTTCAAAATATAGTTAGTTTAGATGACCAGACTATGGCAGCTGGTCTGTCTTACGACTTACCTAGCTTGCACAGATGCAGGTGTAAGGAATTGGCTTATAAAATTCTATGCCTTCAAAACCCGAGCCAATAACATTTCATATTTAAAGAACAGAACCTGGATTTTCTCTAGTCATGCTGAGTAGTTGAACTTTAAAAAGAAGAAAAAAAAACTGCTCCTTGCCTGAAATATCTATTGGGGCTCAAATGGAACTTGTCAATACTATCCACTTAAACGCTAAAACAATAGTCGGCTTCATGTATCATTCTCCATTTGTACAGATCCGGCCAAAAATGGAATATTCCTGCCATATCTGGATCGGAGCTGCCCAATCCTCGCTTATTAGCCTCGATAGAATTCAAAAGGCTGCTTTGTGGGTGATGATGAATTGTGCTTCATCCTTCAACCAGTTTACCATAGACGAAGCTCTACTTGACTTTGGCTGCCTTTCTATTATTCTCTAGATTTGGTTGAATTACATTCCTTGGTTTCAGGCAAACTAAATTTCTTGGTTTTACTTGTTTAAACCTCCGCAGGGAAAGGCAGCCTGAATCGACTTATCCTAATTCCTTTCCTATTCCACTGGTAAGGATTAAGTTTCCCTTGGACAGCTTCTTTCCCCAGAACTGTTGCAATTTTAAACGGATGCCAAAAGGCATGCTTCCCTCACCATTACAATCGTAACCGCGTTAAGCTGTCAGCCACACTTTATCTATCCTACATATCCTGATAATATGCAACCCTTGTTCCCGCCCTTAAAACTTTCATCTAGCGCAAATTATTACCTCGAGTGGCTCTTAAGCCTTGTACAGAGTGAACAAAATTTTAAACAAAAGTAAATTTGATTTCTTCCAGACTATTCTGTTGGAATGTTTTATTTAGATCTTGTGTTTTACTAAAAATAAAAGTGACCGGAGCTATGAATAATTATAATGTAATTATTTACTGATTGTATTCTTTCTGACTTATTGGTTTTAGGGTTACGAAAATGTTAGTGTATTTTGTTTAGTTTTGTCAGGTAAAAGTATCGCTGAATTTTGATATCGGTGTTAATCTTGTTGATTTTTTTTTTTAAATGGTTACTCCTGAGTATTATGTAACTTTCTAACAGATTAAACCAAAGATACCCCTACAAAAATTAATATTGCTCAAAATTACCGAATCATTTCGAATGGCACCAAATTTCATCACCGCCTAAATCAATCATGTGACATTTTACGATAGCGTTTAAACTTTCCAAAAAATGTATTCGACCCAGATTTATACATTAAAAGATTTTCGTTTTCATGAATCACATTTGCATAAATGTCGGTCATCAAGAAACAATTTCGCATAAGTGTCAGTGGCCGCCTTTTCTATATCGTGTGTCGTAAATATTGTCCGGCATACCAGTGATGGTAAACAATATAATAATGAGTTGAACTACTGCTACGATGAAAAAACGGTGCGTTACTTCTATTGTCATTGATTTAATGCAGTTCCCCCACCCCACCCAAGATGGTGAGGCGTGCCTCATACATGCGGCGGAAGAGGATAGCAAGTGAGGCGGAATGATTGAAAGACAATCAAGGACTTAGAAACAGTATATACCAAAAAATAAATATTATTTTCAAAATTTAAAATATTATGGTTGACTTATGATTGCATGCTTAAGTTCCAATATAAAAATATAATTATTGACCAATTTTATCATTGTCATATTTTTGTACTATATCAAGTAACTAGGATCCGTAAATTGGAGGAGAGAGTTATCAATAATAATTAGATTCCTCGGTCATTTCCCTTTAACTCTCTCTCTCTGTTTTTTCTTATTTTTTTTATTTTTAAATTTACTTTTTTCACATAAAATTTGGTGAGGTGTGAGCAAATATTCATTCCGAAAATGCAGCCCAAAGAAAAACGTTTGGGAACCACCGTCTTAAATTGTGGGTTTGATAATCCACTACTATATTCGACCTTAAAATCTCTATAACACACATATGAGCGCTATCCACAATTTTTGCAACCAACGTGGGATTTTCTTAACTGACGCATTCAACCCTATAACTTGTATAGCGCAGATGTGTAGGCGATGCCCAACTCCTGAAAACGATCTGGGATCTTGACTCATAAAGTCGAACAATGAAATCGAAATAACGTTCTTAGGCATGACAGCTGTATAATGATAGGCACTCCTTGGTTTTAGTTGTTAACATTGCTGCATCCTGAAATATGCATATCTAAATAAATGCTTGCAGAACCGATATTCAACTGCATGCCTTTCCAACAGAATTCCGTTGCAGAAGAAGTGAATGATAACAATGATTTAACGATTACCACGCTGAAAAAAAATCGTCCAAAGCTAGTCCGCTCGCTCTTACATGGACGGCAAGAATTTATCATCAGACAGAATTTTCAGCTTCAGATATAGGTTTCTTTCTATTGTGAATAAAAAAGATAGATATATCAAAGCTGGAGAAATAACATTTCATAATCCACGATTATCTTTTTTGCTCTACGCAGAACTTGTACAATGTATCATCTTCCAAGTTAACTATTTAATTTGCCTACTGACAAGATAGATATGCTAAAATTATCTCTTTGGCTCACTCCTAGTCATTAATTCACCGATAGCTCTGGTGTGGTTTACCCCGTTTTATTCCAGTTATTTGCCTCTTTACGCTATCTACAATTTACGAATCCTTAATTATACTGTGACTTACGATTTGTTCCGCTTATATCGGTTCTCTCTGTTACTATTATAATGTTTTTTATTCGCAGTCTCTCTTTTATGTGTTACTTCGGACAAGCCAAAAATTCATAAGCGTTAACGTCTACTTTGTGAAACCTACTCTCGAGAGGATGTCTCTCCGATCGCTAAAATCATAACCTCTTCAAGTCAACTGTTATCTTTACGGCATATCCTCATAATCTAGACCTATTTCCGCCTCTTATATTCCTACATCTTCATTCAATAACTCTCTGTCTTGGGTTGATCTTGAGCCTTGCATTATGTGGTGTTGTAAGAACTTTTGTTTTTCGATCAGGTGACCCAGGTTTAAATCTCATCGGATTGATTTTTTTTTTTTTTTTAGGAAGGTGTCATCTTGATGTTATCGAGTGGGGGAGGCGATCCCCACGTGCGATACCTTGTAGAAAATGACTATATAGCATAACATACTTTTGACCCCAAACTTGTGAGTGAAATTAGGTAGATGCAACAGTTCGGTGGCTGTTGATGTCCGTGCTTACACGAAGACACAAGTCATCTTGAAGGTATGTTTTAGTGTACTGGGCTTTTCACAAACTGTTAACTGTGCCAAACGATGCGCTCCCTTCCCCCCCCCCAAATTGCAACTTAACTTCATAACAGTATAAACTACAGATGGGTTTGTGAATGTTGAACAAACACGAATATGTCTTAGTAGGGTTTGTAACAAGGATTGCCTAGCCATCCTAACAGTGATCGAGTATCTGGTTAGTATTAGTGGGAGAACATTTAGTAAAATTATAAAGTAATAATAGTTCCAAAGAGTAGTAATAGTGATGCAGTAAAGTGGAATATGCCATATAGAATCCTCAAAAGGCTTTACTAAATTAAAAATCTGAAAAACATAATAAAGACGATATCGTATTCTCAAATTCAATTAAAGAAAATCTCTTATTCTTTGACATTCGCTTTATTCAAAGACTATTTTCTCGCTTTTGATTGATAGATGTTATAGATAAACTGTTTCGTCCAAGTACATTCCGGCCTTCTTCAGTTTTTCATTATTTTAGCTGATTGGCGATATCTTGTATATGTTGTTGAGTGTTTTATCCCCGTCGTGCGCTCTGATGGCCCTTCCGACTAAGCCAGAATGAATAGTAATGATATGATTAACCGTTCATTTATAAAGGAGCATTTATTGACCAGACAGAATTACTGTTGATTGAAATTTATACCGGTTGTCAACAAAGAGGAGATAATTCTGTCTTCCCAACTAACTTAGCCTAGAGCAGCATGTGGATATGAATAAGAACTTTTTATAAATATATTTCTTAGAAAGTAACGGATTCGAAACTCGGCTCGCTAATTTCTGTTTCACTATCTCTACATTCATCATAGAATAGATTACTATATTATTCAAATTCTATGCGATTTTTAACGACTCCGCATCAAGTCGGGCAGATGACAAGAAAATACTTCTAAAAAAAGTACTTTTAGCGGTTATAGTCAAACAATTGGGTCAATTCCAATACATTTCAGGTAGAAACACTTTGTTACACTTGTCTGTCATTCAAACAAAGGTTGTTTGTCTCGGGGGTCATCTGAAAGGTTCGAACACATCTTCTCTTTAGAGGCAGGCCTTTGCGTTTGTAACTGGCTTGGGCGTCGATCCCCGGAGACAGCTAAAGACGTCTGTCTCTTTCGATATCTTTGGCTGCTCTGAACGTAACGTTCATAATTATGCGCCAAATCTTAATGGCGCGAAGACTGGTTTATACCATTAGAGTAGATAATATAATCTTTCAATAGCAGCAGAAGCAAGGGGAGATAACAAAATTTCTTATAATTCCACTTATTATTATAATTGGTATGAAAGATTAACAGCATTAATTTATAAATATTTTTTTTATAATAGTTATTATACAAAAGAAGATTCAATATATGTAGGATTATTCAGTTTCAAGCAACTGGTGGAAGACATGAATTATATTCATCGAGAATATGGGTCACTATTAGATAGTGATTAGTCATTAAATAGTAACTTATTCATCCGACATGTAATTTTATACGCAACTTGACTATCAGTGAACCGTTGGGTCACTGATTGTTCAGGTTATAAAACGCTGAAGTTGATTTCAACATTTAAAAAATTGTCTGTTTAAAATTAAAAGAAAATTGAAATAAAAATACTTGCTGTATTTACCTCGTATTTTAAAATCTTATTGACTTAAATCAGATTAATTTAAATTTTAGTATTATATATAGATAGAATTGCATCGTTCGGATTGTTTTCCTCATCTTTATTGGAATATTCATGACGCTTCAACCGTTGTACGCTCTGACCTTCTTCAGGCGTTATATACGTTGGAATTTTGAACCAAATCTTTTATTTAGTTCACAAGGGTAGATTATCCTATTCCACGTGCTATGCTTTTTCTCTGTTTCAGTTAATTCTCTTTAGTAACTCCGGAAGTTTTTGTATACTCTGATGTGACCAGGTATTGAACTCACGACTTTTGAGTTAAAGACATGGTAACAATCTTCCATTATTTCTGTTTATAACAACCTTCTCATTCGATTAAAAGTGAGGTCCACTTTTCAGTTGAATACTTACAGATACGGGTATGAAAAAAGATGTCCCGTCTACCTTTTTTTTTTTTTATTTTAGTATGAGATTTCTTTATGAAAATTAGATTAAACATTGCATACCCTTAATTAAGATTTATGCACTGTTAATTTAATCAGTGCAGTCTAACAAACTTGTTTATGAGGAGTAATATGCTAGACCAGTTGACTCCAATTTCTTTTTATACCATGAACAAGCTTCATGTCGGATTATGTCCTCGGATTGGTAGTGGCATATATGTTTAATTTAAGGGTATTTTGATTATTAAAAGAGCAGTTAATTAAGAAAATACTTTTTCTCCTGGTGCTCGAACTACTTGAGTTTAAGCTTTCTTGTAGATTGACATCTAGGTACCACACTTTTATTGTTGAAATAGTTAAATGTAAACGCCACATCTACTCCAACGGTTTCTTTTTCTCGCACTTCCCGCCTGTGGAACTCACTTCCGTTTCCTTCCTTTAAATGAAACGTCAGTCGCCACCTTCTGTCTTCTTGAATCCCGTTCAGCTTTTATCTTTTCCTCTCTACCCAATCTTTTCTCTCACCTTTACTCTCTGTAACCCACGTGTAGCAATGGCATTCTCGCCTTCCTTGAGGTAAAATGATTAAAAAAAAAAAACGTGTATAATGTTTTGACTCTTAGGTCTGGCCTCCAACCGACCAAACATAGTAATTACTTTCTCTGAATCGATGCATATTATACTATTATCACATCAGTATCAATTACCATAATGTAGAATTATTACAATTATTACAAATAAATCAAAATATATATTAAATGTAAAATGTCCTTAGAGTTATAGTAGCAGATATAAAATATACATTTATAAAGAAATGAATACGTACATTAATGCATAAAATGAGTACCTATATATATGAACCAGGAAAATATATTTTCTGGAGAAATAAATGATAGTCATGAACCCTTAAGCTTGTCGCTTTATTAATTATTTAATTAATATTTCCTCTGGTGTTACATTCAGCTCTCTGAATTACATCCTTTTCGGAATTATTCACACGATTAAAAAACCCGTCATTACCTTATTATTTTTCCTCTCTCTCTCTCTCTCTCTCTCTCTATATATATATATATATATATATATATATATATATATATATATATTATATATATATACTAAATTTTTTTTAAGACTAAATTTAAGAATAATCTATCTATATCTATAATTCTGAAAATGTGTGTGTGGTGCGATATTGTTTATGCGTTTCCACAGTTTACATCCGATTTTGTTGGATGTTTTATGTTTGATAGATAATTCTTCAGTGCCGGTTTTTGAGTCCAAACAGGCGGGAAAAAGATAACATTGAAGGTGAAAAATCGAAAAAACTGATTTTATTTTTTTTCATTTATTTATTTTTTTTTTTAACACCTTGCGCAGAAATCAAACTCAAAATTTAATGTCCGTAAAAAAACAGCGTACATTCAATTTAGAGAGCTGGAATCTAACGCAAAGGATTAGAATTATAAATAAAAATTATCGCATATTATTATTATGGTCTATGGAAGAGATTCATTCCTTACAAGTTTGAGAACGCAAAAACGGCCCTTTTCAGCAACACCCCCAATTCAAACCTCCCATTTGGGGATGTGCTTCCTTTGCACCCAATTGCTGTTATATTGAATTTCGGGTGGGCTGTCTTTAAACTTAAATTGCTCCAATTAAACGGTAAAATTCCCAGCAATGAAACACACGGTCGAAGACTGGTAACACTGCTAGTATAATGATAATACTGACGACTAAAACAAAATCAGACACATAATTCTACCTACCAACTCCATAACAGCCACCATCGGGGGGAGAACAAAGAATTCATCTAAATCAGAGCCACTGAGTCCGAAGATCAACGTAGCTATCGGCTTTCCAGAAGAGCATACCTGAACGCTTCAGCGCAAAATGATGATCAAATGACTCAACGGCTGAGGAGAAATGCCTCTTCAACTGCTGCTGCGCTGAAACAAGATTGAGAACGCAAAAACGGCCTTCTTCAGGGCTACCACCCTTTCATATTGTCAACCTTCTTCCCCCACTTTGGGATGTACCTCAGTTGCACCCAATTGCTGTTACTAATACTGATTTTCATGTGGGCTGACTTTAAAAATTAAACGGCAAAAAATTCCCAGCAATGAAACACCCGGTCGAAGATGGGTTTAGCTGCTTGTGATTTAATATAACAAATGAAAAGATTTAAAAGCTCCCATATGAAAGCTTAATTATAGTAAGGGCTTCACAAAATATCTCGCCACTTTGTTTAGCATGAGCCAACCAGTATTAAATATATTGAGTCATTGATTTTGTTTTATTTTCAAATCAATTAAATATTTTAGTATTAACCTAAATTTCTCATTTTTCTTCAAGAATGGCTAAGTCTATATATTATTTTCTCGCACATCTACGAATAATTCCGTTATACGTATTTAAATGATGAAAAAAAAGCAAATTACGGAGTTTTAAAGGTGACATAAAATAACTATTCATTGGAAGCCTCATCGAATTATTGTCCTCAAGACATTTGTCAGAAGTTTTATAATTAAATCATCGTACACAAAACTGTTGAGGCACAGTACTCATAAAAATCTATAAACTCATTATCTGTTGGAAGATTGTGGGGAAAATCTGTATATGATGAGCACATTTTTAATTAGATTTTAATGCTACGTGAATTAAAGGTGTTTTGAGGGGAAAAAGCAGTTTAAAATGCAATTGAATTGGTACATTCTATTCGAGAAAACATGTCTGAAACATTTACAATAATCGCGAGCGGATAACGTGAGACTGGAGAATATGGCGTTTCTTAAAAGCAAATGTAACATCAAGTTTGAAGCTACATAAATTATTACTGATTTTATAGAGCGCATTCAAAATCTCCATGTCTCTCAACATATATATATATATATATATATATATATATATATATATATATATATATATATATATATAATTAATAGAAATGTTATAAGTATAAGAAACTATACTCGTTCGAAAAAGCTTCGGTGTCTTGATTTGCAAATAATCAAACCAATACCAAATGGGGAAAAAGGTATAAAAAAAGAAAGAACCAAGAACATGTACGTTAGCAGAAAATAATCGTCTAACATGCAAGTTCAAAGCTCAAAGAAAAAAAACCAATACGAGTAAGCAAAAAACTAAATAAAATGCTCAATACAGTGAGTAGAGCATTTTTGACGATATACTTTTTAATCGCAGTAAAACTTGTGTAATACACTCATAAAATGCAAACTTATGTATGTATGTATCTACCTGTATTTGTTTGATATTTTGGTCACGTGGTTATGGTTTTTTGTTTATTGAGTATAAACTTTCCGTTCTTTCTTTACATTTTTTAGCCAGCCTTCCCTGATGATCCGCTTAGGTGAAACGTTGGTAGGTTTGTTTGGCTCTCTAGGTTTAACTATAATATATATATATATATATATATATATATATATATATATATATATATATATATATATATAAGCAGTAGTTAAAAAGGTTCGCTTTCCAACCATTAGACCCGGATTAAAATATCAAACTAGTCTATTTCTCAAGAAGGTGTCATCTTGATGTTATCGGTCTGGTGAGATGACTCAAGATTGCACCATGGCTGAATACAATGTGATGATCCAACCCTTGTGAGTGAGATAATCACTCCGCTTCGTAATAAATAGCCTTCCGAAAACGAGGCTTAAACATAATATCTGATTTTACACACACACACACATATATATATATATATATATATATATATATATATATATATATATATAAAATAAACCAAGATTTTTTTTTAATTTTCTCGGAAATTAGACAATTGACAGGTTTGAATATAAATTATTCTACTACCATATGGAATTATACGCATATGCTATTCATTCATTAAAAAGATAATATTAATAATTCTCTACTACTCGCAACACAAATCGGTTCACATGAACTCGAACTCATTTACTCAGGATTAAATAAAGGTAGATACATACATAAATAAGTTTGCATTTTATGAGTGGATTACACCAGATTTACTGCGATTAAAAATATATCGTAAAAAATGTTTCAAAGTTCGTGCATATGACATTATGAAGAAGAAATATTGTATGAATATTTGATATGACAATTATGCTTTTATCAATATTTTGAAAATGGCTGTGTCTTGGAATTTGAAACTCTACTTAAATTAACTCGTCCGGTCGTAAAAAAAAAATAGGAAAAATACTTTTTGGATTAATATGCATTTAACCATACGCTACAAACAAAAATATTGATTTTTTTCATTTTAGAATAAAAAGATACTGTTCGTAATATAAATACAGTCTGAGAGGACATGATATATAAATGTTTATATACCAGAACAATGTTATTAAAATATAATGACAAAAGATGTTTTGGATTTTTTTTGTGCGAAGCGTTTCCATTCTGACAAATGTCTTCGATAGACGAACAAGTAATGAATAATGATCTACAAGACATTATTCCATAAAAATAGTTTCTCTTTGTCCCAGCTGATCTGTTAAGTAGTGCTGAATTGTTTAATGGTTCCAAAGGTGATAGAATGATAACAATAATAGGAATTATACGCTTTGATTGCCTATATTTTACTTGCTAAAAGAATACAATAATTGCTGAAATTCTGTAAAACGTATTTTCTTTTATATTATATCCAGAATTAATTTCTGACATAGAAAATCAGAGAAATTTTTTTTTTCTGAAGGATAAATAGCCCAACTGAAGAAATATCGATAGTACTAAATCTGGTCGTAGTTTTACTTAGTTCAAAATATTTATTTCGTTTACAGGCCTGAATATTCGAGAAAACCTGTTAAAAATAAATATGTGCCCGCCTTGTTGTCAGAGGAAACTTTCTTTGAATCCAGCTTGTTTAAGACTGACTCAGCTACGAAGTGCTTTGCCAATCAAGCAAAGTTTAATAGTACCTTAGAAATGCAAACAAATCGGTCTAAATCCCGTTGGATCTAATGACGAATTCTCCTGTCAAAGGTGACGCATGTTCCAATCCTGTCGAAGAATGTATATTTTTCTTCAACAAACTTTCTCGAATATTCAAACCTGTAGACGAAAATAAAATTATATACTCCTCAAATATGGATATTCACTAAAAGTAAAGAATAACTAATAAAATTATTTTAAAATCTAATTCCCTGGAGAATAACTTCAATTTTTTACGGAAATTAAGTTTTAAATCTGACAAACGAAGACTTTCAAAACAACGAGAAATATGTTTTAATGTTATGCTTAATTATATAGTAAATGCTTAATACATTGCAATAAAAACATTACTAACATTTTCCGAAAGATTTTCCAAAATTTAATCGAATTTGTAAAAATTTAGAAAAGTGATTCAATGATCGTGTGCGAACTGAGAATAAATGAGTTTCTTTTAATAATCGAGAAAAAAAAAAGGAATTAATCAATAATCATTTTCGGATTTTGTCGGAATTTATTATTTGCTTAATGAGAAAAGAAGTTGGAAAATTAGCATGGAAGTTTCGTTACCCAATAATCAAATTACTTCCCCTTGACATTTTTACCTCGTCATTGGAACTGGTGAGACAGTCGTAGTAGTTATAATTTGATGCCTGTGTGGACAGTCGTACTACAGAACCGTTTCTTCTTTATATGCCCTGTCCGCTCAGGACGTAGGTGAACATGGCTCTCCACAATTTCCTCTCTCTTCCAGTTCTATAAATTTTCTCTTTCTGTTATTTCTCCTAAACCCTGTTCCAACATCCATTTACTCAAACTCACTAAGTATGCCATTCGCTTTTTTTCTCTGTCTCTCTTGCTTTCATTTTGTCCTGTGAGAACCGGTACCGGATTTTTAAGCCTTCCTTCCTTATTATATTCTCTAGAAATTTCAATTATCTGATGTTAAGTATAAATTCCGTTTTTCTTTTCATTTTCTCTAAAATTTCTTCGTTGCTTACATGTTTGATCCATGGTATCTTCAGCGTTGTTCTGTAGAACCGCATTTCTTTTGCTTTTAATCTCTTGGAGATTTTTCAGTATACACTACCATACAGGAGTTCACATATCTTGTAACAGTTTAGTACTCCTTGTTTCTAGTGAAGTTTCCTATTTCTTAGTACGCTGATTAGCTTTTGAAATGCAACTTTAGATATACCAATACGCCTTCGGATTTAAGTCACACTTTCCGACCTCTTTTAAAACCTTCCCCAAATATTTAAAGTTTCGCACTTGTTTGATTTTGGTATCTCCGATTTGCAATTCACAATTTTCTAACAGCCATGCATTGTTTCATAGTTGATGTTTAGTCCTTCCTTCCCATTTTCCTTAACTACCTTCTCTATAAGTTCTTTTAATTTTCTTTCCGTGTCTACTTTCAACAGTGTGTCATCTGTATATCTTATGCTGTTAAGATTTTGGCCGCCAATAATGAATCCTGGTAGGACTTGTTCTCTCAGAATCACCTCGCTCTATAGTTGAATAAGTCCGGTAATGTCCGAGAATTCTTCTATGTCCCTTGTCCCTTCATGACATGGCTGTCCATGGATCTCAACAACTTCCTATTCCTAGTGGCCATTAGTAATGTTTATTACTTTCAAGTGTCGTGCCCCCTGTTTCATCCTCTATTCCCATATGCTCATAAGACACCAGACTTGTCTCTCTTGTCTTCGATCCACTTTGCAAAAATTGTTTTCCAAGCTTCATTTTCCTAATTATGTGACCAAGAAATTTCAGCTATTTCTTTTTGATTCTGAGTAAGAAAACCTTACGTGACATTTAACTCCGATTGCAAAACAACATTTAATATACAATACGTTTCGTTCGGTTAATTTAACGAAAGCAAGCATTGCATACTGAGGGAAGGGAATTTTTTTATTACAATCAACAGTGTTCGAAGAAGTATGGCATTATTACAATCTTGTCCTAGACACGGTTAAGCTTATTAAGGATTTGTAATAATCATTTTTAGAATCTGTTTTGATAAAAAGGTGTTATAATGTCATGCTATTTGTTTTAAATTTACATCAATCTTCGTTTTGTGAAAGTGAAAGCAATTAAACTTAACGACTGATTCATCTATTCTTTTCTGTTCTATGATTAAACATTTAAAGCTACTCATGTGTGAAAATTAAAGAAGGCTGTCACAAAATTTCATGATCACATTAAAGATTCAAATGTTATCGAATTTGTTAATATTTCTTCTTGAAACTAACAAATCAAGTTACCTATGAATTCTTCAACATTAAGCAAGGAGGAGGAACACGTGTGTGTCTGGGTGCATAATTTGTGATGGAAGGAAAAGAATTGTTTGGCAAAAAAAGAGTTTAACAGACGACGGTAAGTGCAACGCTGAAATTCGAAGATATATTGGGATGGCCAAAGACGCATTCCAAAAGCTAGTTAGTTTATTACGAGACAGAAAAGAGTGAGACAGGAGGATTTGTTTGGTAACAAAGAAAAGAGTGAGACAGGAGGATTTGTTTGGTAACAAAGAAAAGAGTGAGACAGGAGGATTTGTTTGGTAACAAAGAAAAGAGTGAGACAGGAGGATTTGTTTGGTAACAAAGAAAAGAGGAGACAGGAGGATTTGGAAAAGAGGGAGGATTTGTTTGGTAACAAAGAAAAGAGGAGACAGGAGGATTTGTTTGGTAACAAAGAAAAAGAGGAGACAGGAGGATTTGTTTGGTAACAAAGAAAAGAGGAGACAGGAGGATTTGTTTGGTAACAAAGAAAAGTGAGACAGGAGGATTTGTTTGGTAACAAAGAAAAGAGTGAGACAGGACAGGATTTGTTTGGTAACAAAGAAAAGAGTGAGACAGGAGGATTTGTTTGGTAACAAAGAAAGAGTGAGACAGGAGGATTTGTTTGGTAACAAAGAAAAGAGGAGACAGGAGGATTTGTTTGGTAACAAAGAAAAGAGTGAGAGACAGGAGGATTTGTTTGAACAAAGAAAAGAGTGAGACAGGAGGATTTGTTTGGTAACAAAGAAAAAGTGAGACAGGAGGACAAAGGAGACAGGAGGATTTGTTTGGTAACAAAGAAAAGAGTGAGACAGGAGGATTTGTTTGGTAACAAAGAAAAGAGTGAGACAGGAGGATTTGTTTGGTAACAAAGAAAAGAGTGAGACAGGAGGATTTGTTTGGTAACAAAGAAAAGAGTGAGACAGGAGGATTTGTTTGGTAACAAAGAAAAAGAGAGTGAGACAGGAGGATTTGTTTGGTAACAAAGAAAAGAGGAGACAGGAGGATTTGTTTGGTAACAAAGAAAAGAGTGAGACAGGAGGATTTGTTTGGTAACAAAGAAAGGATTTGTTTGGTAACAAAGAAAAAGAGTGAGACAGGAGGATTTGAAAAGAGTTTTTGTTTGGTAACAAAGAAAAGAGGAGACAGGAGGATTTGTTTGGTTTGTTTGGTAACAAAGAAAAGAGTGAGACAGGAGGATTTGTTTGGTAACAAAGAAAAGAGTACAGAGCTGCAACGTGACGCCTGTCCTGTCGTTCCTCTTTTGCGGCAGCAACAGTTTTGATGGTCTCCTCAAAGATCAAGAAGAGGTTGGAGGCAACAGAGGTATGGTTCTACAGAAGATGCTATGGATATTATGGACCGAGCCTGTGAGTAACAATGTGGTTTAGTAATGGATACAAACAAGGAGGGAGCTTAGATTTAACACCAGGAAGAGACAGCTGAAATTTCTTTGAACACTTACTGAGAAAGGAAGGATTGGAGAATCTGATACTCCCAGGTCGAATAGAGAGAAAAATAAACAAAGGAAAGTAACGCATGGAATACCTGTCGGGCTTAAGATAGTTGATGACAGAACATGGTCTGGGGAAATAGCAAAGGGCCAAAACTTAGTGAGAGCTACAAAAGATAGGCGGAAGTGGAGAGCCATTAACGCCTACGTCCTGAAGAGACACGGCACATAAAAGAAAATATCATGTCGATAATTAATACTTAGTGACGCGCGTCTTTGCTGGAAGTCATGCCTGCTAAAGTCACTATGAAGACTGTAGTCTGAATTTTTACAATATTTATATACTTTTAAAGTTTTTGTAAAAATAAAACTTACCTGTGTCAGCACTTTCGGAAAATTACATCTAGATAAGAAATGACACGAATCATCCCATAGACAGAAATATCAGTACAGAAACAAAAGAATCGTTAGACCATTATAGTTCTTGTAGACTTTACAAATATAAATGATTTTTTAAACATACCTTCATTTGCCATCCATTTAAGACCATAATTTATATGAAAACCACTTACTCTGAAAGGAACAGATATACCCAAATGGTAATCTAATTTCGACTTAAAAAAAAAACAAACCTTCTTCACGACCGGAATAGGGCGTCGTCTCTTTGCGGGATCTTATCTTCAGAATGACCAGGTCGTTTCTTGCTGAACTTGTCTATACTGGGATGCTGAAAAGAAGTCTTTCTAAAGTGGAATCTCGTCTGCTTGTTTCGAAACGACAAAGAGTACTTGTTGAATCCCGTCTGCTTTCCCTTATCTTCGTTTTAGTCAAAGGGTCATAACACGTCAAAAATGTCTTTTCTTGTCCAGGTCAAATTCATACTTATGACAGTCATGCATTCAGATTTAACTGCAAAGACACAGAAAATATATCTCTTGTTTAAATGAAATTCCTGTTTATACTTAGACATCACCTCACAAACTTTGTCAAAAACCTTCATGATAATTGTAAAGATCTTTTTTTTTTTTTAATAATTTTAATAAAATAAAACAAATTAGTAATAAACCGTTTACTATTTAAAGTAGAAAGGGGTGTATATCACTGATACACATGTGTATACATACATGAGTCATTGCTAACAATTTCTGAAGATTATACAAAATTGCAGGGCGAATAGATATGTGCATGCGTATTTAATAAAGATATTTATCTTTTTGTAACTCGCGTATTTAATGTAAATAATGCTAGCTAAAGATTAAATATATACAAGTTTAAATATACGTCTGTGTAGCTACTACTTACGTATTCTCCTATTTATTTAACGTCCATTATTTAACTCAACAAAAAACGATAGATGATAATTTGGCGTTATAATTTATTTGCAGTTTTCTCTCTATTTTAAAAACAAGAGTTATGTGCTTACCAAGTCTCACCACTTACTCGATCTTATCAGTTCGTCATCACAGAAACGAAAAGCGGGTGATATAAAAGAATCTGCAGTTTCCATTAAATTCTGCCGCCATTTTTCTAAAGAAAATGTTTTCGAGTTTCAAAGCTCAAGTAGTTTTTTTGTTGTTTTTACAAGTATGATCAAATTATAGTCAAGTTCCCTGATGAGTGGATGTAATCTTCGCTAAATTCTAAGGAATGTGAAGATAACAGAAAAAAATTATTTTATTTGTTACTGTCTCCACACACACACACTATATGTATGTATGTATGTATGTATGTGTGTGTATGTATATATATATATGTATATATATATATATATATATATATTCTACAGTTCAAAAGATAAAGGCTACCTTTTAGTAATGTTTTTTTCTTTTTTAAATTGGTCTAAAAATTAGTTGTTTTATACTTTGAATAAGAGAAAATTATTATATATGTTTGAAAATGTTAAACATGATTTTTATTAGAAATTTTATTGACAAAAAGGAAAAAAAAAAATTTGCTGTCCTCATAACATCCGAATTTAGCCTTGATTACTGCAGCACAATTTTTTTAGCATTTATTGCAAAAGTCTTTCAAAGTATAAGTTTGATAACTGATTCCATTTTTTTTTTAAGTTATTCTAAGAGCTCTTTGCCATTTTTGTCTCACTTTTCTTTCATGTTCATCCCATGCTAATTCTGGGAGTTGCTTCAAACTTTTGAACTGTAGTGTAATGATATGTATTTCTCCAGTCATGAACGACAGATCAGATAAGGGTTCAGTAAATTGTAAACTTCTACTGAACAACGTACACAAGGGAATTGTTCAAAGTGGTTAGTGCCTTGCAATGCACATTCTCTGCAATATAGCAATGTGCACCATATTTTAGATGATGATACAACTGCAGACTCAGCTGTCCATCTCCACACACACGCATATATATATATATATATATATATTACTAAAATCGAGGAATATATATTTTAGCACTTTTGTGGATCCGAAAGATATCACGCCCAGCAAAATGTTTAGATCTTTATTAAATTATAAAGGCAGCATCAAGCAGACAAAAAAAGTCGAAATACTTAATCAAATTCGTGTTCTCTGAATAATCTGTGACGAAATCTTGTTTAATTGTTTTACGGCTTCGAACAAAACTGCCAAAGTGTGATTTGTATTGTATATTCATGCCAGTTCTATGTGTTTACCTGTATGCATTACATTTGAACAATCCCGCTCGCATATGTCTCTAGATGCATAGATCTTTGTTCAAGTATGACAATATTAACCCAGGCGCCCATAAACACCGGTTTATATTTCCTTCGGTGTGGTAATATGCCACTTTCTTCCATTCTTTATAACTGAAGCAGTAATATGATGCTGTTCACTTTCACATTGAATGACGTATTGTCTCCTTCGTTTTCATTTGCAAGTTGGAGACAGTCAGCTATAGACGGAATCCCCTAAAAGAGCTATAAACTCTTAGTGTGCCAATGGTGGATCGTTCACTTTAGCCAAGAGAATAAATATCTCTCTCCTTTCTACATTTCTCTTTCCCCCCATATATATATATATATATATGGTCAGTAATCCCTCGTGTATACTAGTTTCATTAAAGGCGGCTGACAAGGGACTGTGTTTAAGTTGCTTTTATTTTATTTTATCTTTGTTCGTATAAGCTATTTCTTTTCTCCACACAATGTCTGTAAAAATAGTCCGAATGCTTTGTATGTCCGGGCGCTTTCGGATATTCGGTTACCCATTATCAAGGATGTTATTTTCATTAATTTATTTATTATCAACTGAATGTGTAGATTTTTATGTATGTATCTAACACCAACTATAAACACGGTCACAATGTGCGAACGCAAGATAAATAAAAAGTTTAACGCAGTGTCTTGTCAGTCGTTTTTAATGAAACTTATATATATATATATATATATATATATATATAGGTATCGGTGGTTGTTTGTTTTTTTTCCACACTCGTTTATTTTTACTTAATCTTACGTTTAAGGCAAATAGTAAACAAATCGTTTGTCTTTGCTTTATTTCTTATTGGAAATCTTTTGCCGATATTAAAGAACGCAAGTCAAATATGCGGTTTGTCACATCGTGGAAGTGTAATGTCAGTAACAATAATTTATACATGTAAAATTCAGTATACCTTATTTGGTCTTTTAAAAAAACAACTCTTTTTTGTTGCCATATCGTCTAGGTTGATTCAGTCTTCGACTTTTTCTAGGTATAAAGTCTATGTAAAAGGAAATGAATTTGGAAACAAGATAGTGGTGGCAAATATCCTGATTGAATGAGCGATTACATAGCAACAGCCTAAAATATTTTATATCCAATTAGAAAATCTAACATTTTCTGTTTGATAATATTTTCTTCTTTGAACGAAGCGAAACCATCTCTATCGTCTACTATGTGCTGTATACCTTCAGAACGTAGTCGATCATGTCTCTCCACATCATTTTTATCTCTCAGCAGTGTTTATATTTTTAATATCTATTCGACTAGATGTTTAGACATCCATCTACCATTGTTTCTTTTTGTGAGTGCCAAATTCTTCATACCCTTTTTCTCCATTGTGTGATCGAGAAATTCCAAGTGTCTCATTCCCAATCATTGTCTCTCTTGTTTCCATTTTCTTGAAAACTTCATCTTCTGTAGAACTCCATCTCCCTTGCATAAAGACATTTCTTCGTCTTTGAGAAAAATGTCCGACATTAAATGCCATATAGGAGAACTGATATTAAATAAGAGTTCATCATTTTCCTTTTGTTTCTAAAAATATTTTTCTATTTAAACTATTTTCATTGTTCGGACTGTTGTCCTCATCTTTATTGCCATATCTTTGGGGACACACGGCCCAATGAATAAAAGCTTTGGTTGAATAAATCCAGTGATTTTACCCAAAGATTTTTGAGTTTTAATACCTGGCCAAAGCAGAGATGAATAAAAACTTGGAGTGTTGAGTTACTAAAGGGAATTAACTGTAACTGACATATCCAGAAAAGGCATGAAGTGTGAAACTAGAACAATCTACCCCGGTTGACGAAATAAAGGGTATCACCTGAAAAAGACAGGAGCGTACAATGGCCGAAACGTGAATATGAAAGTAAGAACAGTTTAAATATTTACAATACCTCATCTTGGAAATATAGACAACATGCACGTTTCTTAATAATTTATTCAGCTTTTGGTCTTCAGTGTAAAGATTTATATCTAAAGATAGTCGTAGAATGAGTCTGCTGAAATGTTGTCGTCACAAAAGTAATCAGAAACAATGAGTTCAGTAGTTGGAATAATTTTATAATGGTAATTTTTAGTCAGAATTGCTTGGACAGATCCAACACAAAAGAAGGGAAAAAAACTTGAAGCAGCAAGAATTTGGTTCTACCAAGAAATTATGAGATTACCATGGTTAACAAATGAAGTTTTAAGGAGAATAGAAAATATAAAGAAATTGTTGCTTATATTCAAAAAAGGGTCAGTTGATATTTTAGACGTATAATAAGGAAAGAAATCTTGGAGAAGTTAACACTGATAGGATAAAACATAGATAAGAGAAACAGGATAAAGAAATGTGTGGCCTGACTGAAAAGTTGATGAAAATACATATGAACAAGTTCCCTAAAACCAGGAGGATCAGAACGGAGCAAGAGTTGCAGAAATTATCAAGACCGGAAGCTGTGGAGAATGATAGTCAACGACAGTAAGTCGAATAGTGAATATAATACATATAAGATAAAAATAAATAAATAACCGAAGTTCTCCGATTGATCTCTAAATAAATCTACTTGAAACAAATCTTCAAAAGCATCATTTTATTGTGTACTAGCTGATTTACATGCACCTTGATGGGTGCGACACATTTTTGTAAGAAAATGATGCTTTATTTCCAATCATTGTCATAATTTGTGGAGGAAAAGGATGCATTTCAGTATTGCTCAATGATCTTTCCGATGTAACCTCCATCTTCTGGCTTTTCCTTTTATATTTTGTATATTAGCCGTTCCCTTGTTCAAATTTAAATTTATTTTAAATGAAAGGGGAAAACAATTCAGTGTTGTGAGCCCGGGGACCCCATTTGATGAAAATGAACTTGCCCATGTGATCTCCAATTTCTGGTTTTCTCCTTGTATATTTTGGATGGGAGTCATTCCCTTATTTATATTTAATTTTAATCAAAGGGGAAAAATCATTGCCCACCCCCGGTAACTCCTTTGATCGAAATGAAATATACATATCCAAGTCCACTGAGTAATGTAGTTTCAGAATATATATGGTTATGGAGGTTCTCTATCTCTAAAACCCTAGGAGGAGTTAGATAACAAACAGAGAGACAGAGGCTACAACTTATATATATATATATATATATATATATATATACACACTTACTTCCCAGTTCTGTTTGTTTTACATTATGCATTTCATTAGAACAATACTGCTCGCACAAACCTAACCTGGTGAACGCACTATGATATTTTTTCAAGTATGTCTGTTAGCCGAGTCCTCAGTAAACTCGTTCTGGCGTTTTATTGGCTGTGGCCATACGCCAGTACCTTCAATTTCTTGTCACTGGACCATAAGTATAAAATATATAAAAAAAATTTCATTCATATCAGCAAGTCTGCTAACTGTAAATTCGGTATTTCTAGCTGTCCATCCCGAGTTAGATAAATTTATTTGAATATTTTACCATTTACACTGCGACACGCAATTGTTCAAAGCAGATATAAACAGCTCAATAACAATAAGTTACATTTACAATATTTGGTCCATTGTAAGTCCCAGAAAATCCGCAAAGTTACCTCTCCGGGTTTCACATTTTACCAGGTCGTTTGGCAAAAGAGCAAAAGTTCATGCCGGAAGACCGACGCCATACGCCATTACGTGTGAAGAACAATTGAACATTAATAATTTATAAAGCAATTTTAAGACAGCAATTTGGAAATAGTTCTTCGAATTTCTCTTAAAGGTTGCACAGTCTCGTGGTTTATTGATTTTAGTAATGCCGGCCGCGCATAAGTATAGTTTTCTCTGATCTTTGTTTGACATCGTCTAGATGATTCGGAAAGTAGGAATCTTTGAAAACTCTAAGTCGAAAGATCAATCCTTTAACTGCGTGACTCTTGGATATCTCCTCCTCTTTTATTCGTTAGTGTCGATAAAAACCGACTGTCTGGACAGTGAACGGAAATGAAGATTCCAAGCATGAAACTAACCGACTTAGGTAATAAGGGACTGTTAAGGGTTTCACACGAATGGACTCGCACTCTGTACCCGTTAGTTGGCCAATGGAACTCACGCTAACATTACAGCCTCTGCTCAGATTTGATAGAACAGTTCAAAAATCTTACAGATGTTAGTTTTTTTTTGTTTCCGAATTAAATGAATATTTATTCGTATGCACCAACATTTATGTACCTTGTCATTTCAGGCTGTGACCAATTATGATTCTCCACAACTTCCAGTCGTATATTTGTATGAATTCTTGGGTTGAGGAGTTACCATTATTTACACTAATTATATTCTCACAATTGTCCTCATCTTTGTTATTTTTATCACAACGTTTCGACTGCTGTGTCCTCCGGTCTTCTGCAGATGTATCTGGATAACCTACAAGAAATTCCAAACTGAACACTTTATTTGATCGATGGGGATAGATTGTTCTCGTTCCACTACTCATCTCTCGGTATATACAGTCTAGTTATTTTTATTTAGTACTGTTCCATTATTTCTCTTCCATTTTCTTCGAGTGCAAGTACATACTACGCTGTCCTGGGATTGAACTCACAACTACTCAGTTGTGTCTTTTACTAAGTAACATGTTACTCGTTACTATACTTCGATGTCTTTGTTCCGTCATCAATTCATTATTAAGTCTGCAATAGAAATGTAGGTTGGAATATGGATAAAAAATTAATTTGTTTTTTCTGCTCAAAAAAGGAGATAGAAGAGTTTGGAATGAATGGGGTGTCTGGAATAATCTTGGTTAGTTGGAAAAATCAAAATTCAAATAATCTGGCAGGCCCATTTACTCTGGACGCGAAAGTAGCTAAGTCATTGTGTATTTTTCTCTACTTCCATTCAGTAAGCCCTTTGAGTGTTACATTTTCCACTCCGTCTTAACTCATAATTTGTTTCCGAAATTATAACTGCCTGTTTGGTGACTTCAGATCTCATAGTTTAGCGCGTGTCTCTATAACTCCAGTTATATATACCTGTCTATATTTCTGAGATGAGGTATTGTAATTATTTACCTTGTTCGGTCTGTTGTTTTCATCTTTATTGTCATATACACGAAGTTCCGTCCATTGCACGCTCTCCGGCCGTCTTCAGGTGATATACGTTGAAATTTCGACTCGAGCCATTAATGTAGTTCACTGGGTTAGATGGTTCTAATTCTACTGTGAGATGTCTTTTCTGGATAACTCAGTTTTTTTTTTGTTTTTTTTTGTTTTTTTAACAGACAACTCTTTGGGTCAAATCACATCAATACTTCAACCAACGTCTTTATCCACTGGATAAATTCAATAACTGAGCACAGCAGAGTTGAACAAAAAGGTAATTCCCTTAAGTAACTGGACAGGAGAGTTGATTTTCTAAAGGGAATTAACTGAAGCTGTGATGTACCTAATAGGCATCACACTAACTTGAACAATGTATCCCAGTGAACTAAATAAAGTGTTCTGTTCGAAATTGTAACGTATATCACCTGAAGAAGGCCGAAGCGTCCAACGGCCGAAACGCCGTGAATCTGACAATAAAGATGAGAATAACAGTTCGAACAATGTAAATAGTGTAAATAGCTATACATATGTATCTTAGTTTTGCTGGCGGCTTTTCGTTTAGTGGAGCGATAATAAATTATTAAATCGAGTCTTGGAGAAATGAATTCTTTCCAGGTGAAAATATCGACAAAGGTTTGCGACTTCATACCTCCTGTGTGTCTAATCATATCACTCTTAACTGTTACGTAGTCCCACACCCCAAAGTTTAATATAGCGTTCCCTTTCTTTTGGTTTCCGGATTAGATTTTCGATTTCGGTTTGTGCAGTTTTTACATTAAACTTCCAACAGCAAGAATAATTTAGGAAAATAAAAATGAAACAATCGCAACGTTTGAATTTTATTGCCAGGCACATTTTTTTTTCCTTAAAGATTCAATTTGGTTTTTAATTATTTCTATTCTTGAAGACTTCCTATCCTATTCTCTTCATAAAATGCCCTAAATGTCGAATTCGGAATTTCATTGTGTGGAGAAAAAAAGAATAGCAAAATTTGTCAACCATATTAAATCCGTTGAAATACGCAAATAACCCTTTTTTTTTTTTTTTTTTAAATCGTAAAACAATCCTTCAGTGTCTGTTTTAACTCTTAACTAATGCCATGACAAATAAAAATCTCTATTTAATTGAAAAGTGTAAAGGAGATGTTAATTCTTTTCTCTCCAATAAAATTAACTTTCATTCACGTTAACCATAAACACTTCACATTATTCCCACGCGAAACTCCAAACGAATGTTTTATTTAAATTCCTGAATTTTTACTTGAGAATTTGACTTTATGTATTTACTTTTGAATTCCTTGTAATGAATTCTTTAAAAATAATTCTTGATTAAAGCGTGACAAAAACGATCATCTAGAATTGGTTCGACTGTTCTTCCATAAGGAAGTAATTATTTTAAATCTTGAGTCGATCCAAATAGACTTATTCGGGTTTGAGAAATCAAAAATAACAGACTGATTTCATTGAAACAGTGAACAGTAGAGAGAAATCAGAAACAAATCAACTTAAAATTGTTTATCTGATTGTTAGATGTTAAATATTACAGAAGTTTTCGTACTTATCAGAAATTATACACAATATGGATTTTGGTTGTGTGTTAGATAATGTCCCCAACAAATAATTTTCCGACACTGGTATTTCTTTTTATAGTCAAGTTCATAACATACAAGGCTCGAGGGATACTCAAGATAGCGACTGTTAAAATAGTCATGATTCATGAGGTGTGTGATAGGAATGAAACAAGCAGTGGTAGGAATTGAAGATTAAGAGATTAAGATTTTAGTGTTCAGGGAAGTCTGTAAGCGATTCTGTTTATAATGCAGTAGATCTTGATGAGAAAAAAAATGATTAGTTTTCTTTCCTTATATGTTGACTACAGAGGCAAAAACGGTGGTGCAAATGCGTTGATGCAGTATGTACTTTAATTGATGTTATCATGAAAAGTTGAAGATTTGAAAGAAAACAGGTCCTATTGCCATTTTACAAATTCAAATTTCTGTTTTCGTTTTAATAGTTCATGTGTTTTACAATAACAATGTCCATAATCGAATATTTCTCAAATAAAACATTTGCGAGAGAAAGAGTCTAACCAGGACATTGTTTCCCTTCTTTTGAGAACAATCGACGCTTGGTGAGTTATTTTTGTGATTATGCACCAGACGAAGCTTATATAGGACGAAACGTTGCAAGATTATCATTGCTCTGTCACTCTGTTTATGAAAAGTGTTCTGACGGACTATATTCCTTCGTTGCTCTAATTCTGACTTTCACGTCTAAGACCCACCATGCTACACATATTGTAGCGAACCACCCCCCATTCAATTCGAATTCAGTTGGTGACATGTAAGTTCTATTCGAACAACTTCTTCCAACGAATTGCTGCTTTGTGAACCAACCCCCAAAAGGGTGTTAATCTGTTCAAATCGAATTAACCACTTTAACTTTGCTTCTTATTTTGTAGCTCTCTACTTCGAGTGGCTGATGGTCCTTGAACCAGGTAGAAATAATTGTTATATATATATGTGTGTGTGTGTGTGTATATGTGTCTGTATGTATAAAATCGGTTCACTCGAAGCCAAACTATAAAGTCACATAGAGAGAATGGGCTACTGGGATTGAAAGAAACAGAAAACGTTATTGAATAAAGAGAACACCGAAAGTACAGGTTTCAGGAAGACAGAAGATAACGAATTACATTGAGTTTATATTTTTGAAAATCATACATGACAGGAAAATAGAAGAATATTCCACCAGTAAGAACTAACGTTACATCCAGCAATTTCAACAGTAAAATGATTAGTCATATTCAGGAAGTCTATTTGTCAAAGAAGAAAGCTCACCAGAAAAATTGCCATGACGACTTTTGTAGAAAAGGCACAGGGACCTATTTTCTGGCGGTAGGAAAGTGATTGAGGCCGAGGTCAGAACCAATAATATTGCAGATTCTTTTTTAGAATTTTTTTTCAAGAATCTCTACATATATAGAAGTATCGATTACTGCCAACATTAGCAGCCCATTTAAAATTTGATCTTCATTTGAATTACACTCTTGTAGCCATCTTCCAGGTTAACTACCCACCATAAAAAAGTACAGCTGTTCTTTTTTTTCATTGTTAAAAGAATGTTAAAAATATCTCGCGTTCAATGTATCATTGATATAGTGCAAACTATTTTATATTTCTGTTTTGAATAAACTGTTATTCACTAATGTTGCGGCAATATATCGGCTAAAACAATTCCTAAACGGAAATAGTAGATAGTCATTATAAATGTATATAACGCTTATACCCCCATATACAGCTTGACAACATAAAAAAAATCACGATTAATATCACCAAGTTAGGATCACCCTCGACAAAAACTTTTCTATCATTTCATAGTGACATGTAAACATAGACAGAACAAAAGGCAATCAATTTGCCCCTTTAAAATAAGGCAGAGCAAACACTTAAGAAAAATATTTTTTACTAATTTGCCAACTAATTGCCAAGTGGAAGAAAACGTTTTTTGCTTTGTTTTTGTTTTGAGCGCTAACGGCCATAAATACATATCTTGCAGAGCCGTTGATTGTTTTTCTTTTCGACAAACGCAAGAGGTTGTCTACCGACAGATAAGTAGCGAAAGACAGGAATGCCAAACTCTTTCTATTATAAGAAAGGATATGAATATTCCTGCGTCTGCACAACACTATATATATATATATATATATATATATATAATCAAACAGTATTTAGTTTGCCATATTTTTCTAAATGTATCTATAATACCAGCCATACCCAGCTAGTCGATCAGAAAAAGCGTTCAATGAAATAAAAACAGCATCATGTTTAGATGTAAGTGAGTCTATCTTCTTCAATTACTTTAAAGTACTTTCAGTAAAAAAAAAATAGAAAAAGAAAAACATTTTGAATTAATGCAGTTACTGATATAACAAAAGCAGTCTGTATTTATTCAATCGAAGTTAACCGAGGATATGAAGGAGTAAAAAAGGCAACCCACTTCAGGCCACAATTATTTTGGAGTTTTTGAAATTCAATTTGTCAGTGTCCTACCAGGGATGTAAAAGATGATACATTTTATAATTTTTTTGAAGTTTAATGAAAATTGGTTGGAAGATCAACGAAAAAACCAGTAATAATTTCAATTTTTCGCTATTTATGCGGGCTTTCGCTATATGGTTGCACTCAGTTATCAAGTTAAATGACTGTTAAACATTTAAATTATTGTTGGCTACAATTAACTGAAGTTTGTATTAGATTGCTTGAAAATTGAGGGAGTTTCAGTTTAAAATTTGTTTAGAAATCGATTGTTCGTTTTTCGAGGTTTTTCGCTAAACACAATAGCATGGAAGCAAAGATGACGTATCGTTCAGTTCGACATGATGTAAGTGACCTACATACCGAGTATGAACAAGGAAAAAGTTGAATTTATCGATTTTGATTGGTTTTGACTATTATTGTTTTTTTTTTTTTTAATTATTGATTGTTTTTTTATGCTCAGAACCTCTTACATAGTACAATGTATGTGCCAAGTTTGGTCAAAATTGGTTGGATGGATTTCGAGTGAAAAGGTGTCTCACAGACGGACGTCCTCTGTTATATATATATATATATATATATATATATACGTGAAAAATTTCTCAGCGTTAACCTGTAGAAAAAAGACAATATGTACAAAGGTAAAAGACAATAGGAAAACTGTATTAACTACGTCGGCTAGTAATAGTTTTCCGATTGTCATTTACTTATATATATATATATATATATATATATATAATCATCATCCTTTGACCTCCCTATGGTTGGTCAGAGCTCCATTGACAATGCTTTTCCACACTGGTCCTGCATTCCTATCCCCAATGTCCAAACTTCAGTTCCCAGCTATGGTGTCTGGGGAAGTCAATTTTCCTGAGCAGACACATCAAGAAGGAAGCCATAAGAGGAAGGATGAGACGACTTCCCTGACCGCTCGGTGGCAATAGCCAGCAAAATTTAACCGTTTTTTGTTTGAGCTTAAGAGAGATTGGTCTCAGTTCTCCGTAAATTGTGTTAAGAGTTACATGGGATACTGGTTTTCTGGATTTTTGTAAGTAGATTTTTATATGTTCCATCCAGTTGTCTTTATGTTTTTATATATATAAACAGATATATATATATATATATATATATATCAACAGATATATCATGGCGAAAGTACGAATGATTTTTGACCGACCCTCGTAAATGCACAAGATATAGTTTTAGAAAAGATGAAATAGACTGTGGTTCTCATTTCCTCATTATCGTAATCCTGATGAGATTTGAAGTGTGTTTGTATAGGAAGCCTCACCAAACATGCAAGGTTTTATGGCCCAAAGAAGTTTTTCAATTGTATCGAGGAATTCCGTGGATTCGGAGTGTGAGAGGTGGTTTTTATTGGAAAAAATAGGAAGTCAGTATTGATGTGGTCACTCGCTTTTATAAGGTCGACACAGATATACACTTTCCTATTAGAGAGGTATGCAAGGGTCATGATATTTCAATATTTAACTTTTACGATGTTGACGAAACTTCGTGGCAATATCCATTTCGCCAAATCTGACTAACAAACCGGAGATAAACACTTCGGTATAGATTCTTTGTCTTCTCCACTTTTCAGCAATTATTAGTGATATATAAAATATTATACTAAGTATGAGCAAAATATCTTGGTAGACTGACACAGATTTATATGTAGAATCAGTCATGGGGTGCCACACATATCTCACAAATAGAACAATGCGGTCTCTTAAAGACACTGGAACAAGGAATGTAATATTGATTATGAGAATATCAGAGGGAATAATACACATAAATAGAAAGGTATGTAAGGAAATGATGGGTCTGGTCGCCCGAAAAATTTAACCAACCTCGTGGTAATCCTAACAGAACTAAAAGAACTTAGATTTCGACGCACTCTTAACACCTTAAGATACACAGATTGTACCATACTGATGACACTGACACACCACAGCAGGTAAGTAGCAAAGAAAAGCAAGAATAACGGACAACCCGTCAGTTGAAAGAAGAATATACGATCGTCAGCAATTGAGACATTGTAAGATGCGTGAGAGAAATTAGAAATCAGAATCAATGTAATGCAGAAATTTAACTACAGGTGAAATGCATCAACAGGCGATAACGAAATCTGACAGCACATCGGAATATTGAAACTTCCCTTCTATAAGCTAGACAGGAAAATTACGTTAGAAACAAAGGAAAGAATGGTGAATATATCATTCTATATGTAATATCATTCTTCCTGAATGACCGTGAATACTGAACAAATTGGTCACAGATAAATAAGAGACATAAAACCACAGACATGTGGTTCTATATGGTTGATAAGATTTGTATGCTTGGGCCCAATTAATAGAAAATAAAGACATTTAATTGAAAATAAACTAGGAAAAATGTTAGAATTCTTGAATAATGTATAAAATAACGTATTTAGTAGATCTTGTTTAACTTCCCGTATTTGTTTTTTTTTTTTATATTTTTAATATATTTCTAAAAAAATTAATACATTTAATATTTGTAATACATGTATGTTTACAGAAAATTATTAAGATCTTTTTCTTGCGTGTGGGTTCTCATAAAATTCGTTTTACTTAAAGTAAAACGACTTTAAACAATTTTACTCGTTCATTTATCATAATAAACATCCATGTGTTATAAATATTACATTTAAATATATAAAAAATGTTAGGTGTTTTTCCAAATATTATTTTCTCTATACAGCAAGTTTTTGTACAGATATTGCGAACACTTTCACTTTTTAAACACACACACGTCTTTGGAGCCACACCAGACTAAGATAATATTTAAAACCGGGATCATAATTTATTACTAAAAGACGATACACAAGCATCTCAACGAATGAAATTATAATATATATATATT
The DNA here is from genome assembly GCA_903632075.3 of Acanthosepion pharaonis. NCBI lineage: Eukaryota > Metazoa > Mollusca > Cephalopoda > Sepiida > Sepiidae > Acanthosepion > Acanthosepion pharaonis. The sequence goes on along the minus strand of CAHIKZ030002179.1, from coordinate 3,846,887 downwards.
TATGCAAAACTAGTTAATCCGCACGGGTAGACCCAAAGAGGATGATATCCGGAGAGCTCAAAGTAAATTCAGAGCAAATATGTTTGAATAAAAACAAACCACTTTATGGTTCCAAGTAATAAATTATTTCACCACATTTTTCATTTCAACGTTTGGATTCATTTTTCATTTCAGCCTTTGGAAGTAAAGTCTGATGATCCCAGAGCCCTTTAAAAGGGCTGTGGTGAAATAATTTATTACATGGAACCTTAAAGTTGTCTGTTTTTATTCAAAACATATATATATATATATATATATATATATATATATATAAGGTCGGATGTATTTATTACGCTGATATATTTTATCGCTTTAAACGTTATTTTTGTGGATACTCTTATTAGAATAAACGCTCCGTTTATTTATTAAATAGTATAGTTATTTTTATTAGAGAGAATGTGCGTGTGTGATAGACCGAAAATATCTCTGACAGACTCCTTATAATTTCTCCGTCAGCACAGAGGAAACCCGTTTTGGTTGGCCCGAGGACTGATTAGGACCTCTTCTAGAATATATTTCTTGATTGCCAGTTAGATGATAATAGTTGGTTGAATTATCTCTGCTTTGCTAAATTGCTGAATGAGGAACAGAAAATATACCTAGCTAAATTTATGAAACTCATTTTAATTAAGAGCATTGCAGGGGAATTGGGGTGGCATGAAATTCAACAAATTTGGCTAAGACACATTGGGAACCAGAAAGTGATATTAAGTCCTACGAAAAAAAAAAGAAAAGAAATGGATGGAGCAATATATGATAAATATGAAACTTCAACTTTCAAATATGTCAATATTTACAAGTTTTTTTTTTCATTTAAGACAAAATCTTGGAAACGGAGGTGAGAATTTTTTTTTTTTTTAAATGAAATTCAACATTTTTTTTTTTTTTTTTTTTTTTAATGAAATAAAAACAACAAAAAGAATGAAATTACAAGCTGGTCGTTTGAAATATCAAAACAGTTAACAACAAGGTTTTGTAATGAACAAAAAAAAAATGCAGAGCGTTTAAGATGTTTTTTTTGTTTTTTTTTCCCCCAAAGTGAACACCGGTTCTCTTTAATCAGTATGTTTTAAAAAATGAATCCACTTTGGGTAGATCGAGTGCAAGTCGCGCTATGAAGTTAAAACGCCAGCATCCTCACAAATAAAACTTGTAATATACACCCATATCTTTTAAACAGCATATACAAGATTTCGGTTTTCCTCTGAAAAAAATATAACGTGTTTGAATATCCGGTTATATATATATATATATATATATATATATATATATATATATATAATAATGCAGAAACGCACTTGAATAAACAAACTATCAGATGTACCGAGAAAATCATGCAGAAACATGCATTACCGCAAGCACGTAAGCATCTGTAAGCACATGTGTAAACAGTAAAAATAGTTCAAATAAGAAAAAGTCACTTTATCAGAAACAAGACCACACAGGATTCTTGTTGTAAAGTGGTAGTTAGCCGGCAATCCTCACACATCATTTTTTTTTTTTTTTTTTTTTTAGAGTTCGATTATCACAGGGTATTTCCCTACTGCTAGCCTGTCTGCACGGCAGCACAGATTAACAAGTCCGTTTTACGCGCATTTCGCCATTCGAGACGTTTTGGTCCTCACTGAATGTCAAGCTTGAACCTCATCCAACCCCGTTCTTATCTTCCGGAATTAAATCACAAGATCCAGCGGGTGTCTGAAATTGCAAATAGTGCAGAGAAATATTTAAGAATTTCTGTCAATGGCTATGAACGCGTATTCTTTCAAGGTGGTCCCTTGCCTTAAACGCCTGTATGTACCTGACCCCTCGTGCTATTCTCTACCTTTACAAGAGACAGATCAGTTGGAAAATGGAGTACTGCTGCCATATCCGTTATAGAGCTTCCCAGTCTTCCCTTTCCGATCTTGATAGTGTCTAAAAGCGTCTACGCGACCTTCGGTTTGGGTGAATTATTTCCCCTTTAAAAACCTTTCTCACAAATGAAACTTTGTAAGCCTCTAACTATTCTACCGCTATTTCAATAGAAGATGTTCAAACGACCTACATTCCTTTGTTCCCCCAACTTTAATCATCGTTGCGTACACTGAATCGAACGGCTCTCATTCCCTTATTCCTTAAGTTAGTAGCAAGTTTCATCCGGATAATTTCTGCTCAATAACTGTTGCTTTGTGTAAGAGAATATCAGGTGGATGCTTACCGGATTGCTACAATCATAAACTCTTCTAGTCTAGAGTTAACCGTTATCTTTCCCACATAAAGTGTGCCTTTACAGTTCACACAACAACCACCTTCATTAACCTGTTAACTTGAGTGACCTTTTGGACATGTATAGGGTAAGCATTAGTAATAAATAAATGATCATATAAAAACACATTTAATATCTTACATTGTCCTGTTGCATATTGAGTATTTTCAGTACGTTTTATTTTAGAATTTCATACATTAAGATTTTATTATATATACTCTTTTTATTTACATAGATTTGCTGTAGTTAAATTAGTATAATAATAAGATGAGTAAGATCATACTAAAACTGTATTGCACTCTGGTATAACAAAAGTCATGTGATAACCGTATATAAATGTAAGGCTAATTAGTGCTACCGTGTCTGAATATCATTGAAATATTCAGAAGAGCATACTCCAGCATCGTGGGCATCCAAGTGAAGAACAAGACGGCTTTTAGCGATCGGCGATATGAATTATCGAATTCTGAACTGGAGTGATAGTGTATTCTAAACTAGTGGACATTTAATTTCTGTAATTTCAGGAGACATTTGACATCCGTCTGTCTATAGCGTCGTGGTAGTGGTCACTTGTAGCCAGTGCAGTGGCCGACATCGGGTTATTAATAATCGTAACAAATGTATATTACTGTCCAAATCGTACCCACATTCAATGCCGGATAGACCAGTCGTATATCCAAGAAGTATGTTAAACGTTCTTTAGTTTGAACCAAATATGAAACCGGGAAACCCACAGAGATGCCCCTGTTAACTCCACAGCACCGAATATAGCGTCACACCTGTATTTGAGACGTCGGTTATTCGACCCTAGATGCCTGATAAACAATGGTGTGAACCGATTTGTCAGTCCCAGGTGTTTCAGCCGGAAGATTGGGTCCGGGTGTGGAGAAAACTCTGAGGGCAAGAACCTCATCGTGTTGGGTGCCTTCATGCTATATGGGCTGTCCGTAAAAACACGTTATTGATATTCATGGTCATTTTCTTCCATTCATAGACTCAATGTACCCCAACATCGATGGATTGTTAAAACCGGATAAGTGCCGTAAGGTTCTCAGAATAAGCATGAGGAAAATCGCAGAGAATTCTGATGGATGGTGTGCCTACAACATTCGCACGATATATATCTAATCGAACATTTACGAAACGTGTTTGAGAGGTCTATTCGCACGAAAGATTCTACACCTTCAAAAATTAGTTAGATTTAGTTAACTATCGAAGCGCCACAGTATTTCTCCAATGGTTTTTCCATCACCTATAGAATCGATGACACGTTGAGTAAATCCACTTGACAGGGTTAGAATGGGTCATTCACAGTACCAGGCATCTCACTCTTTACTTTGGCAGAAGAGTATATATTGTAATAAGAGTTTGCTTCATGGCGTAGATCTTAAAACCTTCAGCATATTTCATTCGGAAAATGTTCATGTAAAGAAAAGTTATACAGAGAAAAAGGCGAATTGTTATATTTTAACTTCCAAAAATGTTACAATATAATGATGAAATTAAATTTGTGAATTATAATTAAACAATGTCGAATAAACAAGAATGTGACTGAGTAATATATTTGGATGCTTATTTACATCATCATCGGAAAATAATTAAATCAAAGTTTTTGGTTTATTTGTAAAAGTACATTATATAGGAAAATGAAAGGACTGTTTGCAGAGTTACTCTTGTCCTTTTTTATGTTATTTCAGCTGCACAAATGACGTAAATAATTATAATTAATATTGTAACACATTTTAAAATTACATTTAAGCCTAATGATAAAGGTTATTTTTCGGATACCTTTTTGCAATGATATCTGTCAGACTAACAACCCTTTCAAAAAAAAAGTTTATTTGGTCATTTCGTCAAATTTTGAGAACCAGCAAAGCTAAATAAAAATCAACATTTTAATGAACTCCTATATATTTCCCTAGTTTGTTTAAAAATTTTGTCATATTTCCTGTGCTTGTTGTTTTATAAACATAGATTGCAAGTAGTTTAGCAAAACAGATCTGCTTTTATTGAACACTATGGAATGAGCATTTCGTTGAAACGCAATGGGGAGAGAGAGGTGGTGAAGTAATGATGAATTAAAAAAAAATATGAACACTTTAAGTAAATAGATGAACTCAGGAGAATAATTTTGTAGAATGTTTTTCTCTTTATCTGGAAACGCTCGTGTATATCACTTTATCTGATAGAGATAACAATAATATTTGCGATGTGAGGTGTAAGCATTCTTCTTAGCCTTGAGGATAAAGAATTCGTTTCGTGTAAATTGATGAAAGCTAAAGTTGATATTTAAAAAAGAATCTGTTTCGGAAACATGATAAAAAGTCATTCTTGTAAAAAGGTAAAATAATTTAGTAGAAAGTTACAATAGTTCACGTCAGGATAAATATATCCCTTGTTTACAAAATTGGTATAATTGAATTAAATGTCAGTGGTAAATTTCCACTGTTTCTCACCTAAGATATTTCATGAACTTGGGCACGCAAGAGAAAGCTAGTTTTTAATAAACGCAGAAAACAACATATATATATGTGTGTGTGTGTGTGTGAAAATAATATGCACACCGCGAAATTGATATTAGGGACATCGGACTGTATAGAGATGACTGGCTCATGGTGGTGAGGAGTTCTACTAGTTTTAAGATTGAAAAAATCAGAAAAATAAGATTTAGTGAATTTAAAAAAACTAAACTTAAAGATAACTGTCTCTTCTAATTTAAAAAGGGTTAACTTCCTCGACGTAACTCTAGACTTACCAGGCAACACATACCAACCTTATAGTAAACCTAATGCTAACCCTTTATATATACACCCCAAGTCAAACCACCCTCCATCCATAATTAAACATATACCCTCATCAATAGAAAATAGAATTAGCATTAACTCCGCTAACAAGGAAATATTCCAACAACACAATGGCTTCTATAACACTGCCCTAAAAAATAGTGGTTCTAAAAATGCTAACATTAACTATAGAGACAATTGCACTAGCCATAGGAAAAAAAAAAACAGGAAAAGAAAAATCATTTGGTACACCCCTCCGTTCAACCAAATGGTTAGTATTAAACTAGGACAGAAATTCTTAGCCCTAATTGATAAACACTTCCCCACCAATAGTAAGCTTAGTAATATATTCAATAAGAACACTCTAAAATTGAGTTACAGCTGCTCTGAAAATCTTGAACGTATAATAAAAAGACACAATAATAAGATCTTGAACAAACCCCCATGCCTAAACAGTATTAATAAAAACCCTGCACTTAAATCAGACAATAAAAGGGAAAACTTATGTAACTGTAGAAACCTAGAAGACTGCCCATTAGAAAATAAATTCTACATTAAATCTGTGGTATACCAATGTACTATATCATCCACTGAGAGCCCTAGCACTAATAAGATATACATTGGGTCCACGAAGAATGATTTTAAAGATAGATGGATGAAGCATAAGTGCTCTTTCAATAATATAAACAAAAGAAATCAGACTTCCCTATCTAAATATTTTTGGCATCTGAAGGAAACAAATAGGACACCTAAAGTTAAATGAAAAATTATAAATAAGGCTAGAACATGTAAAACTTGGGATGACCCATGCCCTTTATGCCTCCATGAGAAATTGCACATAATTAAGTTTCTAAATAATAATAATCTATTAAACAATAGACACGAGTTAACGGTTTTTTGTAGGCATCATCAGATTTTTGGTTTGAATTATTAGCTAAAAACTAGCATACAATATAATAACTTGTTTAATCCATAGCCCACTGATCAGATTCATGGGTTGAATAATTAACTAAAAACATGCATACAATATAACACCCTTCATAATCCATAGCCCAAATAAATAGTTTAAATTCCCTAAAAAAAGATAACCCTTTATGAAGTCGTCAAAAAACAAACGTTACGACAGTTTTTTTTTTATTTTTATATATGCACAAATCCCTTTCATAAAAAAATAAAATAAAAAAATAAAAAAATCTCCATAGACATGCAAACTAGACGAGGGTTAATAGATCTTCCGTTTCAAATTTAGACACCCCCACCTTTCCCTGACTTGACATCTACGAAAGTAACTCTATACTGATACTTATTAACACCCAACACCCGCCTACCCAACTTAAACAATTCGCCCGAGCTGTTACCACGGACATTTTGATTACAATTTTTAAAACACGTAAATTTCAGAAACACGTTATTCCAAAAAAAAAATTCGCTTGAAGATGGAACAGAGCTTATTTTAACTCAATTTAATTTAAATAATTATATTGAAGTTTTCGGCTCTTGTTTTGAAACATGGGACTTCTTATGTCGCGATTTGGAATCATATTTTTAAATAAATAATTATATATATATATATATATATATATAATTTTAAGATATGGTATATTTGTGGTCTAAAGTGGACAATATCAGACTGGATGCCTTCCTCCCGGACAAAGTGGCGCCCTGTGTCATTTTTGCGACAAAATCAAAATCTGCAAATCATCAGCGGATTTGGTACACTAATGGATTTCATGAAGACAAAATAACCTTCAAAACTCTCATTACACCATTCATTTGTTATTTATATAAGAAAGCTTGTAACAGTGCAGTAGGGTTAAAGAGCCACTTTGTGTGCACATGAACGTGTCAACGTACTCTAAGTTGCATCCACTATCTCAAATGTGAACTAATTGTATTTTGTTTTAAAGCTTTCTTAATTGGGTTTTATTCCTTTTATCATTTTAGTAGCTTTCCTTCTTTTATATCCTTTTTAATATTCTTTTAACTGTAAATGTTTACCACTTAAAAATTAAGGATAGGCTTTTATAAATTGTTTGCAAATGCGAGTGATTTTTTGTAACCATATTTCACCCTTGTTTATTTTTTATCGTTTTAAGATCTTTTTATACTTACCGTTCAAATAAATCTTCATTTTAAAAGTAAGAATTGTAAAGTGGTAATCATCTTATAGTTTTAAGGTAGGCTATATTTGTAGGTTATATTGATCAATATCAGAGATACAGCGTATGTAAATATAAAAGTGGGTATTGAAGTCAGCACCTAGCGACAACTGTTTATATATATATATATATATATATATATATATATATATATATATATATATATATATATATATAGTGTGTGTGTGTATATAAAGGCAGGATGTGTGTGTAACGAATGCACAGCCGAAATTTTCGACGAGCTTGTACCAAAATTTACATGCACATGCTCCACGTTAGCGGGAAGGCCAAGACCGACTTTGCATTTTCCAACTCCCATCGATAGTGGAAATAATCGATTTTTTTCATGCTTCTACGGCAGTTTTCATGTGGTTTGCGGCCATTTTGTACTGGCCAGAGTGAGAGCCAATAGCTGTCTGACACGAATGTTAACTAGCATGCAAAAAAATCGATAGCTGCATTCGTCACAAGTGGGAAAAATTTTAATCTGCATGACACTTTACTTCAATTCGCTTGCTTAAACCCAACGTTGATTCTGATTCCGCAGAACTGTGTTTAGTTTGAAAAAGTATTTAACATTCTTTTTTTCATTCAGTTTTTCCAGTTACGAGTTCTTTTTTTTAAAGCTGATCGATTTGTGTTCATTTTGTTTTGTTCTTTTCATGGTAACAGATTTAATGTTTAGTATAGAGCTTGGAAAAAATTCCCAGTGTGAGATAGGCAAGAAGTAAGGCAACATCAGCACGGCAAAGTTCACTCCTTTAAAGGCAAGGAAGGGCAAAAATGTTTCAAGTCAAGTGATAGCGATTGCTGTATGAGTCGTACGATTTTTGAATCGAGCACGGGCAACGCTGCTAGTGTGTGTATATATATATATATATATATATATATATAGTTGTCAGTTCGAATGTCAGGAAATCAAATGCTGATTTTTCTTACCCCAAGCCACTAGCAGGATTTAGCTGTCATACAATCCTCTAACTTTCTTCCCTATTGCCATTTAGACTTTTACCGTCCAGAGATAATCTGAGAATATTGATATTCCCTGATCTTCGTGTGAATATATATCACTCGCCATTGTTTCATGATTAGGCTTCGCAGATAACACGGACATTGAAAGAGCGAAAACGTTCTCTTTTTTTCACATGGGATACAAATCTTTTAACTCTTACTCCGTTACATAGGCAAAGTTTCAGCCATTACGAATATAGTATAGAGGTAATCTTTAGTAAGCTTCATGGATGTGCCGACCAACCTGAGTGTGCTGTATTTTCTAATGCCAATAATACACATCAGAGTCGAGTGTTTATGTTCGGCACACACAAGAGATCTGGAGGTGTTTTATTGGTGGCTGTGTTTTTCTTTTCAACATGAACGGCGATGGCAAGCTTCTAGGCTTTTACAAGTAACCCCCAATAAAACAGCGTCCTAAACACCGGAAGTCTCGACAACAGATCCTGAACAATATGGTTCAGCAGGAAAACAGAGATCCTGACAAGAAACCGGATACATTTTATTATTCGCTTGATTTTTCTCCCCTCTGTGTTTCTCACTCTCTCAGTGTTTTATTTATTTTTATTATATTTTTTGCTCTTCACAAGCGCTTTCTTTAGCCTGGCCTGCATGTAATTCCATCTTCAAATGTCTCTCTTTCATGTTGCGCATGAATAAGATAGAGATAAAGGAGTCTTATTCTTTGATTAAAGGTGCTCAACCTGTATCATAATACAGTAATAATATATAAACATACCTGTGTTTTTTGAACGTGTGTAAACTAAAAATAAATATGTGCTTGGAAAGTCAGAAAATATATATAAACCGGTCTTGATGTTTGTCTTAGCGCACGTGTGCCTGTATCTGGAGATTAATATATATATATATATATATATATATATATATATATATATATATATATATATATATATATATATACTATTGTTGAGTGGTTAAATCTTTAACGTCCCGACAATTAAACTTGGATTCTTGATAGTATCGGCTCGGAGAGACGATCCCAGTGTGCGGCACCATTCAAGACTAACTGAAAATCATACTACGATGGGACCCAAACTTTGTGTGGGAAACTGACTAGATGTCATCGATGGTTTTGCAAATCCGAATGTGCCTGACAAAGTTTGTCTTAGGAATTAGCCTATTACAATATCTCCGGACCAGCATGAAAACGAGTAGTCATATATATATATATATATATATATATATATATATATAGAGAGAGAGAGAGAGAGTACGAGAATGATCTCATTCGTCATATGTGCACATATGTAACATAAATGTCTTAGACATACAAACGTATTCAGGTTTATATTAAACCCTTTAAAATTATGAAAGGAATTCGATAACACACGCACTCTCTTTATATATACAGATTGCGATGGATAAATTGTCGTTTGAATTACTCAAAAATGAAAATGCCACTGACACCTCATACTAACAGATATATTTGCCAAAATTACACAAAAATATCTGTAAATAATAAGTGTAAATGTATTAAATAAAATCGCCATTGGCTTCAGCCAGGGCCACTATGGGAATTCGGAATCCCCTGAAACTCTTCTGGACGGTCTCCTTGCTTAAGTTGTTGAATGCTTCCATAATTCTTGCCTTCAGTTCATCTTTGGTGTTACAAGTTTTTTTTTTCTTTTGGTATCTCTTTCAAATGACCCCCTCACAAATACACATATAGTGTGTGTGTATATATATATATATATATATATATATATATATATAGTTAGTTAGTTTCAAGCGCTCAATAACAGAGATAGTGTATGTAAATCTAAAACCACTGAGGGCAACAGTGAGCGCTGTCAGTCTCATCGCAGTCCTCTGGCCATTTAATTTTTCCTCTGTGACCTGAATATTGCGTTCAAATATGAAGCAGACTGTTGCCGCGCTCGGTGTTGACCTCCGAGTCCCCTTTCTCTCTCTCTGTGTATATATATATATATATATATATATATATATGTGTGGGAGAGAGTGAGTGAAATTGCTATATTTTGTGTTTATCTTTTATTACATTTATCGAATGGTTTCTATCTGTAAGTATAACGGATATATGCATAAATAGATATATACATTTAAACAGGCATATATAGATTTGGACTGACATATATAATGGGTGTGTGTTAACATTCCTCTGTCTATACTGTGAAAGTAAGCGAATTTTCCAAGTGGATTACGTCATCTGTGTGCGCAGCTTCTTTGAATTTTCAAGTTAAGCTTTGAGACTTGCTGCTTGCTCGCCGCCTCAGATAAAAGCAAATTCAGTTGTGTGTATATAATTCCGCTCCATATATCTTCGGATCATGGCTTATCCGATACAAATGCTTAAAAGGGCTACCGGCACATCACCAGTGAAGAGAAAAGCCGTCTCACGTGATTTCTGCTATGCTAAAATCACGGAAATAAAGATAAAAAGATGTGCATAAAAGTGGCTGCAATCTATTGCGGCTTGTTCTCAGTGATATTCCTCTTGTGATGCTATACTACTTTCATTTTCTGTGAATGTATATATGCATCTATATTCCTGTAAACACACACACACACACACACATATATATATATATATATATATATATATATATATATATATATATATATATATATATATATATATATATATATATATATATATGGTGGAGTAATGGATATCGGCTTGGATTGAGGAATCGGAGAGCCGAGTTCGAATCCAGGTTGAATCCATTACATTCACTTAGGTGCTAATACCTTTGGGAAAGGTGTGAATTCTCTTCTCCCTCCAGCTATGGGTAAAATAGCAGGACAGACTGAGTTCTACAGCCTTGGATGGCAACTGGTCTAGGAGAAGGACAACTCTGAATTCAAAACCTGCTGAGGGTCATTTGGGGACCTTGTGGCACGTAGTGCACCAGGTTTCTGTATTCGGCCCTTCAAAAAGTGTTCAACACCCACAGATAACCTGTGGTTTATACTGCAACTATGCTGAGCTGACTTGAGTTGCAGTTTCTGGGAGGGAGCGTGTCATGTAGAATGTGAATTGCGACTTCGTGATAGCACACCTATCGACTCTACCAAGTGTTCCATCTACGCAATTTCACTGACAAGTCTTAGGTCAATGGTATGGTTGTCAGGCACTTTCCACGCTGGGATAACATCAGGAAGTCTCCTTCCTGCACGAAATCTTCACCACTATAATGGAATCTCATGTGCCGGTGTCGGGCTGTCAGTTTCCTGGAAACTGATCTGCTTGAACCTCATACGTCGAACCCGACGGGAGAATCGAGATATATATATGTTATCGTTGACTCTTTGTACTTGAAAAAGACGCCACATATTTATTTTATTAAACAGTGTGTATCGGTCTGCATATTCGAGAAATTTTAGTAAAGAAAGTGTGTTTCCCGGCTGGGATTGATCCGGCGCCCTCTTTTGTAAGGAAACCACCATTTAATCCGGTGTGCTTTGTCATTTAGCCTCGAAGAACATCACAGTCAGCAATTCCCTTAAATTGATCTATTTTTTATACAGCATTTTCATTACTTCAGACATTATTATAGTAAAAAAAAATTGTATTTGAAGTAGACGTCACATTTTTATTCATTAAACAATGTGCGTGCATACATACATAATAGCTGGTCTCTCGCATTCGAGGATACCCGTCTACTAGGGTGGCTAGCCAATCCCAGTTGCAGACTCACGCTCAGGTACCTTTGTGTTCAACACCCACAGATAACCTGTGGTTTATACTGCAACTATGCTGAGCTGACTTGAGTTGCAGTTTCTGGGAGGGAGCGTGTCATGGAGAATGTGAATTGCGACTTCGTGATAGCACACCTATCGACTCTACCAAGTGTTCCATCTACGCAATTTCACTGACAAGTCTTAGGTCAATGGTATGGTTGTCAGGCACTTTCCAAATGTGACGCACGCTGGGATAACATCAGGAAGTCTCCTTCCTGACAAATAGCCCATAGTGAGATTCGAACCCGGCCTCATGACATACATACATGGTGGTTGCAAACTCGGATCCGAGTACGGCTATTAGTACATAACTTTTTGGAGAATACCTACTGATTTTAGCCCAGAAAGTAACCAAACATACTCTAGAACAAACAGCGCACGTAAGAGTTCCAACAGCGGGTCGTATAATATCATGCAAATTAAAATTTCGCATGAAACCGCTTCTGATCCGGCATATCTTACCACAAACATCACATTTCAATTGCTGGACTTTAACGGTTTTATAGTCAATTACCATCTTCTGTCGGTGTGCCCACAAGTGACTTCTTAGGCAAGCCATCGACAAACACTATCACAGATCAAGCTGCATGCATGTGCCTTCTGGGCGCCTTTACGCACATCTCTTTTCAGCTTTACGTGCCTCCTTTTCTCATCTTCAAATTGACGCCTTCCACTAGTAGCAGCCTCTTTCCAATTATTGCGATACATATAATGTGTGTGCTAAATAAGGAGTCTCAATATTCTTAATCCGCCTTAAATGTTTCTTAATCCTATGAAATATAATGGGCAGGAAGTGTCAATAGAAAAGCTTTCATTACATTTTAACCATGTTTTATGATGTACCAAATCCAAGCAAGTACAAAAATACAAATTTCTACGAACTGTTTTAAGAGAGGACGGAAAATACGACACCTAAATTCGAAGGCGTGTTGGGATAACGAAAACAGACTTGCAAAAGGAATAACAGGAAAGTTTCGTAAAGACTGAACTGTTATGTAATATCAGTCCCAATAAATAGTAATGAATATTGGATAATTTCATTACAGATTAAAACATACTTGAAGCAATAGAAATATGGATTTCCAAAAGGATGCTGAGAATATCATGGCCTGAACATGAGAACAGCGTGAAGGAGGAAACAAAAAACACATACATGTAATTTCTACAGCATATAATGAGGAAAGAAAGCTTAGAAAACATAATACTCACAGGACATATTGAAGTTAAGTGACAGAGGGAAGCAGAGAATAACCTACTTAATGAACCTTTGTAAACGGTTGATAGAACAGGGATTAGGAAAGAACAAAAAGGAAAACTTAACTAAAAACTACAAAGAACAGGAAATTGTGGAGAGACATGATCGCCCACGCTCCGAAGAGACACGGCATATAGAAGTAAAAGAATTAAGATTGTAATTTTAAATATTCAGTCTCTTTTTCCAGTCGTTAAGAAAATGCTTTTAAACTCGGTATTTTAGCATTATTTCAAGGATTCATGATAAACAAGGAATATAAAATGTACCTTTAGTAGTAGGCTTATGAGCTAATGAACTCAAATTTAAAATCCACAAGGCAGAATATCTGTGAAAGTTGTCAGTCATGAAGATTAAGTGACTGTGGTGGAAAATATAAAAACATGAAAAGAAGGAAGAAAAAAACACAAACCAGGAAAGCAATAAACGAAGTTAAAGAAAGAAGAAAAATTTAACGAAACAAGATTTCAAAAAAATGTAAAAAGAGAGAGAAACAGGTAACGTCTGAGAATGAAAGAACAGCAAGAAAATGATGAAAAACTTAGATAAAAATTTAAAGAGTTAACGAAGTCAGAAATATGAAGAAAGAAAGAAAATATAAAAGAAGTGAAGAAAGAAAAAGAAAGAATATGATGCACGAAAAATGAAGGAAAAAAGGCAAAGAAATAACAAAGAATGAAATATGAAGAAACACAGAAAATGAAAAAAAATATTATGAATGCAGAAACAAATAGAAAAGGGAAGAAATGATGAAAGAAAAATTCAGAAACAAATAGAAAAGGTAAAATATGCTGAAGGAAAAACGAAGACACAAAGCGAAAAGAAATAGCTGAAGAAAGAAGAAAAATGGAAGTGGTTACCATCTCCGCTTTACCTGATGATATGTGACGTACAATTGCTATGAAAAATCTTCCTAACATTTCAAATGAATGAGAAATAATCATAGTAGCTTTGCCGACATAAATAACATTAGGTGATCTGATATTTATCCGCGTTACACTGTGTCACCAATTAGAAGATAAATTGTATTTGATATCATCTTATATTATGCAGAATAACTGCCGAAGTAATTTTCAATGTCTAGATAAGGATGAGCGGTGAAAACAACAAACCGCAGTATTCTACCTGTCAATTTATAATGATCTTTTAATAGAACAAGACTAGTTCTGTACAACAATTGTTTTTGAGGGGGGATGGCTAACTCAAATAATCCTCCTTACAAAATACAAAGGACATGAAATTCAAAAGGTATCGTTACTAATTTTTTTTCAATCAAAAATGAGCGTACTTTGTTGTGTACTTCACCTTACGGCGAACATTCTTTCGTGGATAAAACGCGTTTTTCATGCATTCATTTAGATTATAAAAAGAAAATTCTTCCTCTGATCAGAATCAAATAGAAATAGTTCCAATTACTATACCGGTTTATTTTTATTCGGTCAGGTTTGCGCGGGCATTCATGTGTTTATCACGCCAACCATCACCTACATCAAGATTGGAAGGTTATTACGAGCTGGTTAATGCTGGTGATTGCTAGGCTTGCTCTCTGGCTGTCTGTACAGAAGAGTGCATCACTCGCAGTGTAGTGCAATGTGCATTCTGCGTTCGAGTAAGATTGTATAAATATCAGGGATGGGTACACAGAGTTGTGATTTAGTTGGATATTGTCTCTAGGAAACGTTAAATATAGCTCTCAGCATTCGCATGTAGGTTCCACCAAGCTTAGACTGTAGGGCTTTATTTAATGTTCAGGCAATGGCTCCATTAATACCGTTTCTACAGTAGCTCGATACAATCTCCGCTTGGGGTTGTCTGGTAGATCAGATTTACATAATATATTCATTTTATTCAAGGCGGTCCAGGCTTTAGTTATGTGAATGTTGAGATCCTTTTCAGTAGAATTTATCTCGCTTCTTAGGTATGTAAAAGATTCTGCAAAGTCAAGACTGTCAACTTTTTTGCAGTGTATCTTTGAAAGAGAATTTACGGTTTTGTTCTAAATTAAAATAAAGTTTAGATGCTGAAAGATTCTTTGATTAATGAAATACATAACTATAAAATATATAAGGAAACTAATAAAAATTTTAGCAGAAAGCAAACTGTTTGCCTCGAAAAATCTGTCCGTAAAATTGTAGATTCTTCTAGCTTCTGTGAATTAATTCAAACAATCCACTGTCCGCATTACATGTCTCATGTTCGTTACAGTCGTCACCTTTCTGACTGTTCGATATCGATCGCGAATAAGGCAAGCCATCAGGGTTGTAGGAGCACCATATGTGCTGCAGCCGCACTAGAAGTTGTGTTGGTGAAGATAGGCGGACGGAACCCAACCCTTTCCAGGTCAATTTTGAATTCAGTTACTTCTCCTAGACCGGCTACCACTCAAGACTAAAGAACCCAATTTGTCCCGTTTGGGGAGAAGAGAAATCATACCATTCCCAACGTTATTAACACATAAGTGAATGTAATGGATCCAACTGGATCCTCAATCCGAACCGCTATCTATTACTCCACCGTGCAATTTTTTATATCTTCATTGATAGCCAAAGTTTGCATATGTAAAAAAAAAGACTCTCGCTAGAGTCTATCCGACTCTGAGATCTCTATTTTTAAAATCTGCGACCCGCGAAGCCGCCATTTTTCTTTTAGGATAGTTTACATGCAAGACACGTCCGAATTTGTTTTCGTCTTGTATGTAAGCCATTTTCTCAAGTGTTACATTGACTGTTACGAAAACATACATGCACAAAAACTTTACTTTATTTAAGAGTATAGCATAGAACATATAACGAGTAAATGAAATTCCGTAGGCTTACGTATTGTTTGTCAGTCCAGCATAAAAATTATAAATGTTTAATGTGCAATGTGGCATGATTAGCTCTAAGCAACGATTTTCTTTACCGTCTATCCTGGTCACCGCTTACTGTCTGTTTGCACAAATAAGCTAGGTATATATTCGCGTTTTCATTCTGTACTTATTTCCCTCAATTTATTCTGATAGTTTTAAATTCTCCAAGTCCTCTTTCCTCATGATGTGTACCGGTAATTTCACTCCTTTCTGGTGTTAAGTTAAAATGACCTTTTCTTTCCATTTTCTTAAGACTTCCTCAGTGTTTACATCTTCCGTTTAAGATGTTCTCAGAATTTTTTTTGTACAGAACTACATCACAAATTTCCGTCCGTGAGGCAATTGTTCAGCATTCACTACCATATACGAAAATATATATTATACAGAATTTGCCTACTCTTTTCTTTGTTTCTGATAGAATTTTCCGTGTATATGTTGGTTAGTTTCTGGAAGGCATTTTTAGCTCTTCCAATTTGCTTTCGGAATACCAGTTTAATTGGGATATGTGCAAACGTACAATTCACTAATATAGGAAATATAAAAGCTCCATATCGCTTAGGGTAACAGATATCAAGAGATTAAATTCGCACGATGATATTGGAAACTCCAAAAGCTCTTCCTTTCATGATGCAAGATGTAAAAGCGCTCGATAAATTCATCACGAGAGCAGCGGCCTCAGATATCTCAAAGCCCTTTGACAAGATTTCGTATCGGGGTTTTCCGCACAGACTCTCAATCCCTGGAAGATTCTTCGCAATTATCATGTCCTTTTTATGAGGTAGATCGAAGAAGGTCGTTGTTAATGGTCCTGAAATTAAATAAAGCCCATGAGATCAATGCAGGCATCCCCCAAGGCTTTCTACTCTGCCCTGCTCTCTTTCAACTTTAACAATCTATCTAAGAACATTCTCAGGTTATATATGCAGATTTATTTATTGACGCAGTTCCAGAAATCGAGATGAACATAGTCTGGCAGCTGATCTCTCCCATGACCTAGCTGTAACAATTCAATGGAGTGAGAACTAGCTTGTAATATTCAATGCCTCAAAAATCAACCTACTAACGTTTCACTATAAACGAAAAAGCCCTGATTTTTTTTTCATGTGATGAACAGTCGAAAACTCAGTGAGGAGCCGTACATTGAGCGTCTGTTTTTACTCAAGTGCAAGTCATATTTGATCCATCACTAAAGATTCTCGGGATATGGTCGATACCTTGTACCGCTCCAGAAAGTATATTACTCCTCCTGTCATGCTCTACCTTGAGAAGAGTCAGCTCAGCCCAAACAATGGTTTATTGCTTCCA
Organism: Acanthosepion pharaonis; assembly: GCA_903632075.3. Classification (NCBI taxonomy): domain Eukaryota; kingdom Metazoa; phylum Mollusca; class Cephalopoda; order Sepiida; family Sepiidae; genus Acanthosepion; species Acanthosepion pharaonis. Next base: position 3,829,519 of record CAHIKZ030002179.1, on the reverse strand, counting down.
TATCTGGACTGAAGCTGGTCGTACTTCAAGTTTCAGCCTTGATAATGTTCAAAATGTCTACGTGCGCTTGTGGAGGATGAATTATTCTCCGCTCCGAAACCACTTTCATACATACGAAATGTCACAAGCCTCTCAATAATTTATCGCTTTCTCTCATGGAAAATTCTCTGACTAGATCCTTACTTTCATCAATCGAAACTTTTCCAGCTAAAACCCGCAATGTCACTTATACAGAGTCGAATCATTTTCATCCGTTTTGTATTATAAGAAATGCTATTTAGTAGAACAAACTCAAGAGGATTCTTTTCTTGTTAACTACAATCTCAACAACTTCATTTCCAGTGCCAAATGTGATCTACATAAAGCAATCTAATTCAGCAATTTTCTACAATGAGTGGCTCTTGTGTCTTGTATTAGTTGAAAAGCTATAAAAAATGTAGGATGAAATAAACTTTAAAAAATGAAAAGATGATGAAAATGAAAATTAATTACAGTGTTGCAAAGATTAAAACTGTCACCACGTCCATTTTATCTTGTTACTCTTAACTCCCATTCAGTGTCGGAATTAGTTGCAATTGTAGTAGATAGGTTCACCTAACGTCTGATTTACACTTCTTCTGATATTTTGAAAAGGAATAGATATTTAAACCTTCCTTTCCTGTTTAGTATCGGGTTTCCGGTTCCTTCTAAAGTCTTTTCATTTTATTTTAGCTTCTTGTTTGTTAGTAGCATTATTGCTTTGCTTGGAGCGAATGGATTAAAAACACCTAGCGATCTAAATATCATTGGAGCCTTTGACGTATTCTGTACGTGTAACTACTGTACGGGTTTTAAGGTAAGGAGATTGTTTTTCACAGAAACTAGTACAGGCTGACCAAAAAAAACGGGAATTTTTGAAGTGCGTATTGCTAGACATGAACAAGTGGCAACACTGCGAGACAATGACCTTGAGCTAGTAAGCATTTCCCCATTTAGAATTCAAGATGAAATTCACAGCATCGAGATGTTGCAGCAGTCAATGAGGAATCTCAACAGCAGATTTCAAGAATGCTTTCGTACAGGAGGACGCCATCTACAGGACGTAATTTTAAAAAAATGAAAATTCCATCATTGTTTCTTAAAGGGCATGTTTTGAGTTTTCGATTACTATGAATAAAATATTTTTCTTCCATCACTCTTGGTTTTATTGGATTGTTAAAAACTTCCCGTTTTTTGGGGTCAGCCTGTATATTGTTGGTTGAAATGGAAAGCAACAATATAATTACTCTCATTGTTATTGAAAATGTACTATAAAATGTCGATAATGAAATTCATCCTGGTTATTAAAATTTGATTTAAATTTACGACGATTCGATTTGAGGTTTTATCATGATTTTTCTTTGCCCAGTTATGGTTATTTATTATCCGTTAATCGATTGGCCACTTTAACATTTGTGTTTCTTTTCTTCTTCTAGGTAAGTTGCCACACTGATTTTAATTCTGAGTGTCACGAATTGTAAAGGTAAGAAATGCGTTTATTCTAAAAGCTTTCCAAATTATCTCATTTATTTCCAATTTTAATCTGATAAGACAGAATTGATTCCTATTTCTGTCAGCGTGTATTTTACTTTGTTGAATGATAAGCGAACGGTATAACAACTTGGAGACAAATTAATCATGTTTCTTATTAAAAAGATTGTGTTTTTACTAAATTTGAGGTTGATTTCGATCGAGAATCATCTGATGACTATCTATAAAGAGAGAAAGTTAATGTATATGTATACATTGCTGTCTTAGAAATATTACCCAAGGGTAGAGACGATGTAGACAGGCAATTTTTTTACATCTATAAGTCAAACAGAAATTTTTATTCACTTAATTGTCATTATACACTAGATGACTTAGAAGTTTCTGCATTTTTTTTATCTTGATTTGTTTACGAATATCAAATGTTTTTGTAAGATATTTTTCTGGACATCTTCAGGAGGTGGAGTGATTTGAGAATAACGTTTGAAGATATTAGTCAATAATTTTCTACGAAGTTTCTCTAGACACCAGTCTTTACAAAGACTCATTAAGCACTGAAAATATTAACTAAGTTCTTTTCATGTTTTAATTAAATGTTGGACGAAAAAAGCAAAATAAATAAATCGATTAAAATGGAGTTGTACACACACACACACACATATATATATATATATATATATATATATATATATATATATATATATATATATATATCAACCCAACATATACTCACGCATGATATATTTATATAGAGTGGTTTTCAAATTTTTATTTTAATGTTTCGAAAGTGAACCAATGTTATCACAAGAATGATTGCATTTCAATAATGTTTACGTGAGTGAGACAAAATTTGACTGACATTGACAGTCTGACTCTTGAATTTTATTTTATCTGTATTGTTTTTTTATTATTATTTAGATTCCACGTAATTTAAAATTATTTTTTATGTTAAGCTTTATGTATAAACGTACATCATATTTTTTATAAAACTGCATTTTCCACAAAAATGTTTTCAACTTTTCTATAGCATACATACGCAATAAATGCGTTAAATTTTAAGTGTTTTTTATATTAATGTATTCTTTTATATAAATTTCCCTGTGTTCCGCTGATATATACACCCTTGTGCAGCAAATTAATTGAAACAACCGCTTTAGTTTCCTTTCTTTCAAAATACGGTCAGTTTTTAGACCCACTGGAATGTCATGGTGTAATCATTTCCTATTTTTTTCTCAGATTCTCAGGTCATTTGCAGTGGTATGCAGTAATATGAATCTATTTTCGGAGTATCTGATGAAATTTGTTTGATGTTGAAAAATATTACGTCATTCTTGATTTATCACCCCCAGACACTATTGTCTCGACTGTCGATTAGTTTTACTACAGCCATTGTCTGCGATGGACGTTACTCCAAAGAAGTGTACGAAAGTTGTAACACTGCACGAACACAATGGCAAGTCTTGATAGTGAGCAAATCAAACTACTATAGGCAGGCCCCGAAACTCTCTTGATTTAAATCTAATCAAGTCTTTGGTCAATCTGCAAAGAACGACTTTGTGAAATGGGCATACGACGTACTAACATATGCTCTGGGTCATGTTTCCTTTGAAAAATATGAAAAATAAATAACTGAATGATACGTTTTGTTTCGATTAATTTGCAGAAGTGTGTATATAATAGGCGGAGTATTTGCTTATATTTCATTTAGTATATGCTTTTATATATTAAGTGTGAAAACTAATGTTGAAAAAAAAAAAGAATTTCATTTTAACAAACATACTTATTTTTCGAAATTATCTCATTTTTAATCACAGATGATAATGGAAAAGTTTAGTTCCTTGGAAACCGGGCATGATACAGGGAAACGTCGAATTGAGAATTCAGATAATGACACATCAAGTGTGAACCTTTGTTTGTTTGTGTGTGTGTATATATATATATATATATATATATGATGATACGATCATAATCAGTGAAAAGATAGAAATCAAATGTGTCACGCCTCGAGTATGCTTAAGGCCTGAAACTTTTTGTATGTAAAGATTTGTATACTTCTTCGATAAGCATAAATTTGAATTTGTTATATATATATATATATATATATATATATATATATATGTGAGAGAGAGAGATTTAATATTGTGCATATGTTGCTGAGTAAATTTGTTTCTACCTTTTGTCTGAGAATATAACATTTTAAAATGATAGCTTTTAGGCTTTCGGAAGGTCCATTTTAAATTCATTTATAATGAAATCTTTTAAGGTAACTAAGTAATCAATTCTACATTGTGGTTTTAATCATTTTATCCTAAGTAGTTTCCTTGTCTTATGAAAGAAGCCGTCAAAACATTCCCTTTCTGGTAAAATCTACTCTACTCGAAATCAATAGCAATGTTGAAAACTTTGAATTCACCTCAATTGCGAAACGATCATGTGGGCGAAGACTTGACACTGAGAAAAGTAGAACATTTGACGGCTTAATACTGTTGATGGAAAGGAAAATTTCTAAACACAAATAGTTATAGAAACCCTTTCCTTTTGACTTCATCGTTAGTTTATAATTTACCCAGGTGAATATAAAACCCACGCTCGTATAGAAAGCTTTCAAACTGATAAATGCCAAAAACAAAAAAAAAGAAAGAAAAATTACCTTTTTAAAATGAAGTGAAAAGACGCGGACTTAAATTTATTAACAGCAATTTCAAATGATACATAGAATGAAAGCAATGCAATTATTTTTCTTCGTCGTTTGTCATGAGTAAATTTATTCAACCAACGAGACGGTGAAATAAATGTTTAAAATCGCGTCTGAGTTTCAGATTACGAGCTTAGCTCCCACTTGAAATTTTAAAATCCGAAAGATCTACGTCTTCATAGACAGGTAGTGATCCCCTCAAAAGTCAATCGTAAATATTGATGATATTATTATTTAATATTTATTTATATTATTACTATTTATAGTTCCGATGGAAGTTTCCTTTCTAATCTTTTGTTTGAGGAACTATGAAAATCCAACACCTTGATTATGTCATTTTTCTTATCTTAGAGTTAAATGTGCTATCCATTTTAGTTGTTGCCGTTGTCGGAAGTTTCCAAATGATTTGGTTTTCATCTGCTATATTTCTTTGTGATATCTGAAACATAATATCTGCTGAAACATTGTCTTATTCATATTCATCCGCTTGAAGCTATATTCCCATGGGGCTGATAAAATACGAGGGACTCAGTGAAACGTGTGCATACACATATACATATACATATATATATATATATATATATATATATATATATATGATTGTTGGTTGACATACAGGTATAAAGAGAAGCTAAAGAGTAACCTCTGAGGTATCAATGTGCTTCATACTAACTTCGACCAAATTGTCCTGGATAGAAATAACTTTATAATATTTTTTTCGAGAGTGAAATCAGTTGTACTGACCGGCCAAGGGACGAAAGACAACGTGAAAAAGCATCAGTAAATATTCCCTTTGCTATGTTTCGAGAATGTCGTTGTTGCTACTAGTGGGACTGAAGTGTCACATACGACACAGACATATAAAACTGAATGAAGTCAGATCCTCATAAATCGTAACCGACACCATTTAACAACATACGATATAAGGGAAAATGTTTATTCATACAGTTCGATATTATCGACTATTATCCATCTATATCGAAGGATCTTTTCACCTTGGCACTGGACTTCGCCCGGGAATATTCTACTATTTCTGAGAGTGAAATTGATATCATCATGAAGTGTCGAAATTCTGTTCTAATTTACAAGGATGAACAGTGGACCAAAAAGTCTTCCAACAACAATTTTGACATTTCCATGGGTTCCTTGGATTCTGCTGAAGCTTCGGACTTGGTTGGATTATTTCTTTTATATAATTTAAGTGCCTTCGATTGTCTAGATTCAGATAGTGTAGGATTATATAGAGATGATGGATTATTAGTTGTTAAAAACTCAACTAAAATTAAGGTAGACCGTATTAGGAAAATGATCTATAGGGTATTTAAGGATTTAGGTCTTAGGACAATAGTTACTACTAATGTTAGACAAGTAGATTTTCTAGATGTCACCCTAGATCTTGCTAACAATATTTTCCAACCATATGTGAAAGTTAATTCCAACCCATTATACGTGCATCCTAATTCCAACCATCCCCCTTCGGTTATCAAACATATACCCACTTCCATTGAATTTAGAATTAGCGCTAATTCTTATAATAAGGAGGTTTTCAATAAACATAGTGATTTTTATAATTCTGCACTAAAAAATAGTGGATACAAAAATACCACTATTCAATATAAAAACCCTGTTAATTGCAACCATAATAAGAAAAGAAGATCTAGAAAGGTTATTTGGTTCACTCCCCCTTTCAATGTTATGGTCAAAACTAAGTTAGGGCGTATATTTATTAACCTAATCAAAAAACATTTCCCCAACCCTGAAACTAACCCACTTAGTAAAATATTTAATCCTAATACCCTTAAATTAAGCTATAGTTGTGCTGATAACCTAGAGCAGATAATTAAAAAACATAACAACATAGTCTTTAACAAGTATAGGAATTCAAAAGGCTTGACTAATCAACAGGTTACTAACTGCAATACTAATTATAAGAATACAAATAACAACTTATGTAATTGTAGAAATCCGAATAATTGTCCACTACAAAATAACTGTGGGATTACTTCTGTAGTCTATCTTGGTACTATTTCAACAATTGAAAATCCAAATATAAAGAAGTTTTACATTGGTTCTACGATGAAAACATTCAAGGAACGCTGGCGGGGCATATGCAATCCTTTAATCACAGTGAATATAGGTACATGACTTCATTATCCAAGTATTTTTTGGAATCTAAAAGATAAGAACAAAACACCTACGATTAAATGGAGTTTGGTTACGAAAGCTCGTACATGTAACTCCTATATACCCCATGTTACCTATGCCTTAATGAAAAATTTGAAATTATTAGATTTAAAAACAAGGCTGATCTCTTAAATCAAAGATATGAACTGACAGTAAATTGTAAACACCGTTATAAATTTAACTTAGTGTAGGGGTCGTATACTTTAAATGATAATGATATGTCGCTGTATTTTAATAGATTAGTATTTTTATTGCATAATGGTCATACTTACGATATAAGTGTGTATTGTTTACCTGCATAGTGTTATCAGTGTTGGTGTAAATATATATATATTTATTTATGTGTTGGTTAGAGTATTTGCACTGAGGAATGTGTAGGTTGGTGTATAAATGTATTTGTTTTTTTTTTTGTTTTTTTTTTTTTTTACATGTGAGGGTGTATGTGTGGGGTATGTATATATATGTGAGTGTGTGTGTATATATGTATATATATATTATGTGGGAAGGTAAGGTAGATTATGAGAGAAAAGGTTAATAATTATTACTGTATATGTGTATGTGTGTGCCTATATATGTATGTGTGTATGGGTGTGTGTATATATGTATGTATTTGTGTGTGTATGTGTGTATATGTATGTATGTAGATATATGTATATATATATATATGTATATATATATATATATATATATATATATATATATGTGTGTGTGTGTGTATATGGTTGGATATATATATATATATATATGCATATATATATATATATATGTGTGTATATGTATGTATGTATGTGTATGAGTATGTACAGGTATGTATATGATTAAATCACGGCAGTATAATGGTTAGCCAGCATGGTTCACTAGATTGGGTGCGACTGAGTAATGAGTTCGTTCCTCACTGGATGCCCCTTGATTTCAGCTTTGTGCCACGATATATTTATATATATATATATGTGTGTATGTGTATGTGTGTATATATATATATATATATATATATATATATATATATATATATATATATATATCTATATATATTTTATTGTGTGTGTATTTATATTTAAGTATGTTTGTTGAATGTGTTTATATATTTGTATGTTAGACTATATGTATATTGCTGTGTGTTGGTGTTTGAAGGTATATTTATGTATCTACATGTTAGTTCGTTTATATATGTATTTGGTTGAAAGTTGTTGTATTTTTATGTATGCATGTATATATGGGTGGTTGTTATTGCAGGTAAATATATTTATGTATATATATATATGTTTGTAGATATGTATGTATGTGTGTATATATATTTATGTATGTATGTGTGTATATATATTTATGTATGTTTGTGTGTGTATATATAGGTGTGTGTGTTGGAACCTATTATGTATGAGTTTGTGTGTATGTGTAGGTATGGAAACTTTGGTATATCATGACTGTTTTTTATATATCTAAGTATGTGTGCATAAAAGTCTGTGTGTATATATGTGTGTGTATTTAGGTTTATATGTATATGTACGTACATATGTACTTGTTATCATAGATATGTATATGTACGTATATGTTTATGTTTATATATTTTTGTGTGTATTTCTGTACGTATATGTATGTATGAATATATATTTTTTTTTTTTTTATGTGTGTTAATTTGTTTTTTTGCTGTGTGTGTATATATATATATATATATATATATATATATATATATGTGTATATATTTGTGGATTTCTTTATCCTGTTTTTTTTTTGCCAAATATATAATGAAACTATTATCAACTTATATGATTAATAATATATATATATTTTTTATTGATATTTATTGTTTTAGAGTTTTCGTTTTAATATATTAAATAATATTATTTTAAACATTTTATCTTTATATATTTGCTCCCTTAAGTTATAATTCAATAAGTGGTTAGCATTTATTTAAGTCTGAAATATTTACTGGTTGTGATTTCTCAATGTCTATGCCATTGTGGATGTATGTTTGTGTATATATCGGTGTCTATGTGTATGTAGAGTGTATTCACATTTAACTGTGTGTGTGTATAAGTGTAAGTTTCCCGTCTCCTTTTTTTCGTAAAGGGCTGTGGAGTTGTTCATGTATTCCCCCACCTCTTCCTTTTTTTTTTTTTTTTTTTTTTTTTTAGTGTGTGTGTATATTTGTGTGTGTGTGTATGTATCTAATTATGTCTGGATGCTTATGTATTATAATCTGATTGTGTTTTTTTGTTGTGTCACGCGTGAGTTTAAGACCATATTTCACAAACTTTAAAATAAAAACGGAAAAGAAAAAAATATATACATGTATTATCAGATGACCGGACGAATTGTAGCTTTTTGTCTTGTCAGACGTAATTTCAATGAAGAAATGAATTGAATAAACATATATATTTTTTTTTTTTTCAATAATTTTGTAGTTTTTAAACTTAATAGTGATTAAATTTGGATTTTAAAATTGCCAGTATTTAATTTTAATATTAAATTTTATCATATAAATTTATAATTATTAGTTAGTAAAAATTATTTTTAATATTACACGTATTTAAAGATCTAAATAGCTATAATAGCAGGATTTTGTTGTCAAGCTTTTGAATCTTTCTGTACTTCGTTTTTGATTGGTTATTCTAGCTTTTGTAACAATGCTCCCCCTAGTGTAGGATCGTTAATTAATCTGAAACTTTTAAAACCCTTTATTTTATTTTCAACACCATCACTTGATAAGACACAGAGTGTGTTGAAACAAAATGGCTATTTTTGTAGTGATTTTATAACATACTTATGTTATAAATTTTTTTATAAAAATAATTATATATATATATATATAAGGATGTTTGATGATTCATTTACTTATTACGATTATTTTGATTGAATAGAATGAATTTTCTGATCAGATATCACGGAATGACAATGTTATGTGAGTCATTTTACGATGTCATGGTACTTTAGTTACATTCTGTCTAATGTCCTCGTCTTTTTTCAGTCGATTTTTCCCTTCGAACTTTTGTAAGGTGTCTGTCGATTCAAGAAAGCTTTAAAACGCACCCCCGTTTATCTTTATCTACGGCGTAGTTTGTTCGCGATCTGATGTCCATGTTTAGGATTAACTCCTCTGGTATTTTATTGTAGTAATGTTCACTTATTTCTCGCTCCGATTCACGGAAATCAGATTTGTACTAATCGACCCATTGATTAAACTCACAATTATTATGTCACAAAATAACAATTTAAAGGGCAACTGTTCTTACAAAAAATTTCTTGGATTTGTTGTTTACTTTCGATACTTTATGAATATTAAACGAAAGAAATAAACTTCAAATTACAGATTAAGTTATTATGATTTCGACGTCACCAGAAGTTTACTTACGAGAAGCTGTGACGTGGATAAGTGTAGAACAGATATTAAAGCAAGTGCATCAGTCAATACCTTATGTCTGTTCTAATTCTAAAACATTATTAGTAACAGATCCATGGATTTCTTAGAAATAAACTATGTCAAGCATGTGTGGAGGTATCTTCTCTACCCCTCCCCTTATACCTTATTTGAAAATGTCTTTCGTTGGAACGACATAAAAGCAAAAAACTCTCATAGTATGTCTGTTTCTGAATGTATATAGTTCTTCAAACATTCATACGAGTTTAGTGAATGTTTCTGAAAAGGATTCACTTGATGTAAACACAATAAGATGGGTTAGTGTCGTGGCCTTGTTAGGGGCCAGAAATAAAGACTGAAAGGGAGAAATTGATTTAAATATATATATATATATATATATATATATATATATATATATATATAAACATATAATACAGTAATACAAACATACAGACGAGAGTGTTACAGCAAGAATGTTCGGTTCGACTGTCAGTGCTGACTGCTGGAAACTTTTTCTCCAAAAGGCAGTACCTGCTCCTATTTATAGCTGGGAGAGTCCATGCTTACGTGGGTAATTTACCATAACAGTATAATTAACGGCAATCCTAGAGAGAAATCGACCTCAGCATCAAACCAGCTAATGTGGCTGAGAATAAAATTAAACAGTTAATGTCCGAACACCAGCTATTACAGAACTATACAGATACATTCAAGCGAGCCAATGTAGTGCCATTAGTTTCATGTACTCTCTTGGCTGATGTGATCCATTGCAAAGCGTGTTCTCAGATTTCTGACCGATTCCATTCAGGAGTAGAAGGTATTGGTTACTTAAGAGTTTCAGGTTTTGTACAACATAGAAGTTTACGAAGCAAGATTGTCACAAGACATAGCAAATAAATTCACTACTAGGAGTCACAAATCAAATCCGTAGGCTGATAGCACACGGACTTATCCAGAAATAAGGTTAAAGTAATGGCTACTGTATTTTCGGGGACTACAAAGGAGTCATTATGTTAGAGTTCTTGACTAATGGTGTATCAGCTCATTACGAAAGCTGAAAGACTTTCTACTAGGCCACGTCTGAAGACGAATGTTGCAGTCTGGCAACATGACAGTGCCTAGACCTCACAGCAGCTGAAATACTAAATAATCACATAGCATATTGGACAACGTCGTCTGACCCAACCTACACTCCTAACACAGCATCATCAGACTTTCATTGATTTGTATTCCTGAAGGAGGCACTGAGAGGTATAGTGTTTCTTCAGTGATAATTAAGTAAACGAGGAAATTCATACAAGAAGGAGGCAAACAAGAGGTTTCTACGGAGCGGGTAAATATGTTTCTTTCAATGATCGAATGTTATAAGTGGAAAGGAAACTGTTGAGGACCATATTTGAATTTATGAGACATTTTAGTTAAATTTGGTAGGCTTTGTCTGCTTCGACTATTAAATCGATTAAACAGTTTTGGCTGTTTCTTGTATCTATATGTATGCGTGTTATGTCATATATATATGTATATATATATATATATATATGTTCTTGTATCTTATTTAATTTGCTATGTACCGTGTCTCTTGAGACTGAGGTCGATCATAGCTCTCTACAACTTCCTATCATTTACACCTCTTACCAATGTTTGTCTTTTTACGTTGACACAAGTTTGTTAGGTTGATTACTTGCTGTTGAACACTTGCCTTTTTGTATACAGTGTATTGTGAGAAAGGTCCGTTTAATTCAAAGTTATTTTAACTCATTTGACTCCAGTTTCTTCCTGAAGTGACGATGATGAACACATAATTTTTATATTTTAATTCCTTAAAAGTAGAATTAAAGATCAGCTTCTGACGTTTCATCTTTGTTAAAGAAAATGTTGGATTGAGAATATTTAAGCGAGCGCAAACGCTTATATTTCTGCAGTATGGACAATTATGACAAGTGAGTTGATGTGAAAAAATTGTAGTTAAATCTTCTGTGTGAGTTTTTTTTAATTTTTGTCGTTACTATTTACGGAAATTATTCTTCAGTAGGTATAAAGGATAAAAATAAAACATTACTTTTATGTTATCCTCGAACTTGATTAAGCAAATATTCGCTACTTAGATAGTCCCTAAATATATTACGGTTTAACTCCTAGAATAAATATGTTCGATTATTTTCTATCATTGTTTCTGATCTTTCTCTTTTAGAAGAAAACGCAAATTACATAAAGAGATAACAAATTACAGCCAAATTTTCACAATTATTAGAAAACACATATCACGCAGCAAATTTTAAAACAAACACAAATTTACCCGAGTTCTGGCCATTATCGACGCGACACTCGGTTGCCACAGATGTCTACAACTACGTCCATTCGTTTCTCTTATATAGGCTATAAGAGAAGCCGGAGAATAACAAACAGACTTCACACACACACGCGCGCGCGCGCGCACACACACACACACACACACACACACACACGAGAAATAGAGCCTAGCTGAGAGCACGGCTGATTACCGTCCGACCATTAGGCTGTGAAAACAACCTCCTGCAAACAAAGTAAGAGAACGGACTATCATCGCGACAATCCAAACTGATCGCCAGCAAGAAGTCAGTCAGTTTAAGCAAGCTCCTTTTTCAAGCTCTCGTTTCACACCTCGTACACTCTATATTCGAAAGCTACACTATACAACTTACCAGAGACATTATCATATTTTTTAAATTAAAGTAAATCTTTGGCCATTTCACCATTGTCTAATTTGTTTCTTTACTCCAACCAACTTCCACCTCGGGTCACCTTTCCACATTAAAAGTCACATTATGTTTTATGTAGACATGGAGATTTCTTATTTTATATTTACTTTTCTACAACCTGCTAAATTTATGATTAAAATGAAATGAATAAACTTCTTTTCAAGATTTATTGCAACATTTCAAAATCTATACAGTGTTATTTAAAAGCTTTTGCCAATACGTCATTGGTTAGACATTTGTCTTTAAGTAGGCACAAAAATTCCAGTATCTTCTAATGGAACGAAGCATGCGTACCCAAATATATATATATATATATATATATATATATATATATATATATAATTTATTTATGCATGCATACTATTTATTATTATTATTATTATTATTATGTCTATGCATACCCTCCGGGTGTGGGTGTGAATGATATCACTTGCATGTGCAGCAAAAAGAGACCAATACCAAGCCACAAGAGCAATTCAAAATGGCTGCTCATTGTTCCAACAGCGTGAATTGCCAACTGCTAGCAGCAGTTTTGTGTACTTTGGCTTACTTTCTAACCGACAGCTGGTGGGGAGCATATACTCCGGATGTTTCTCTGTATGGTTCTATGACCTTGGAAATGGGAATCACTTTCTTATTCTATCTTCAAGCTCAAATATACATTTAACCGTGTGCCTTTATGCAAGAGAGTAAACATTAACCTAACACATTTTAGTAAGCATTTATACGCATCTACCCAGATCAACGGAAGATTGTCATAAATCGACATAACTAGTTACATAGTATAAGTCTAGTCTCTGATGTCAATATCCTAAGGAAATTCCACTAACAGATTTTATCAAACGGTATTTTAAACGTTAATAGTTATGAAGAATTACTTTTGGCACTTATTTAGGAGCTTATATATATATATATATATATATATATATATATATTCCGATTTAATGAAATAAATATCATCTCATGGCATTTTAATAGTTCGTGTTTTTATAACAAAATATATATATATGATAAGCATTATCTCGTCGGCGTTTCACAGATTCTGAAATGCATTCATCAGAAAACAGGCGTCTCAAATTTTATATATTATTAATAGTCAAAGGAATGTCTGTGATGCTTTGTGAATGACACAAGGAGTATCCAAAAATGTGAAAAATGTTAGCACCTCTAATAATAATGATTTTTGCTTTATAAAATGATCTAAAATGCCGTCGCCGAATCTTTAACCTTTTGTTTTTATTTATTTTTGCGAAACAAAATTTTCAGATAGATGCTTAGTTTGAATTTTATCTTGATCGCCAAAAAGGGCTAAATATGTAGTTTTTAGATAATATATACACAAATATATATATATATATATATATATATATATATATATATATATATATATAAGAAAAAGAACAGTAAGATTAATAATCAAGTTTTCTTAGCAATTATTTTTTCTTTAAAAAAAAAATAATGCCCGACAACGAGTGTATAGCAAAATATTATAATTATTTTCTTTTTTAAAAATATGATTCCATCGCGGCACAGAAATTTCTATTTTTCTAAACTGAAACTAAAGTTGTAAATTTGATTATAAAAATTAAACTTAAAATCCATAGTATCGCTCCATTGTCAAGCAATGTTAGGAATAACATTCTAAGAAATTTATTTAATTTATAAGCGCAGACAATCTTAATATTTTGAGTTGTTAAAGTTAAGGAAAATTTAATCTATTTTGATTAGGGTTAGTTGGGTTTTAATTTGCCTAGACAAATCATGTATCCAGGATATGCAATATATGTTACTTAAAACGTCAGGTTAAGCTTAGGTTGGGTAAAGGGTACCTGCTCACAAAAGTAGACATCCGTTATTCTGCGAGACGACTCGGTTTTTCAATGACAAAAAAATTTGGCATTTTTATTTATCTGTTTAATTCATATTTTTATACACAGATTTTCTAAAAGTTACATTTAAATATGTGTAAATCATATTTTTAATATTTAAATTTTACTCCTACTGATTTAAAGTACCAATCTGCCTTTCATTAACTAATAGATTATACGGTATTTTACAAGGAAATATGTTAGAATTTAATTACCAATTAATGATCAAATAGAAAAATCTATGTTTCAGCTATCTTTAATCATTTCTAAGATACAATGTTTCAAAGCTTAATCTAACGAATGGACAATTTTGCTTTCAGACGACTTGAACAATTTTTCTGATAAACCCGAAATATATATATATATTAAATGTGTGCGCGAATGAAAAAACAAGCGGAAGGCTATACTTAGTTTAGCCGACGCGTTTCGTCATTCGACAAACTTTATCAAAGCAAACGTGATGGTTTTATTTTGCAACAAGTATATATTTGACAGTTACTGAAAATTTCCGAATTTAAGAACGCTCATAAATATTCAGCAACTGAAAAGATTTAGATGTTAGATCCTAGATTACGTTAAATAGCAACTTTGAAAGGAAATTTTTTAAAGACGCTCAATAATAGGTTAACAGATATGCGTCGGCTGAACTAAGTATAATTTCCCTCTTGTCTTTTCATTCATGTCGTCTCTTTTACAGATATTCTCCATCTAGATATTCTCCATCTATATATTATATATATATATATATATATATATATATATATATACTAGCAAGCGTACCGAGATGTTCGATAAGAAAAAGCGTTAAATTCGAATGTGGAAAACGGCATCATTTTTCGATGTAACAGAGCCTACCTTCTTCAATTACTTTAAAGTACTTTCATTAAAAAACATTTTGAATTAATGCAGTTACTGATATAACAGAAGCAGTCTGTATTTATTCAACTGAAGTTAGCCCATGCAGGGTTAAAACTGGCAAAAAGAAGACCCACTTCAGACGACAATTATTTTGAAGTTTTTGAAATTCAATTTGTCAGTGTGCTACCAGGGATGTGAAATAGGATACATTTATAAAGCAATTGTTAAGTTTGTTGAAAATTGGTTGAAAGATCAACGAAAAATAAGAAACTAAAAAAAATCGCCTTTTTTCGTAATTTACGCGGGTTTTCAGTATATGGGTGGACTCAAGTTAAATGACTCTTAAACAATCAACTTATCGTTGGCTACGATTGAGTGGAGTTTGTATTTGATTGCTTGAAAATTGATATAATTTTAGTTTAAAATTTATTTAAAATCGATTTGTGTTGCAATCGATTTTTCGTTTTTCGTTAAACGCAGTAGAGTAGAAATTAAAATTACGTATCTTTGAGTCCATCATGATGCAAGTAACCTACATACCGGGTTTGAACAAAATCGGAGTAAATTTTGAATTTGGCGATTTTTGATTGGCTTTATCGATTATGGATTTAAAAAAAAATGATTTTTATGCTAATGACATATATCTTACATTGTACAATGTATAAGCCAAGGTTAGTCAAAATCGGTTGAATGGATCTCAAGTGAAAAGGTATCACACAGACAGACACCCTCTGTTATATACATGTATAGTGGGTACAGTGGACAGTATCATACATTGAAAATTATTTCGTATTTTGTTTGTTGATTCTGATTTGTGTTAGGAAATTTAGTATTGAATGCAGAGACATTTGTCTGAGAATTCTGCTCCGATGGATTGGATTATTTCTTTTTTTTTTTCTTTTTTTTTTTTTTTTTTTTTTTTTTTACTGGTTATTAATCCTTTGTAGGTAATTTAAAGCCAGGACTTCTTGTAATATTTTTTTTATGTGAGTGAATATTGCATTAAGATTTTTTTGAGAATAGCAATGGTATTTCCATTTACAAGTATTACTATTAAACTTATTGCTGATGGGAGGAGATGAATTCAAACCTTTGCTCGTAAATGAATGTAATGTATCCGACTGGAATTTGAACTCTGATTTCTAATTTAGAACCGCTATTCTTTTCACCAGCCTTCAGTTTTTATATAGTCAGTGTAGACATAAGAATCTATACTGCATGGTAATTATCTTTTTAACACTTCAATGCGATCTCTAATATATATATATTTGGGCAAAGTTGTAAGAATAAAGTCAATTTTAAACCAGTCATTATTTAACAACGATAAACAGTAAACATTTAAAATAAACGGATTTTGGAATGTGGCCAAAGAATTATCCTTTTATATGAACTTTTCTTTGCTTAAATTTTAAAAGAACAGACAGTGATTGATCAAAGGATTTGATTTCTGATTAAAGAAATTTGTTTGAACACCGTCAAGCCTGCAGTCAAACATGGCCGATTTTCGGTGTTCACATCAATCTGTATGCGTTTCTATCAAAGTAACTAACTACGTTTAATTAAAATTTACAGAAATATCTGCACTATTGGTGTGAGGAATAATGTGTATAAATTGTAAAATACTACTTAGAATTAGGAAAGGTTCTAACAATTTTATAGGAAACTCCAAAAACATTTGTCAAATAAAAATTATAATTACAGAAATTGCGCATTGGAAAGACATTATTATTAGAATAAAACTTGTCAAGAATGGCACTGTATTAGTGACGAATTATAAAGCAACAATTAAAGCGATATACCATCTTCATACGGATCGAAACAGAATTCAATTACAAAATTTAAAAAAAAAATAGAAAGAGACTTGAGACAAGGCTGTCTTCTCCACAGATCTATTCAACCTCTACAACGACGTTATCTTAAGGGAACTAGATATTTTCCCAGGATATATTATCGGTGGTTGTAATTTAATACAAAATTAGAACTTATGGATGCTATTTAAGCAAACAGATTTACAATATATAGTCATCCAGAGACAGACTGTTTCACTGTATTATAATTCTTCAATGTGGCTAATCATAGTGGTTTTTCAACACACCCAGGGCCCATCTATCTCTCTCTCTCTCTATATATATATATATATATATATATATAATTATTTATTTACTGCATTATTGATAAGCAGATCTTCGTAACAGTGGATGAACGCACAAAACCTGGCGTAACCAATAGTTAAGCAAGCCCAGTACACTCATAGCCTTAGCTAAGAGTTGTGATTTTGTGTTAACGCATGCAACTACGGCTTCTGAACAGTTTCGGGTATGTTCTTCAGGCACATCCCAACGATGCTGCGGGCAGAGATCGTTTCCACAGGACGATTTTTATTAAGACGTCATACTCTTGACAAATCGGCTATAGTAACTCTATTACCCCTCTGATACTATATTTATTTGAGTAAGTATTAGCACTTTACACGACTGAATTGAACTATCCTATATATATATATATATATATATATATATATATATATATATATATATATATATATATAAAATTACGTTTTAGATTAAAGCTGTTTATCTGTCATTTGAAGAAGTGCATGGTGGGATTGTTCTCTAATTTATTCACTCAGGAAAATGAAAGCACTTTGAACCACAGCAATTTTTTTACTAGCACTTATATAAAGATACATCTAAAAAAATATTTTATGTCCTTCCTTTGACTCAATCTATCGTTGTTAATTTTATTCGCTCTTATTATAATCTTTGTTACTTTATTTTCTTTCTTTCATTTTCTTGCATTTCTTTTTCCTTTTTTTTTTTTACTTTATTCATATCGCTTTTATTCCTTCTTCGCTTTCTTCATTTTCTCTTTCTTTGCTTATTTTCTGTTTTCCTTCTTCTCACTTGTCTTATCACATTTACGTCAGGTGAAATGAAACATACAGAGACGGGTACTTGGCACTCGTTATCTTGGTCGGGCACTTTCGGAGACAATTTATTCTCACGCTTTGCCGCGGCACTACTTTCGTGACTTTATGGATTCGGGAGACACATTTCTAGAGTATGTCGAGAGACGGTTCCTCTTCCCGAACTCCCATCCTTTCCTAGTTATGAATTGAACAAATGCGTGGCTAAGTGAGGAACCAAAAGCCTGGCTAAGTGACGACGGAAGCGGACAAGAAGACATTAGTCTATTCTGCAGACATTTCGCTCCAAACTCGACATGTGCACTTATTTTTCAGTAACTTTGTGCTAACGTGTTCCGTTAAAACGGTTAGTATTTTGTAGTTTGATTTCCACTTATCTTTGGTTTCCATGTTTAGATTCCATGATATAGCGGACTTTTCGCACGCAAAATAAATGAAGATTTTTTTTTCTTTTTCTTATATAAAGTGCCATAAAATAGTATGGCATTTCTCAGAAAAGGATTTATATTACTTCCTGCATGCTATATTAAATTTACACAAGCAAGTATTTTTTTTTTTTTTTTAGATGTGTCTCTATATATTTCATAATAAATCTAGCAGTAATTTCCAAACTTTTTATTCATTAGCCTTATCGGTTGTGTTAAGTGAACTTCATTTCGCTTTTACGCTGTGAATTCTTTTATGTCGGGAATTAGTGTTTCAACAATATGCAAATATTTTAACGGATATCAGTACAGGAACTTGAATCAGCGTAGCGGTTTCAAATTTACATAGAATTTGTTGCGTTCACTTTTTGCACAAATGCTCTTACAGAAGCCATGAATCTGTCCCTTTCGCTCACTCAGATAAGATTTAGACAAAACTTGCTATCAATTGGTGAAAAAATAAACGGTCGAAGAAAAAAAAATTTCAAACTATAAAAAAATGAACGGGAAATTATATTATATGATCCAAGAATTTCTAAAAAATATCTTATGAATAAGAATCTACAAAATTAATCGTCTAATTTCTGAACAGGCATGTCATTTCATGAAAGCAAAATTGAATAGGAGGATAAACTGAGCCTTGATTGGAGACCAGTAAAGGAGAAAATAACGTGAAACATCTCAATCATCATTCCGAAGAATGAATAGCAATTCACGGATAAGAAAAACATCAATCTGAAAGGGACAGGCATTAAAAACATTTTCAATGTTGAATTCTTTTTCATTCTATGTTTCGACCCACATCACGTCCAAACACCGGTTCTCGTACAATCACCGAAGTTAAATAACGTCGAGCCTTGTCACGGTCTATATGGGTGACCGCTTGGAAATACAAAGGTGCTTTAAGCCTGTTTATGCATTTGGAGTAGAGGATAATTCTTCGGAATTGTTAATCGAAGAGCCGAATTCAAATTTCAGTTGGGTTCGTTATATTCACACGCGCAAATAATTTTGAAGTTATGAATCAACATATTCTCCCCACAGCTATAGGTTAATTAGCAAGCCTTGAATCGCTAAATAATTATGTCCTCCCACTCAAATTTTTATTACCTAAAATGATTTTCTGGCTTTAAATAACCTACAAAGGGTTGATAAAATGCATCAAACGATTAATATATCATTTTTTTTAAGTCTCAGTAATGACTGTTACATAGGAAAGCATGGCGAAAGAAAATCAGCGAATGGAGTTTGAAACTTGAATATATATATATATATATATATATATATATGTGTGTGTGTGTAAATAGAATGGATTTTTTATTAATGCGACAGGTTTGTATCACTTTAACCGTTATTTGTAGTGGATACTCATATTTGAAAAGATGCTACATTTATTTATTAAACAGTGTATTCATTTTCGTCTACCGGGCTGAATGTTCCAGAAATCCTATTAAAGAAAAACTTGCGTTTGTTGGAGAGCACAAGTTTTACTTTAATAGAAATACAATGGTATTAATTAAAAGAGCAAAAGATTGTAAAACCATATTTCATAGACTGCAATTCGAAAACAATCAATCTAATAAAAGTTCCGGCTAACGGCGAATTTATACAACAGACATCCAGGAAGCCGCCCAGGATCGCTCCTAGTTGAGTCACTTGGGAGAAAGGGTTTCATGATTTTCGAGGCCTGAAACATCCAATGGACACCAAGGATAAACATCACCGCTGAAGTTTCACCAACACCGCAACCATGTTTGCGAAGTGTATATGATCCGTATAGTCGTTTCTCAGGAATGTTAGAATTCTGAATACTGACTTTCAACTCAGGGGAGAACTCCTCGCTTGTCATTTCCTAGATCCGTCCACGGCAAATGGATCAGTACCTGAAATAGTTACAAAAGGAAAATCTATAGGGTGACATAAAATATGGCCATATTTATTTTCCTCTAGTCACGTGTAAGACACCAGTTCTAGGCTACTGGAACGATCCCAATGAAATTCACTGTAACATCAGTCCAGGATTGCTGATCTGGGATGATGTGAAGGAGGGACCTTCTCAGGTCTGGAAATGTTCGGTTTTGATATATTCATGCTCGTTACTCGTAGCTTGAACGAGTAATGTTATTTTTTTTCTTAAACTACATTGTCTACATTTGTAAATGAATTAACTGAACCTAATCATTAACAATGTCAATATATTTGTATACACCGCCTTGCATTTCTCTATTGTTATGGATGGTATATGATATAACAATATCCGATATGAATATGGTCATATATAAACAAATTATAAAAGATCATGAAACGCATGATCAAATCATTCAAATTCACACTCAAATCTCGGATATAATATCATTCTCATAGCGGCTTACGATCGCATGATGTTTGAACACCGGTTCACGTACGATCACCAAAGTTAAGCAACGTCGAGCCTGGTCAGTACCTACATGGGTGAACGCTTGAAAAATAGCAGTGCTGTAAGCTTGGATATGCAGGTGCTGTAAAGTATAATGGCTCAGAATTGTTAATTGGAGATCCGAGTTCCAATTCCACTTGGAGTCCTTATATTCACTTAAGCGCAAAATACCCTTGCGAAAGGAATGAATCCACTTCTAATCTCCCATGCTATGGGTTATTTAATAGGGCTTGTATCACTGAAACGATACTTACCTCAAAAAAGAAAAGAAAATTGTCCACTACATAGTTATATTCCAGTGTTACATAACCCATAAAGGGTAGACATGCCGCTAAACAAATACAACCAACAAACGAATCATGCTCGTCGTTCCACAGGTATTGTGCGAGTTATGACGACCCATATATCAGGATTTTATATGTGTGTGAATATTTTATGATAATAAGAGATAAGTATATTTGAAAGTACGCCCAGGATGCATGAACTCACCTTATCTTGCCTTCCCGCCACAGCTGCTTAATAGTGATATTCTATAAATAAACCTGTTGTAAAAATCGGCAGACATCTCCGAGCACTGATGTCAATAAAATCCTTTTT
This sequence comes from Acanthosepion pharaonis, assembly GCA_903632075.3. Lineage (NCBI taxonomy): Eukaryota > Metazoa > Mollusca > Cephalopoda > Sepiida > Sepiidae > Acanthosepion > Acanthosepion pharaonis. The sequence continues at coordinate 3,807,951 of CAHIKZ030002179.1, read as the reverse complement.
TTATTACTGTTCATGCTTTCTGACCCTCAAAAAACATAAAAGAGACCCTGATATTAAACAGCCCACGCCGTAAGAAATCTGCAGTCGATCCTAGATAAACTAGAAAAAAAAAGAGAACAAGAAAAAATAATTATCAATTATAAGATGACAGAAATGTATGGCCTTTAAGAGGAGCAGCCTCTGACTCGAACCCCACATTGCAGATGTCAGGATAAACAAAGCAAAAATTTAACTTTTAATTTTGTCAAGTATTTGTTAGTAATTTCGTTGGGTGTCGTAATACTGTTTATAACAAACAGTATTATGACATTCGAGGGAAATAGTAATACAGAAATACGAAGTCACATTGGAATAGTGCAAGATGCCTTTCAAAGGATATACAATGTATTAAGAACATGAACATTTCGTTACAACCAAAGGAAAGAGAGCTAAACTACTATTTTACATCTATCCTCGTATACAACAGGGATTAATAGAAAATTTCATCATAGATGAAGGTGCTTGATACAACAGATGTTATCCTGTATATGGATGCTGAGAAGAGCCTAAACAGGAAATGCAAACGATGATGAAGGAAAATTAGAACTAAAAAGAGAACGAAAAAGGTACTTGGATCAGGATCAGAAAGAGAGGAATGAAAATTCTGGATCGTATGAGAAAAAAGACTTAGAATGTTTGACACTCACATGACATAGTGAAGCAAAACGAAATATCAAGGAATATCTTGTGCATAGCCTATCGATCGATCTTGTGAAAATGGAAGGCAGAAAAATGAATAGCAAGGATAGTAAAAAGAAAAAAATGGCTTTGAATGTTATGGAGAATTATGGTTATCCACGTCTTAAAGGGACACGGCAAATAGAAGAATGTGTTACATCGCTGAATGATACGTGTCACTTTTAAAGTTTTTTTTTTCATTCTGTCATTTGTTTGCCCATCATTAGTTCCTTAAATACATTTTGTGTAATATATATATATATATATATATATATATATATATATATATATAAAAAGAGAGAGAGAGAGTTCACCCTCGAATTGTCATGGAGTTTTTTTCAGAACAAGTCCATACTTCGGTTCCCATGAAGTTAACTGCTGATAAAATAGATAAAACTCATTCGGCTGCCTCAGTAATTGAACTATTCACCCAAAAATATGCATTTACTTTCTCACATAAATCAACTGATGACAGTTATCAATAACACTTTTATTTTGTACTCAAGTCGACTCCGAAAGTGCTATTTTAAATCGTGAAAATTTACTGATTTATACTGGATTTATATTTTATAATACATCGCGAAAAGAATAAAAAGATTAGATTTAACAAAAGACTTCATTCTCACAAAGATTTACCACAATTTTAGGTAAAACATTCTGGAACGCTACCAAAATATTCTGGTTATATTATATATATATATATATGTGTGTGTGTTTATGTATATAAGAAAAAAATGTCTACTTTTAGAAGTCATCTTTTGTTACTCTAGTGGTCCTTCACATTTTGCCATCACACTTTCCGTCGTCTGTTAAAACATTTTCCAGATGTTTGAACATCTGTACTTGTTTAATTTTAGTATCTCCTATTCGTGACTTCTTGTTTACAACCATGTATTATATTTTCCTAGAAGGAATTACTTCAGTTTAATGTTTTTATAGCTTCACACACACACATATATATATATTTCTAAGTAAGTAATGAACTTTTTTTTATTTATTAATCCGTGAAATTTTATCACTTCAAACATTATTTTTAGAGGATATTCATATTTGATTAGACGCTCCAATTATTTATTAAACACTATATTAATTTATTGTCGTTTAATGGGCTGAATATTAGAAAAATCTTATTTAAAAATAAAATAAAAATAGGCTCTTTTTGGCAGGATTCGAACCTGCGTCTTCTTGAACAGAAGGAACCGTCGTTAGATTCGATGTGCTCCTGGTTGGTTAAGCTACTCAGTTTCGTATCCAAAGGTAAACAAAGCAATTTTCTAAAGAAGTAATGTATTTTTTATTCCTTAAATTCTTAATATTTGTTCAGACATTAAGGGGGAAACTTGACGTAACAAAAGATGTGATTCAGCATAAAGATGCTGAAAATACTATGGTCGAAGCATATTAATAACGAGGCAGTTTTAAATTTTCTCGCTACTCATATAGAAAATCGAAACGGAAAGGATATACTTCGAATACTATAATTATTTTTAATAGGAACAGATAGGTTCACCTATCGCCCGTCTCATACTCTTCCGCGGTCTTTCAAACGGGGATAGAGGTTTATACCTTGGTCTCTGTTTAGGATTACGTTTCTGGTTCCTTAAGTCTTTTTCATTTTTTTTTTTTTTTTTTTCTTACTCCAATTAGCTCCTTGCGTCTGAGTAGGATTATCACCCTGCTTGGGGTGAATTGATTAAAAAAAAAAAACCTGTTCTTTTATCGTTCTCTCTCCTTAATAGTGTTTCTTGTTTATTTTTTATTTATTTATTTTTTTTTTTTTTTTTTTTTACACATTCTTTCTCACCCAGTAACATCTTTCCTCTCAGTAGTTCTATTGCCTTGCTAGGGGTGAAATGATTTTTTTTTTTTAAATTGTAATATAATATATAAAAACAGACTAAAAATATTTTTTTGTTGAATTGGCGATTGAACAAATTGATATAAACAATTTCGCATGATGGGCCAAAACTCTGGTTCAAAACAACAAACAGTAGATTTGAATTATAGACAAAACTGTTTGAAATATTCTCACTGCCGGATTATGACACCCCCGCTCCGACATCTGCTTAGAAATTCCCGACCTCCACCGTCATCCATCCTATACACACGCAACGAAAAAAAAAAACACTTGATCAACTGCTCACACATGCGTGCTCTATTAGCGTTCACCCATACATAAAGTTCTTTTCTCACGTACTTAGAAGCACTCGACATAAATTTAAACACATTTGTCAGTGCTGCTAGGCGACGAACATGTTCCAATAGACACAGAAAATTCGACACTGAGAGATCATATTTCATTAATTCCCAACGTTCCATCGCTATTTCACAATAAGTGAATATTAAGTGAGCCACTGCCTAAGATATTATCATTACTTTTATTTCCACTACGAATATTAATGAGGCAATCATATTGATGCTGTTATTTCTTTCAAACAGAAGTGGGAAGTATTTTCCTTATAATTCTAAAAAGTATTCTTGGACAAATAGCGCGCGGAATGAAGCGACACCAAGTCTCTTCAGATCTCTGGCACCATTCTCTGTATCCTGAGAGTCTACAACAACATGATAATTTTTACTGCTTCCGATGTGATATATTTCTTGTTTTCTTACGAAAGATATTGGTCATGGCCTAATAACTGTACATTTTTTTTATTATGTGCACTTATCCCGTTGCGCTGTTAAAGTGTTTCAAAATAATATAACTGACCTTTTGAATAATTTTTTATTATTATTATTCTGTGCATGACCCAATCCTTGAGAGAGAAATTGGGTAGACGGAATCCTTGGGAGCCGTCAGTGGTTGGGCTAGCACGAAGTCACAAGTCATCGTGACCGAGGGTCTGAGCGTGCTATCCTTTTTCAGACTGTTGATCAGGCGCTCTCTCCCATAAACTGTAACGAATGTAAACCACACGTGGGCTCTGTGGGTCTTGAACAAGCATGAATGTGCCTGAGCAGGTGTCTGCAATTGGGATTAGCTCGCTGCCTTACTAGACTGTCATCCTCGGATTCGAGCTGCTGCGCTATTTGCCATAGGTTTGGGCGGGTTTTCAGGGAAAAGTGCATTAATATAAATAAAATGGAGTCATATAAGTGCAAGCTTACCAAATAGATTATTCAAAATAAGTTTGATCTTCACAAAAATGGCATATTTTCTGACTCTGAACCACAATCTACCATTCATCCACGCATTTAATATGCTGCCATATCTGGTCTGGTGCTCCTATTATATATCTCAAGATTCTTGACAAAATACATAGTAGGGTCTGTAAAGTAATTGATCTTGAATTGGCATCTCGATTTCGCATCTACTAAACTGGCAACTAAGTCTCATTGTTTTTACTGTTGATCTAGCTAGATGTATCCGTATGTTCTATTCTAATAATTTATTTTCTCGCACTTCTCACATGTGAAACGCTTTTACGATTTCTTGTTCCACCGCAACTTATAATCTTCCAAAACTTAATTGCAATATCAATCATCATCTTCTGTCTTCCAAGAACTTGTTGTTTTATTGTCCTTTCTCTTCACTAAAGTCTTTTCATTTTCTTCCACTCCCAGTAATCCCTTGCATCTTAGTGACATTATCGCCTTGCTTTGATGAAATGATTTAAAAAAAAAAAAAAAAAAAACAATATGGTGAAATTAGTAAATACAATGAGCCTCCGCCTATTTCCGTTTCAAATATTCGCGGATTTTTCTTTAAAAAATATGTACAATTTCTTCGCCGAGAACTCCCTCGATTCGCGTATTTTTTTTTTTTCTCCGATAGAAGATATTTAAAATATTCTTGTTTTATTTTCCTGTTACTTAATTGACTTAAAACATATAACAGTCTATTTTTATGGTAAAAATTTGTACACCTTAATTGAGAAATACATGCGTACTTCTTAGGACGGGGTCTTAAAAGTTAAAGTCTGGGGCCATCATCACAGTTTTGTTTTTAGAAAATGTTTTAAACTTTATATTTTATGTCTTGTTATACATCTTTCATACAGGATTTTCAATAGTTGTATCGATCTCTGCGTAGTTAAAAACTGTTATTGTACGTATGAAAGAAAATTTACGTTATGTTTACTAATACTATATTACAAAAACGGTTTTAAAAGGGCCTGAAATGTTTCTAAAGTGTTTCAGATGAAATCTTAAGGTATATGGTGTTTCAACAATCAAAATAGATACTTATAAGCACTTTTAGGCGGGGGAGCGGGGTACAAGTATTCGCGGATTCTAAGTAATCGCGGCCGGTTCTGGTCCCTAACCCCCCTCGGATACGGGGGACTCGCTGTACTAACATCATAGCCGGCCTCGTGCCTAATGTTGCATATTTTTTACTGGTGTCACAGACCATTGTTGGAGATGAGTTATTCTTAATGCTTTTAAATGCTGATTTTCTACGCAGCCAATAATATTAGCTTAGTCTTTCTCCACTTCTCTTTGAGTATTGAACTAAACTCAGTAAATGTTGTAAACATACAAGAATATAAATAATATTCCGATTACCTTTAAAATATATTAACTATTTGCAAAAAATAATACACAAGAAGGGAAGAAATCTGCTTTCACGAATGCATAAGAACGACGTGAGCTTCAACCCGAATTAGAACTCAGCCTGTCGATTCCATTTTCGGCACCGACAACCGGGACACCACCTAACGCAGACAGTCATTAATGTTAATACGATATACTGCGTCAGATATTATAATTGTTCAAACTTTCTGGTCTTTTTCTAAAGTTGGCTTAGACTAAATCCTTGTAATAATTTATTGCACACTATATGACCTTAATCGACATGTAATTGAAACCTCCTTTGTTCATTACAACTTGTTGACGAAAACAGATCATTGTAGAATGTTGCTTTTTATGTAACTTACGTGCACACGAAGACGTATCTATCAAATTGCCTGAATAAAAAATAAAAACAAAAAAAAAACTTTATGCTACAGGTGATCTCATTAGCCTCTGTTTTATCTTGTGTTGCGTCTGTTACTTGGCAAGAAATTCGATGTTTTCTATGACCTTTCTTTAATCAGAGACGACATTTTTAGGTGGTGCGCAGACAAACATACTGTCTCTCCATCTTGCTGCCATTTTATTTTATAGTAAGGGGTTTCTGAAATGTTCGCACTCTGATCGACTTTCAAAATCTGGCAAAATTTTCAAATACCAGGTTTTTATGGGGAATATATTTTTGGCCGAGCCAAAGACTTTTCATCTCTCACTCATACATACCTATATACATATAGGCACGGCGAAGTATTGGTTAACGGCTCAGACTGAGGAATCGGAGAGCCAAGTTCGAATTCCAGTCGAATCCTTTACATTCACTCAAGTGACTTACGGGAAAGGTATGGATATTTTTCTTCTCCAATAGTTTTGGATGGCAATTGGTCTCACGGAAAGACAACTCTATGCGGAGGTGGTTTGTGCAGCAGGTCTCTGTATTCGGCTTTTCAAAAAGTGTGGTGGTTCTGCACAAAGCCTTCACCACTATAATTTAATTAAATCAAATGTCCAGGTGTCTATTAATATATAACCAGTCTATTTAGTTTATCCCCTGTACTTACTAAATTAGTATTGGAACAATGTGCGTATACGAAACCCTGAAAGACGAAAGGAAGAAGAAAAACCGACTTAAAGTCACTTAAAAACTAACTTTCTCTGACTATAGATTTTCAAAATAAAAGCAATCTTTCAGATGCTTCACGAGACTTGACATTTTTCTCGGGAATGTAATTTTAATTTCGTTTTCTGATAACTTGCCCATCAACGAAAGAAGGTATATTTCCAAATTGTCTTTGGTCACGAACTAAGTATTTGAGAACTTCTATAAGAAAATGATCTGATTCTTTGACACTCATTTAACAATTTTTTAAAACAAATTTGTTAAAATTAAATACGTTAGATTGATTCGCCATAGCATCAACTGTGCTTCAACGAGCAAAATCCGTCCTGGGTATGACGATAAACTCGGTCCAACAGCAAGGCCTCGGATCAGCAGACTTTGAGAAGCGTTGAACCACCTCTTAATTGCTGGTGTTCCCAGGTCCACCCTGACCCGGGGTGGTAGTACCTGTTAGGGTCCCAGCTATGGGCAAATAGTTAACTCCAAAACTCAGGTAAAAAGCATTATCAAAGTGTAAAACTAGGTTTTAATACCAGAAATACTTTGTAAAAAATTATTACCAGAAGTAAATTTTTGAAGAAGAAAAATTAGTACCAGCAATACGTTTTTGAAAAAAAAAGTATTACCAGCAATAGATTTTTTTTTAAATAATATTACCATCTATACATATTTGAGGAAAAAAAATATTACCAGAAATAGATTTTTGACAAAACAAAAATATTACCAAGAAAAAAAAGTTGTCGACATTAAATGACCCATTGAAGTTGATATGCCGTAAACCAAACCAAATCAAATCAACGAGCAAAATAGACAAATACAGCTTCAACTCATGACGTATGATACCTGTCCTTTCCACGTTATTTCTCAGAGGGTTAAAAATCTAAGCCTAGTAACGATGTAATCAACAAGAATAAGGTGTGTTGGCTTGTAAGCATATCATATTTGAATCTCACCATCACATTCCCATATTTTTTCCCCTCAAAATGAAGACAAGTTAAGTGAGAATGCTTACACCAGTGGACAAGGAGATCTGATAGTGGTGAGGATCTCATTAAGGGTAACCTGAGGAAATATCACCTAATTTAGTTCTAACGTTGCGTGTGTGCACTTGAAAAGAACCTGAGGGAGCATTTGAAAAATGAGGAGAGGAAACCGAAGCGCAAAATCGACGATTGCAGTCGCGGCGTCTTCTCCACTCATCGTGGACCGAGGCGGTTATGCTGATGATTTTGTCACAGGTGGCTCTACTGAGTTTTATCGATAGCGTTTTATTCTCGCCAAACTGCAGTCAAACGATGTTCATTAGCGGGAAAGGAATTCTAAAGATAGTCTGCACAGTGATAAAAAGTTCGGTATAGAACCGTTTGAAAAGAAAAAAAAATACCATTTCGAAAAAGAGGCTATGAAGAGAAAACAAAATATATATTTTTTTTTTTTTACAGAAACATTAAATTCTTTTATAAAAATAAAAGTAAAGAACCTATATTCGATGTGGTACCCAAAATCTTTGAGAAAAGAGGGTCATATTACACGTTAGCTTCTATGAATTAGCTTTCTTTTTCTTTTTTTTTTTATTTCAAGATTTCGGCTTGCCTCATTTTCTCCCCTGGGAATATCGAACGGAATTCCTTTCTTTGATCCGCGTCAGTTCACTATTTCAATTCTACATATATAACTTATTTCCTTCTGAGCAGATCTCAGAACAAGTAACTACTAGATTTTTGTTTCACTTCCGATCTGATATTTGAAACGTTATGCCAAAAGCAAAGACAAACACTGTTCTCTGATCTTATGAATAGAAGACGTTTATCCAGTGTTTCCTGCTTAGGACTTGGTTTCCAGTACCTTCTAAAGTATTTTCCTTCTCTTTATTTTCAGTAGCCTGTATCTTAGTAGCGTTATCGCCTTGCCTGGAGTGAATTTATTTTTTTATTTTTTTTTTAAATTGAATGTTCCACAAAAATATATTGTTTAATACTTTGTCTTAAATACAATAAAAATGAATATAAAATTATCGAAAAATAAAAATGAAAGTGTTAATTAAAAAAAAGTTCATCGGTTAAAAAATATGAACTGTTGGACAAAATTGAAATAATCAGATATGTCACTTTGTGGACATTATTAATATTATAATATTATTAATTAAAGACAATTTCAGAAATAACAATGGGACTTAGATTTCATTGAAAGAAAATAAGAATCCCTTGCTGTGAGAAAAATATCTGAGGTAAAAATGGATTTACGGAGGAGAAATATTTTAGAGTACCGGATCGTTTAAATAAATTTAAAAGCAAAGTATTTTTAAACATTATTTATGTTTTCAATTTTAAAGGTATTTTCAAATGAGACTTCTCTCGCTTGTCTGTAAATAGCAATATGTACCCGAGTATAGAATATTATAAGATCTCTCTCTTTCTGTGCATTTCACAAGGGAATGAATTTGGAAGCTTTACTTATCGTATTCTGAAACTGCAAATCTGTTAGGAGAAATTCCTTCCGATATCATTTCAACCCACCTCCTTTATCTGCTATTTAGATTGCTCCGTTTAATCATTTCTATTCTTCAAAGATAAATACATATTTAATTCTGGATTTAAACGTAGTCTGCAATAGATCTCAAAGGATATTATCAGTCACTGGCAACAGTAAGTGTTTCGGCCCTTATTGATGTAACACTGCTGCATTAAAATAGATAATATTTATAAAAATATGTTCCAAAAGTATGCGAACACACTCGTTATGAAGAAGATATTTTGTGATATTCTGTTTAATCCAATAATGTTCTTAACAAAGAAAATATAAAATACAAACCTCGTCTCGAGTCCTGGTGCGGATGAGATGGTTCATCTAATGGTAGTTAATTATTCTTTCGAAATAAGACATATATACTGGGTGGTCCGAAAGTACTGTCCCCTCTATATAATATAACAACGCTCTGTGGGGTATTATCATGGAGGGAGTTTCACACGAACGGTACCAGAATATCCATCAGTGGAAGGACGCCGTTCGGAGAGTAACAACCAACCAAACACAGCTTCGTAAAATATCACACAGGACATGGCAGAGCATCATTTTGTGCCACGAAAATGATGGTTTTCACAGAGCGTCAGTGAAAGTGAATAAACTGAATCCAGTACACGTGTCCTATCGTTCTCATTTCTTTTTGGTGGTCGGTAACAAAACTTTCAGACCACTATGTATATATATATATATATATATGTGTATATATATATATATATATATATATATATATATATATAGAGAGAGAGATATAGTACAAGTAATTGATCCTTTGGTATATAATCCGGGTGAATCTTCGGAATATTTATTATTAAAACTGATCCTCCGATAGCTCGATGTTTTTATTTTAACAGAGCATATGTATTTTTTTCAGCAAAACAAAAAGAAAATTACCTCAACATCGGAGTAGATTATTTCAAAGCGTACTTCAACGGCTTCCGTCAGCCTCCTTATTACACTTAGAGGCTGACGAAATATATATATATAAAGGAAGACTTAGCTAACGCGTTTTCTCCTCTAAGGGGCTTCATCAAGGCAAATGTAAGGATTTTATTTTGTGACAAGTATGTATATACAAAATGTTATTGCTTTATCAAAGTTTTGGGATATAGGGTTGCTTATAAATATTCATTGTTAGCGGAAAAGTCAGTCTTTATTCATATTGTCCGTTTACTGATACACTCTGATTTTTTTACAAACACACACACACACACACACATATATATATATATATATATATATATATATATATATATATATATATATATATATATGAGAGACATGTTTTAAGATATTCCTACTCCTTTAAATTGTTAAACTGTTTTATCGTGTTTATTATAGTTATTACATATTCTGTAGTAATATTTTAATAGCTATGATTTGTAATGGGGATTATAGCGAAGTGATTTTCCTTCTCCATTGTGATTTTATTCAGACACTTTCATTATTTAGCTGTATTTTAACTCATTTACTGTTTTACTGCCCTTTCCTCGGTCATTATATTCATCGTAAATTCCTGCTAATCAGCATATTTCGTGGAAGATGAAAACAGCCACTAACCTCTCGTATGTGCAAGTGAACGGCAGAACAGGAACTGCGAGAAATGCTAAATAGACAAACATCGCTTCCGGCTACAAAGAACCGGAAGTTTTAGAAACTCATGTCGTACATATTTTGAAAAGACACAGTATAAAAATAAATTATTTATGAAAATAAAACCGTTTAAACAAAATAAAAACGTTTTATATCTGTCACTTATTTTTAGTAAACAAAAAAAAACAAAGAATTTTACAGCGTAAAGAACAATTTGGCAGTGAACACGATAAATGACTGCGGGAATTTAAGCATGCTACTAGACTGCCATCATTTTACTGTTGAAATTTGAAATGCAACCGCCTCTTCTACTCCAACAGTTTCTTTTCTCGCACTTCCTGCCTGTTTACTTGCTTCCCTGATAAATACAATCTTCACAAATTTAGATGCAACGTCAATTGCCATCTTCCATCTTCTTGAATGCGTTCATCTTTTATCTTTTCCACAATCACCTCAACACCCAATTTTATTCCTTGGCTTTTTCTCTCAATTTCACTCTCTGTAACGTCCTATGCACTAGTGGCATTCTTACCTTGCTTGGGGTGAAATTATTTAAAAAGAAAGTATTGTCAAAATATTGTCAATGTGCTATATAGGAATAAACTGTTATTACGGACACTGGAGTTTGAACACAGAATACCAGTGAACAAGCAAAGGTGATGCCAATTCTAATAAGTAGATCGCGTCATGGTAAAAGAAATGTATATGAGGGAATTAGCATGGCGTCTACTTGATCACTACTTCTAAACTATCCTCTATTACTATACTATTCACTATACTGATCACTATATGGATTACTATTCGGTGGTTACTTTTCGAGCGAGTATTATCGAGCAAGTACTATTAGTGCGAGTGTTATTCGAAGGCGTCTGACACCAGTATTGTTGAACGGTGTTACTATATTTGTATCTGCGATTACAAAGTCTCTACTACAATGAGCATTACAAAAGTGGCAACAAGTGACATTACAAAACATTTTCATATGTTATGTGTAAAAATAAAATAATTTGCCTACATTTCGCTCTATACGAGTATCTATTTTACATTTCATATGAATTTTTCTGTATACAGAATCAATGAAGGTCAAGGCCTCTTTTAATGCCATGTAGGCGATCATGACGCAGTACATTTATTTTTGTTTCTTTTAATAGCAGTGAATTGCTATGACTACTGGAGAATGAGAGTGAAAATGTTACCTGTTTCCTTCTTCACGGTTTGGAATTTAGAGCTTTCATACAATTAAACTGGTTCCTATCCAAGGCTAGAGAGTCTAGTTCACACATCTATTTAACTGTTGCTAGCAAGAAATAGATTCATACCCTTTACCAATGATATCTGTACGAAAGTGAAATCATCAGACTAGCCCTGAATTTAAAATTCGTCCAACGATTCCACTTTCCACGTCAATAACAGTTCTGTATGGCAGTGAGTGCTGAACGATACTTACAGGATATACTGAGGGCAACAGGAACAGCGAAAAACAGCGCATAACATACTTAGGGAACTTCAGTTAAAGAATGACTGAACAGGGCTTATGAGAAATATCAGAAAAACAAAGTTTAAGAGCTACAAGTGACAGAAAGGTCTAGAGAGCCATGATCGCCTACGCCCTGAGAGGCCACGGCACAGGAACATGATCTAAGTATTCATATACAATTTTAATATCATAATATATTTTTAAAAGATGTACATTTTTCATTAAAATCTACATAATTTTTCGGAAAAAATATATTAATATTTCGTCCTTGATCCAGAAAAATGACGACAGTATCGTTGACAGTGATCCGTCGGCCCTTACAAAGTGTTCGTAAATGTTATTTAAAGTCTACTATTAAGGACTTCAAGTTCATTTATGTGCTGTGTCCATTCAAAACAGAGCTGATCATGGCTCCCCACAATATTTTGTATGTCACAGCTGCTACTAAATTTTGGCTTTTTTCCTATCTTTCCTAAACCCTGTTCTGCCAAGCTCTTTCGGTAAGTTCGGCGCCTTTCCTCATTATGTGCTCTAGAGTTATTCTCTTTAAGAATAATAATGTCGGTAATAACACAACCGATTAGTTTCAATCACGATTTGATCTCCAATTATTATGACATGTATGCTTTGTTTTTACCACTTAGACAAATAACATTCAATTTTAACTTAACATCAAACTATTCAGGGAACCATACCGGCGAGAAATGTTTAGCAAATTCCGTCATAACTAATCTCAAAAGGCTCATGTAACCAGAAGAAATGATGGTTTGAAAGGAGAATGTGTGGAGTTTGACATTTTTTTCCTGATTAGTCAAGGTTATGTTCTTAACCTTTTATTACCTATCTATAATATTCACGTATCAGGCTAAAATATAATATATGCTTCCATATCATGTTAAAATGCAATTCTCGACTGGTATTAAAAAGAAATGTAAACTATGCTCAACTCGTGGAACAATGGTTATAAGGAGGTTAAAATCTTTTTCAGTAGGAGTAGATAGCTTTACCTATCGTCGTGTTCCCACTCCTCTCTAAACTTTTGAACAATTTTTGAACAAGAATAGACCATTGCTCCTTGTTTCCTGTTCTTTCTAAAGTCTTCTCATTCTCTTTCACTCCACGTAATCCACTTACGTCTTAGTAGCGTCATTGCCATACTTGGAGTGAATTGATTTTTTTTAAAAAAAAGGTTTAATTCACGTTTTGCGCGCTTGTCTTATTTGGATAACATTAGCTGATAATGTGTATTGTTTCAATACTTGTAGGCTAGCTTCATCTTGATTTGAAACGGGATTAATTGCCCCAAAATCTACTTACATGATTCACAGAACTATAAATGACCATTTCCGTTTTTAACAGTATATTCAGTTGGCTAAAAAAATGGCTTTCATCCGAAATATATATCGGGTTCTTGCTAGCGTGTTATTAACAGATGTGCCGAGCACATGTAAATGACTTCCGTGTCTCTCTTATAATGCATCGTACCCCCACCGCCAAAAGCAGCACACAGAATATAGTGAAGACAATATAGGGAAAGTAAATACAATAAAAGGATTTTCCCATCGGGTGCAGCAGATTTCGAATTTTCTTAAGCTCTAGAATTTAAAAAAAAAATGTCGTTTGATTCCGAAGACTTACGAAGAGGCTTGGTTCCATTTTGTTGCGTGTGATACAAGAAAGTGTAAAAAGGTTGACAGTGGTTGTAAAATGGAGAAAATCTGTGTAAAAATGAAATACAAATAAATCACAACAAAAAAACCAAAACGAAGACACGAAATGTCAGCTAGGTTTGATACGTGATACTATGAAGATAGGCACAGAGAAACGACGTGTGTTGAAAAAATAAAATCATTTAAGGAAGGAAAATGCAGGGAGAAAGGAAAGAAAAATTACCATAATTTTTCAGATATTGCGGAGAGATAGGTAACAATATGGCGGGTGATTGAAAGATATCGTGCGTCGCAATTGTGGTAGGCAGCCAAACTCACGCAAGATAATGGACTTGAAAAATGTGTAATAAAGTATAAAATGAGAGAGATTTCAGATATATCAAAACGAAAGATAAGAATAATATAAACTCTGCGATGATAAGCGGAGACTGATCGGTCGGATGCGAAGGAAAAAATGTATACATCAGAAAAATACAGAAGCCAATAAGCGAAAAAAAAAAAGACTGGAAAGATTTAAATATGATTGAACGGGGAACGGGAAAAAAAAGCGAGCGCTTTTGCGACAGAACATACAACACAAAATGAGGAAAATTAAATAGAAAGAAAAATAGTACAATCGATGATCTTCGTGAGAATTTCTTAGGAGGAAAATACGAATTTAGTCGAAAGAATGTGTAACTACTTTCTCGAGATGAATAGAATGATGGAACGATTTATGTAGTTAGTATAAAAAAAAAAGAAAAGAAATATGTACTTTAAGGAAACTATGAAAAATTAGATAGTTTACTAAACTGATACCGCAATTGGTTCAACTCTTTCATATATCTATGTGTAGGTAGGTAGCTAGATATTTGGCAGGAAAATGAAATGTGTAAGTGCGTGTGTGCTAAAAAGATGTAAGGAATGTGCCGCAAATGAGTTTGTCACTGCATCACGACAAGACAAAAAAATGAGAGAGCAGCAGGTTGTCTCAAGAAAATTCAAGGAATAGTGGCAGATATGTCGTATACATGGAATGGTAAATCACTAACAGAAAGTAATGAGTAAGTGTTAAGAAAAATATAAAAAAAAATAAAAGCTCACACAGTCATAAAAAAGAAATCTTTTTTTTTTTAAAGATCAGTCGACAGTTAAAATGATTTGTGATAGAAAATGTAGGTTTGTGCGCGTACATAAGTGAATGTTGTAGGCATTTTGAAATCACTTAACTATATAAGTACAATAATAATAAAAAAATATTCTAATTGAAATAGGGCAATAAAAAATATTTCGACTAATAAATACCAAGTGACTACATCAGTCACAAATGAATTTCGCTCACTCATTCCTATCATTCTCTCCCTTCATCTGAATTGTTTTTCACTTGGCAGGTTTTCTGTTAGTGTTAAAAATACTTTGGTTTGTTATATGCAGCAAGAAAAAGAAGATATGCAATCAAGCTGTGTTAAATTCAATCGACAAGGTATGCCTCTTGAATTATTAAAATACAGCAGACTGCTTATCACAATTTCATTCTCGGTGTTGCACAAATTATTCGAAAGGTGGAAAAATACAATATAAAATGACTTATTTTGTGTTATATGTGACCTGAAGATGGCGGCCAAGCATGAAACAGACTGTTGCCATTCGGTGCTGACGTCAGTGTACACTTTTTTATATTCATAGAAGTAATATCTCATAATTTTGTAATAAAACCATAGAGACGTGAAGCATAATATCGTGGAATAAAGCAAGTCATTCACTACAAAAGACTAATTTTGTGCTAATTTCGGAAAGGAATAGAGTAGGGCCTAGGATGGAGCCTTGAGGAACATCCTAGGCCCCACTCTATTCCTTATCTACATAAATGACCTTCCTGACGCCGTAACTTCCCAAGTTGGCATCTCCGCGGATGACACCACAATTTATTCCTGCCTCAAAAACAAATCTAATCTCGCTGACAAAACTCACCTTGCCGTGCGTCTCGAAAAGGACCTCCAATCGATTGTGAACTGGGGCATGAATTGGCTGGTCAACTTCAACGCTTCGAAGACAAAACTGCTCTCTATTAATCACCACAGAGAGCCTTCCCTTCCCTCTATTAGAATGTCTGACGCTATATATATATAATTATATTATAATTATTATTATATTATATAATTATATATACATATATACATATGCACACATACATACATATAGTGAGTTTGCTTGTAGCAATATAGAAAATATTGTATAAAACTGCATCTGAAATTTTACTTTATTAATTGATACAAATATTTTTCTAATCGCCACTCAACCTAATACTTAGTCAGCATCCCGCAATGAATTCCTTATGTCTTTTCTCGGGTCAATCGGACTTATTTGGTGGTGTCTATCTGTTCTACAAGTAAGGTATGAAATGATATGCTGGGTTAGATTGTTTATCAGCGCTGGGAATATTCTTTCAAGTGACCTACTGGTATCGTTACCTTTATGTCGACCACAAGAGCATAAAAAGCAAAGTAAACAAAAATCACCCTCAACCGTATCTTGAACTAATCCATATTCTGACATGTTGAGAAGTAAATTTGGCTAATAAAACAATAAGAAATAATTTATGTAAATAGCAATTGAACACTTTTCTTTTTTTTTTACTCTAACTCTACACTTATATTTTGGCTTGTTCTTTTACTAGTTTCTTTTAATCAATTCCACTCACAGAAAGCGATAAAATCCACAGTGATACAAGAGGGTACTGAGAGTGAAAGAAACAGACCTGACACTAAAATAACCGGATTCAAGGGAACAAAAGCATAGAACTTACTGTTATATCCAGCCATTTCAATAGTGAAATTGAAATATAGCTGCCAATCTAGAACTGTGCCTACTTTGATATTAGAAGTGTTTCAGTTTCTCTTAGCAAGGATTCAACGATGATCTAGAAGTACTCTTTCGAACATCACTCAGCAATACTTCTACATTGGCTGCACATCCTTATTTTCAATATCACTTCATCCCAGTTGGTAGGCTGATCCGTTGACTGTGGAGGCCACTAGAACGGGCAAAACTCATTTCTCTATTACATGAACTAATTTGCCACTGTTTGTAATTAGGAAACGGTCCGTTGTCTTGCTGGAAAGGATCACCAGTCATAGACTGAAGCAAGTGTTCAGCTACAATACCTCGAAAGGCAGGGACATTTTAAAAACGAACATTTATTAGTACCAAAGTTCTCAATTTATGTCATGATAGTTTACCCACACCATTGCATAACCTGCTGTAACATGAATGGTGGATACAAGACAGGTGGAATCAGTACTTTCATGCAATTTGCACCAAATTTTGATCCTATCATTCGAATGTCGCAAGAGAAATCGACTCAGCAGACCAGGCAAATTATTTTCAATCTTTCCTTGTCTAAGCTTTGGGATCCTACTCCTTTATATGTCGTGTGGGATGTAGGCGATCATGACTCTCCACAATTACCTCTGCCTTGCAGCTCTAAATAAAGTCTGTCTTTTCTTTATTTCTAAACTCTGTTCCCCCCATCTATTATCTCGAATGCGTCGAATATTTTATGCCTTTTTTTTCCTCTCCCTCTCCATATATCCTGTGAGTAAATGATTTTTAACGTCCTCCTTAGCCGATAAATTTCAAATGTCTCTTTTTGAGAGTTTTCCTTTCGTTTCCATGGTAAACTTTAATTTCCCGTTTGAAATAGTTTCTTCTTCTTTCTGGCAGAAGTGTCATTTAATATGATCATCTACTGCCGAAGACAATCTGCTTCAAAGTTTAACGTGTGTTGAGTTTCGGAGGTGCTCTTCTCTATACCTCCGACGTAAATAGCGGTCATTTGAGATGCATTTATTATTACATTTGCTTGAATCAATCTCTCTATTCTATAATTTTTTTTATGAACAAGTGACTTTCGTCCTCAGATTTCCCGCACACTGGGAATATTTTCCCTTTTCTGACCTTCCATTGTAATGATGAAGTAATAGCTTCACTAGAAAATCTTCGTTGATTGCCAAATTTGAAATACGCCGACACGACCACCTGGTACAAACGAGCAAACAACGCTTTCAAAGTCATTCAAATTTACTTCCTTTCCTCTACTAATTCATGAAAGAAAATTCAGGAATGGTCATGTTTAAATGCCTATATTCGTTAAATTGCTGCCACATTATTGGCTGATTAGAAATTGACATAAAAGTGCATTTTTTCGTGCGTGGAGTGGACATTAGTTGAATAGAATTTCAAGTCATGCTCAGGTTGTGTTTTCCCTCAAATCAAATAAATACTTATGTAAATATTGTTTTTACATCAACCTACACACTTTATACTGCATCTCGGACATCGATAATCTGAGATCGGTGATCAGTTATAGGTATCTAAGTATATAAATGTACACAGACATCGAAGCACATATGAATAAATGATGAACCCCGCAGAGATGATTCAACAAGGAAAATTCTATTAAAGATCTCATGTTATCTGTCTCTTTGCCCTCTTATAATAAATCCCCTTGAGTAATTCAAAGTCTGGCTAATTCGATTGAATTAACCAGTGTGATCTATCGAATAAGTCAGCGATTTGGTTGTGTATCCCTCGAAAAATACTGTCTTATTAACGAAGTAGACAAGGTTAGGGAGAAAAAAAGAAACAACATATTCCTAGTGACTGCGGGAACGGACCTAAGGGGTTTTGTACTCCGTATTTAACGTGCCAAACACTAATCTCAGTTGCTGCTTGGTGCGAAGTGCTGCCTTATTTAATACGACGTCATTTTTAGGTAATTTCCCGCCACTCCTTTCCCCACTACCACTTCACTCGACAGCGTCGCTGTTCCAGTGCTTGGTGGTAGCTTCTGTTGCCTTCTAAGTCCCTATGGCGTCAAAGGAACGTAAGTCTGTTAATGAAAGAATTTTTGGCACTCGTTGTTACCAGACAAACCCCAGTTCTTATTTATCTGCCACCAACACCCCTGCTCTACCACCCATTGTTTTCTACCTACCTTTCGTGATAAATAGATATTGTTGGTTTGCAAAGCGAGCTGAACTTGGACGCGACTGGCGATAGCAAGCGGTAGACAAAACATCACGCATGCGCAGTACACGAACAAAAAAGTATTTGGTGTAAATAATAATTATACGTAGTTTTATACAGGCTGAGTGTTTTGATTGGAGTTATGTTCGTAATTTGAACAGTGTATTAGACGCTAATATACATGTAGATTGGTACAGTTACTTTTACAGATATACTAGGTTATTTTCTCCCAGATCAATGATTAAAATGGATTCAAGTGAAAGAACACTATCGGTCTTGGAGAGGACTGTCCTTGACTGGATCCATGTAGACTGGCGGTACAGAATCACAAAGAACTTTATCAAATAACAGAAACTCTATCGATTGAAAAATTTCAAGAACGACAAGAACTGAAATGTATAACACATATAACTCGATGAACTAACAATTACATAAGGAAAATGTAAGCTTTTCACTTTTACCTTAAAGAAAAGGTTAGGTAGGAAATATCCGCCAATATTAAAAATTGCGTAACAGTTGATTTGAGAAGTTTACTTTTGTAAAAAAATAAAAAAATAAAATTTTAAAAGATACTGTAAGTTTCACTACAAAAAGATTCTGTAAATTTCAATCAAATGTCACCATTACTATTACTAATGTTGTATTTATTTACTAACCTTTGATCTAAAACCACAGATGTATGGCATCTAATGATGACCAACCTAACTACTGTAGTAAAAGACTGTAAAATTCTTTAGTCATCTACGCCTTAACAGCCTTCAGGATGTTTTATGTAAAGGGCATGATGTAGGAATCCTCTATGCGCCGTATCCCTTCAGGACGTGGAATATCATGACCCCCACAACTTCCTGTCGTTTTTTTTTTGTCTTAGGCTTGTATTATATCCCTAACCCAGGTTCTGCTAACTATTTACACAAGGTTTCTAGTTAGGACATTCGCTGCTTTCTCGCATCTGTTTTGCATTCAATATGCCCTGTCAGTGTCAATTTCTCCAAGCCTTCTTTTCACATTATATGCCCTAGGAAACTTTGTTTCTTTCTCATTCTAAATACACGTGTACTTTTTGCTTTCCATTTTTTTTAACTTCGCCGTTACCTATTTATTCAGTCAATGATATTCTCAGTGTCCTTCTGGAGAACATTTTACTTGCTTAAAGTATTTTCTTCGTCCGTGAGGAGATTGTAGGCATTCACTGCCATATTGGAGGCGCGATATTTCGATTTATTCTCAACTCGATCTATCGGCACCATTACTTATTATTTTTACGTCAACTTGCTGTAATTTATTGGATACATACTGAGAAAAGAAGTCTGAAAAAGTTGAAATCAAGAACAAAGTGGTGGGGTACAAAGTTAGAGATTACTTAAAGCAACAAAAAAGGTTATAGACAAATATAATCTTCCTGAAAGGACATAGCCCATAAAAATGTAATAGTAATATTGAATTCGATCGCCGTCGAGAGGTTAATTCTTATTTCCAACACGCAGTATTTATTAATGGCTGTAACCTGATGGGTGATTTTACAAGTCTGTGACATTGACTCAGATTTTGTGTAAACTTGATATTTCCCACCAATGCAAATAATAAGAATAATCACGAAAGTTACCAACTAAAATCAGGTCTTCAGAATTTGGTATAGTAAATATTTTCAAGGAGAGCCAATTAAGTGATAAAAGGCCTTAGTATATCGTGTCGTCTTTGTAGGATGCTACCACATAGCGAGATTCGGAATGATGTTTCGTGCTGTCTGGTGATTGGGGAAATGAAGAATCCTCTGATCGAATTCGATACTGTAGAGATGTTTTCATTATCTGTTACAAACTTGTTAATACTTATAAGATGTAAACCTGACGAATGCTCTTTGGTATTTGTCTTACCAATAGTGAGGTATCCTACTTATGCAGATGTTGAGATTGATGAGTAAATGGGCGACAAGACGACCAGACACAAATAAAAAAAGAATAATTCCTCTTCATTTTGTATCTCAGAAGCAATGATAAACAACAATGTTATACATCCACCGCCTGTGATAACTACTCTATTCGTTCATGTGAGTATCAGATGCAATAAGTACTTTTGTTAGCTAGGTATCATATTTCAACCCAGTCATTTGTTTATCACTGCTGTAGCTAGGTCATTTATAAACCTTGTAGTTATAAATATAATAGAATACGCCGGTCTGTCAAATTCGAAAAATAACTAGTATATATTTATAATCTCTTTTTGGATACATATTCAGGTATTTTTCAAAACCTTTTAAAAGAACTCTTGAAGACCAAATTATAACGCGTGCGGGTAAATTAAAAACACGACATTCGCATCTTTCTGACCTTAACCATTTCACAACAATTCATCATCAATTACTCTCAGCCAGTATATGATTAGACTTCTCAAAACCACACCCAGGCGTTGACCTTCCATTCCTGTTTACGATATACCTGTCCAACGGTTTTCTCGTGCGAGCATATATAAGCGCAGCTAGGCCAACATATGTTTGCCTCTTGGGGGTCATTACTGAAATCGAGTGAACAGTAGATCTTTACAACCGACGGAAAGGTCATCACAGGTCAACCTTACGCCTGATGTCCTTGATGCTTAGCGGGTATGCGACTTCATAGTTACTCTTAAAGTGAAATCGAATAGCCGAATTCGAATTCAAGTCGAGTTCGTTATAGATACTTACTCGCAAATGAGAAGAGTATGAACGTCTCCCCCATCTATAGGTTAAATATTTGGTCATGTATCTGGAAAAAACATTATTCTCGAAGTAAATGTTAATGCAATGTTCAGCCGTTATAAAAACTGACATACGAAAAATATGTTTCAGCTTTAAATATCTCACAAACCGTCGATAACCCGTAAAAACAATCAATTACTTGAGTGTTTCGTGTGAAATATAGTGTAACAGCAATTACATTACACTAGTGCTGTTTTTAATTATTTTTTTCGTTTTAGCTAAGAATCAGCTAATATTTCTTCTGCAACAGGAAACATGATATGAAGTGCAACTCTAATGCATTTAATGAAACACTAGCAGGAAACATCTATGTAATGACGATTTTTGTAATATTTGTAATTTGCTTCAAGACAAACTGTTATTTTCGTTTACGACAATCGGAAAACTTTTCCCCCATTCGAAGATAGTTGGATAAACGAGCACAGTCCGATATTAAACGACTCGTTCTCATACATGTAGCTGTGAGGAAATGAGAATGCTATGGCGAAAGAGAGGTTCCCATTTTGTCTTTTGAGTTTTCGAGTTATGTTAAGCACTTCTTTGTAAAATGCTACACCTTATTTCCAAATTGCCAGTTCATTGCATGATCCTTTATATGAAAGTCATCTATTATTTCCTCCTCAACTACCAAGGAAATGCTGAGCACAATGAAAGACCGCTTGGCTTTTACTACCGCCTTTGTCAAGAGATAAGTGCCAGTAATGAACTTCTGAAGAGGCCGCTTACGTTTAATTTGAACGAATCGATGTAGAGTTTAATCAAACTTCTTTCTGGAAGCAAGCACGACGTTTCTTTTGCTCCCACCACTTTGCAAGTGAGATTCGAGTCCATTTGTATTGAGCGCATCAAATTATCAAAGCGATTTCTTCACTTCAATCGACGAAACTAATCGTGAGTTGATTCTGTTTAGCCTCATGTCATTAAATCACGTTAAATATTCCAGTTTGAAATAGAAATTATTATTTGCAAATATACGAAGTCAGAATGAAAATTATTTACGAAAAATTACCAAAATAATGTTGTACCAAAGTAGACAATGAACATTTAAAAAAAATAAAATAAAAACAAAAAGATGGCTTCTCTAAGATAACTGTGAGAGGCTAACCTCTGCTATTATTCCTGTCTTATTTATCAATTCGACATTAGCGACCAAATGAAATTTCTAAGATATATAATAAGAAAAAAAAGCCTTGAAATATCCGACATTCACAGGATATACTGAACGCAAGAGACAGAAGACATGAGCGAGTAACCTGAAACAGCTTGTGTAAATCGATGATAGAACAAGTATTGGGAGAAAAAAAGACAAAATTTAATAAGAGATAAAATGACAGGAAGTTGTGGAGAGCCATAATCCTTAAGAAACACGCCGCATAGAAGGACAGAAGTCAATAGGACGATAATAATAATTAATCTCTGTGCATTTATTCAGGAGAATATTATCAATGTCAAGAATATATAAACAATGTAATTATATAACGAAACATCAGAATTTGTGTAAGCAGACGACACATGTTTACTACGTTGCCTTGCCATAGATCTCAACAAATAGCCTAATAATGGATTTGCCACAAAAGACAAGGAAAAGAATTCTAAACTGTTATGAGATATCAGAGCTCCTCTGTGGCAGGGAATCATTGACTATTTCCGCCCAGATGAAGAGGAAATTTAACGCGACAGAGATGTGGTTCAATAGAAAAATGCTGAGAATACCTTAGAGAGAACATGCGAGTAACAAGAAAGTTTTAAGGAAAATGTTAACAAAAACGACGTTTATACTTAAAATCAGAAAGTGACAGGTGAAATTTCCAGAGCACAGAATGAGGAAAGAGAAGCTGGAGAATATGACACTGACACGACATAGTGTAGGCAACTGGGACAGACGAAAACAGCGAATAACCAACTAAACAAACTTGTGTAAATGGATGTCAGAACAGGGATTTGGCGAGATAACGAAAAGATAAAACTTAGAAAGCAATATAAGACGATAATAAGTTGGAGAGAACCATAATCCCCCACGTCCTGAAGGGGCGCGGTACATTGTAGGAGGACATTAATTAAATACAAATACCTAAGTCGATTGTTCAGTAGGTTATACGAATATAATATATACTATATGGATTTACAAACCTCATCATTGTCTTAGGGCCCAAGTGAAAAGCATCTAATAATGATTCATCTCATTACAGTAGTAACATTTGGCAAAATTAGCTCGCTAAAAATTAGTCACCGTGATTTTTGTACACATATGTCTTGTTTGTCGGCACCCTCTCGCATTCGAGCATCAGGGTCGTCATCCTCTCTCCTTATTCCCTTCCCTCTCTCCAGTGGCGGCTCTAGCAGAGATGGCTGTGAAGGGTTTGACGAGGCCATTCGCGTGAATTTGATTTTGGTGGACAACTCTGCACGACGGAGAAGCCCACACACTTGACCAGAAACACCTGCCTGGCGACTCTCTAGGGATCGAAACAGGCGAGATCTGGCAAATCTGGTTGCATCGCGTTAGCGGATGATTGGTCTGTAAAGGCCCGCCTTCGTTACGCCAGCCCGATTGGCGTTACTCTCTTCCGAAATTTGGCTGTAGAGATATTGTAGATTTTTGCATACTCCGCCTTTTGGGTCTCGGGGGTTGATCGCGTTCAGTCGGGTACTTTCTCTTCGAGCTTGCCGCCATGGGTAGCCCTATAGGAGTTGGAACACCAGACAGATTTACTCTTGGGATCACTGTTATCACAAATAAACCCTCTATCAAGACAATGAACGACCATTTACATTTTCACCTTGATGTTGGCGTAAAATGTATGTAATTTTAAAAATAATTTTCTTATTCCGAAATTCTTTGTCTCCAAGAAATGTTCAAGATTCGGTGGGTATAATTTTGGTTGTTTTCTGCTATTTACTTGTGACGAATATGTATGATTTTAATTAGAGTTGGTTTTTCATCGCAACGGTACAGACCATCGGTCCTCGGACATCAGTATAAAGCCTTGATCGCTAACAAATGATTAGCTCTCGAGACTAGAAAAAAAAAAGATCAGAATTTTTGTATCAGGAATCATGTCTTTTTCTAACTATTGCTTTACCACGTGAATTACATGACCGTAGCAGTTGAATTGGATTAAAATGAAGCAAGTGTTGAAATGTTAAATCAAATAACTACATTACTGAAAATTTCCCATGTAATCCTCCGTCGAAAATTCTAGTCTCCTGCAACACAAAAAATACATATGAGTTTAGTAATGCCAATATGCAACCGCGGGAAATTCAACGAATAAGTCGTTTTTTATCGAGGCGGTTACATGAATAATCTTTAACAGGCTTGTAAACTTAAACCAAGTAGATAAAATGCATAATGAGAAATAGGAAAATACTGTTAATTAAGAGAACAACATATAGTGTAACCCGGATATAAGAGAGATTTTCTCTGGTCCCAAATTAGAGCCTGTGTTAATGTATATATAATAGACCAAACCCGGATATAAGAGAAACCCGGATATAAGAGACTTCTTCTCCGGTCCCGACAACTCTCTTATATCTGGGTTATACTGTAATACAATAGTATAAACTAAACAAGCAGATGAGCTAAATTCCAGTGGCTATGTAGGAAATACTGAAATTTTAATAGACATTGAAAATATACTCCATACAGCGAACTGAAATTACGGCTGAAGTTGTTTGCGTTCTCTTGCGAATGAAGACGGTGGATAAAAACGAGGACCATTCTTCTTCGAAACTTGTGGACTGATGTTAAAGAATCACAAAGAACTGTATCAAATAATAGGAACTAAATCCTTGAGAATTTTAAAGAACAGCAACAAGTAAAATGGATAGCATATATAACTCGAAGAGAAAATAATGACATAATCACGATGTTGCCGTTTCTTACTACTTCGAACAAAACGTTGAGGGGAAAAAACCGCCATCAATACCGAAAACGGCGATTACAGCTACTAGATCTGAGAGACCTATTTAACTGAAATCTTCCCCTTTTCAGGAAAAGATTTTTGTAAATTTCACCCGAAAATAGCACCGGACAATGAATGCTGAATGTTACCTTATAAGGAAACTGATATTACCATTAACAGTATTCCTAAAGGCCTTGGGAAATCTATCGTCCTTTCCTAACAAGGGAGAAAGTAGTCTGGGGCTTTTAGTATTTATGGGGCAGTGTGTCTAAGGGAAGAAAAATAAATTCAAAACCCGACTCTACTAACACGCAAGATACAACCATTGCTATTAATATGTAATACAGGTTCTTCTACTTGTGTTCCCTATCCCTTCATGACGCGTCCAATTACGACTCTCCACAACTTCCTTTCTTTTATATCTATACTATTATTTCCTGTTCCTATTCTGTTATCCAGTTATAAATTGGTTAGGTCTATTTGCAATTGTTTCCCTCTGTTCCTGTTGTATTAAGTGTCATATTCTCCAAGCTCTCTTTTCTTTATTTTCCAAGAAATGTTAACTGTTTTCTTTTCATTCTAAGTTCAAGTGTCCTCCGCACGTTTTCCATTTATAAATTTTGCGTTGTTTCACAGTCTCTTCACGGTATTCTCAGCATCCTTCTGTAGAACCAGATCTCTGTTGCATCAAAGGTCATCTTCCTCGTAGGGAAATTGTACAACACCATTTTCAAATAAAAGGATTGATACTGCATAAATGTTCAGCAATCGTTTCTTCTTTTTTTTTCGTATCTAAGAGTTTTGTCTCTTAATAGTTTGTTTTAATTTTGTAAGGTACATTTCTTCGTTTCACCAGGTCTAACCTTCAGAGCTACCACACCATGATACAACGTATACAGAAACAAATCATCACCATTCGCTTTGTATTCCTTTAGTAAGGATGAAGTGGCATTCGAATAGATTCTTCACAAGAACAGCTACTTTATCGAACAAACTCCCGAGAGAATGCTTTCCCAATCGCTACAATCTTAACCTTTTAAATTCTAAAATTAAGTTATTTCCTATATATCCCCATAAACTTCTTCCTCATAAGATGCATTAACACCAATCACTAAACGTCTACCTTGAGCGGTTATTGCGCCGTGTATTTGGCGAACAATTATTTAAAAATATATATATTTCTCTTTTCAATTGCATCTTCGGATTTCGATGTTACATTCTTCGTCGTCTGTTAAAATATTGCGTAATTGTTTTACAGACTTTTAAAAACAGAACAAGTTTATATATAATGTGAAACACTCATATTAATAGCGTGTAGTGTAGCGTGGGGGAAAGATTAATTGTAAATTACAAGAAGGCAGAATGCATTGTTGCCAGTATAGCTACAATCCAAAATGCAAATTACAAATCAGGGATATTAAAATCAAAAACGTACAAACATTGAAATATCTGGGAATGTTCTAATAAAAGGCGGAATGTACGACACTGAGAGTTGAAGACGCATTTGTGGGGTCAAAGACACATTGGTGGGGTCAAAGATGCATTTGTGGGGTCAAAGACACATTGGTGGGGTCAAAGATGCATTCCAAAAGCTATGTAGATTAGTAAGAGATAGAAAAAAAAATCTTCGTTAGAAACAATGAAGAGAATAGTGAAATGTTAAGTGATATATGTCCTCCTGTATGGCAGCGAATGCTGAACAATCTCCTCAAAGATGAAGAAAGGACTTGAAGCACCAGAACTACACGAAGATCCTGAAGATACCATGGACCGGACATGTGAGCAGCAACGAGATTTTAGAGAAAATGGAAACAAAAAGAAAGCTCATACGTAACATCAGAAAGAGACAATTGAGGTTTCTTGGGTACGTAATGAGGAAGAACTGCTTGGAAAATCTGATACTCACGGGACAGATAAAGGGAAAGAGGGACAAGAGAAATCGGCGAGTATAATGACTTGATTGGGTTGAGTAAATGAAAGTTACAACAGGGTTTTGAGAGAAATAGCAAAAAGACGAAACTTATTAAGAGCTACAAGTGACAAGAAGATGTGGAGGGGCATGATCACACACGATCTGAACGGACACGGCGCATAAAAGAAAAGAAATATTAGCGTTGAGGGAAGGATTGGCACATTTAAGGAGGCCTCTGACGGAGAGCACAACGTGAGCGCTCCTTCAGAAATGGAGATATGCCATCAATGATGATCCCAATTGCCAATGCGAAAAGTTACAAAGTATGGGGCATCTATTAACTTGCCCTAATCTTGAAGATTCATGCACACTTCACGACCTTGAAACCTTAACACCCCAGGCAAGTCTCTCTGTGCCACACTGGATGGGCGTAGTGTAGCGGCTGGGTAAGAAAGACGACAACAACAATATATCAATTACGTATCCATGCAAAAGTGTGTATATTCACTTGCCTTTTGAAACGCTTTCGTTTTCTCATATTTAGTAACAGCGGCTTTAGTAACAAAATAATGAGAAACCACTTTCGAAAACACAATTTTCCTTTTTTTTTCTTCTTCATTAAGCACGGTAAATCTCGATCGCTATTTGAAAATTCCCAGGTAATCATTGACAAGCATAAATGCTGGCATTGTCTGCCGGTAGGCAAGGTCTTCATCTGCCAGTTGATGCCAGATAATCAATGATTAGGGCTGAATAGTTCCGAGATAGGTTATATGGCAATAGAATGACAAATTGCTGCAGATTGAAATAACCGACTGCAATCAGATGGAAGAGAAAAATGGTCTCCAATTCTTGGAGACGGTGTGGTACATTTTCCGGTCACTAATCTTCAGGACATGTGTATATCATATCATTCAAAGTCGTATCTTATTTCGCGTCATGTCAGATCAGAAATCTGTACATTGCTTTTAAATCTGTGAATAAGGCAAAACTCTTCAATCATTTTGACATTTCTTACGGAATCTTAGCGAGACCAGCAGAGCCAAGAAATCATGGGACCTTATTTCTGTCCATTTTATATTTATCACAGAGATTCAAGTCAGGTAGATTTTCAAAGTATGGCTGCATTGGTATTCTCATAAGTGAATAGTAGAAATATATTGTAATATTTACTCATCGAGTATTCAGGCTGTTAGTAACTGGTAGCCTACACTGAAGCTAAAGTTACAGAAAATATTCGTTATTCTTCAGATGTTTTCTTAGTATTCGGGACTTTTTGATGTCTGGATGACTAAACAAGACTTAACATGAACAAAACAAATTTACAGATTTGAACGAAAAAATATCCCAGAATGACGCCAAAATTCAAAAATTGTTCATTCTTTACATTATTCGGACTATTGTCCTCATCTTTATCGCCATATTTATCACAACGTTTCGGCCGTTGTACGTTCCGGCCTTCTTCAGGTGGTTGGATAATAAACATTATGTCTTCCTTAACTATTTTTTATAATACCCAGAAATTCATGCACAGATGTCCTCAAGGACACATGGTACAGTGGATAAAGGCGTTGGTTAGACCCAAAGAGTGAGAGTTCAATACCCGGTTAAGGCAGTGGAGAACTTTCAGAGGGAAATTAGCAGGCGATAACTGATAACTGACATCCATCAAACATGGCACGTGGAACTAGAACAGTCTACCCCAGTGAGCGAAATAAAGGGTTCAGATCGAAATTCCAACCACCTGAAGAAGGCCGGAGCGTACAACGGCCGAAACGTTGTGATAAATATGGCAACAAAGATGAGGACAATAGTCCGAATAATGTAAATAATGTAGATAATACCTCATCTCATAAATGTTCATTCTTTAATAGTCAGTTATGCTTAGCTTAATCTGTAACGTATATAAATGTAGGCAAAAAAAAAAAAAAAGATGTTGCTAAGATAATGACGGTCACAAGGCACTGGCCGGGGCTCCAGGTCATTCCCCCGCCCCCGTCAGGTTATTTGGAAGTAGCACACACCGGCCCCTTCCTTGCTTCACCCGCATTCATCATGATTTTTATAACGTCCATTTTCTGATTGATTCAGCCGAAAATATAAAACCTGGGATGTGTATCCAATTTGTACAAAAAATACGAACTGTAACTTGCGATTGTACTATTTTTAGATTTTAATCGAGGAAATTAATTTCATACTCGCAAAATGTCTTCCCTTTCTATTTTAAATTAAAACTTTCAGTTCTTTTGCCCACCATATTGGGCAATAACTTAATTTTAATTTTCTTTTTATCTTCTTTTAGCCTTTTTTAAAAAATATTTCTTCCGTGCGAATAATCGAACAAATTTAGTGATTACAACAGTCTAATTGTCTCAAAGAATTTTCTTCGAAGAAAATGTTGAAAAAGATAAGAAAATCCAGCAGTTACATTAATCTAAAAAACATTTTATGTTCTTCAGGAAGTCGCCGATCATAGTTCTCCATATACTTCTTTTTTTTTTTGTATTATCTTTGAATTAAAATCACCTTTTGGGAAAGATAGTCGAGTGAAATTTCTGTAATCTTTTCTATGGTTTTGAATTCAGGGTTTCTTTCTCCTAGACTGAATTTGAACGATGATTCCACTTTCCCCATGATTAATCGTTCGGCTACCCGGAAATTAAGATTATATAGGAATTTAAATCTTCGTTAGTGGTTGAGAATTCGTTCGGATTTCAACATTTGTACTGGTTCAGACATAATATTCATATCCTATAGCTATGTTTGTTTGCCTTCTATTTTAAAAAATGTTAATTTTTTCTTCTCTAAATTTGATTTGATATTTTCGATAAAGGATAACAATTTAATTAAGGAAAATCTAACCCGGATGCACTTAATTTCCTTTCAGTTGTTCATTATAATAATCGTTCCTCCTTCCCATCGATAAGTTTCGTTGCGCGTGCGCACACACATCCTTTCCTAATTCAAGTTCTTTGTGCGTAATCATAATCGCGACTGAAGGCAATAACATGTGTATCTTTACATTATTCTGAATTCTCAGTAAATGTAGCAATTAGTTTTGGCTCAAAAGAAACGTTGGCAATTTACATCATATGTGAGCTGATGTTTTCCCCACATATGTGTGCGTCTATTTCGAATGGCTCTTTTTCTCCTGCATTGGTAATGAAGCAGCTGGTACATTTTGTCGTGCGGCTATTTTATTTTTTTCAGATTATCTAAAAATGCTTTTTTTCTCTTCGAGGCAAAAAAGAAATGAACTTCTAGTTTGTTAAAACTAAAAAGCAAATGAATAAGAATGCACTCAAGCATTTCCTTTTGAATGTTTAATTTAATTAAATATTATTGAAACCAATTTTCTCGTGTTTTCATAATAATTCAGAAAGATATGTCTTGAATAAATTTTTTGAGAAGTAAAATGAATTGATAGATATTATTTTTATTTGTAATTTCACAGAAATTATTATGAAAAAATATAACTTTACAGTTCATATCATTGTGGTCATTGATTTTATTTTGTTAGAAAAATTAGAAAAAGAATTTGTCATTTTCATTTTGTTTATTTTCGCAATACACGGGAGATTTATTTTGATTATGTCGTTATATCATCATTTGTTGAGTATATTGTAAATGTATTTTAATACTAATTATTTACTAAATTCTGCTGTAACATCGAAAGCATTTATTTTACATACGAAATAGTAATGATAATATTAGTTGTTTCCTTATAAGGAAATATCCGGCATTCATTAACTGAACAGTCAGTAGTACTACTATCGGTTGAAATTTATAAAACCGTTCTCTTAAAACAATATTTCAGGAAAATGGCGATAACAAGTCCATATTGTACTTGTTCAGTTAACTTGTCTCTCGAAAGGAGGATATTAATTAAAACAAAGAAATAGAAATGTATTAATTTTTGTTTAAACTTAGTATATTTACGGGCATATCTGAATTTTTTTTTTTTTTTTTTTTTTTTTTTTGATATTCAAATATTACACTGTATTTATTGCTTTGTTATTAAGTCATGCTTAAAGACTAGATGAATACAAACAAGTATTCAGAAAGATCATGGCTCTCTTCACCTTCCTACCCTTTGTAGCTCAATGTTTTGTTTTGTTTTTGTTGTCTTTTTACTTTCTTTTACAGTCTTTGATTTGAATTTCTTTTATCTGGAATTAATCCCAGTTGAGTTTTTTTTTTTTTTGCCAAAAAGTGAGCATCAACAATCGCACTCGTTGCACGAACCTTCACCCTATGGAAATTTGCTGTAACGTTAAATGGATAAAGATCGATTTTTCTCAATGTGATTTTTAATCATTCAAAAATCAGTCTTCCTGAGGTAATTCATGAAAAAAAAAAAAACACATTAAAATATCATTTCGAAATGGATGAAAAGACGATATAAGAGAATTGGCGGCTGTTGCGGTGTCACTGAATTCTTGCAGCCGTTATGACTGCTTGAATTGTTTAATACATGACATTAGTTGATCCGGATACGAGTATGTGATCCAGGCCAAGTCGGTCGGCCGTTTTCGATATCGGCTTCTTTTTCTTGGGAAAAGAGCACATGATATTACTGGCCGCACTTTTTTATGTTTAATTCTAAAACATTACGCTATTTCCGAAATAGTTTTAAGGAGACAATTTTCTCGTCTCTATACAATGTAAACCTCATTAAACGCCTCCTGTTTAAATCTGCTTACTACACTGGCTTTTTATTCTTTCGAACGCTAATTTCACAAAAGCTGAATTTAGTTGTTTCCTCTCTATTCATGACCTAAAGTTTTAACAGATCCAATAAATCAATTTACATATCTGAAATTTCTTATGCAGCTTTCGCAACTATGATTGCTAGCGGCATAAGAGATTACTCCACTTCTTACTGCTTTAGTGTTTAAATTTTTGAAGAATTGTTTGTAGAAAAGCAATAATATTATGTTGATAGAAATCGTGAGCGAATATAAAATAAGCATTGAATACCACTTCACATTTAATTTGGAAAAAAGGCGCAATGCCAGCATAGCGTGATTGTTAATTCCAGAAGATTTGAATGATGATGTATTCTGTACGAGTCAGGGATGGCTTTTAAAGAGAAAATGAAAAAGTAACAATGGAGGGTAAAAGACGGTTTTAAAAGAATTCAAAATATAAAATGAGTTGAACAGTAGAAATGTCGGAAAGAGTTTCAAACTAATCAATGCGTGACGTCTTCAGAACCATCCTGTAACTTACTGAAAGAGAAATAGAATATTCTTGTTCGATCGATTTGGGTTTTTTACGGCTTATCAACCAGTTTAGAGTTATCTAAAGTTATCTTTTTTTCTATTATAACACTAATTATTTTTGTCAGGCAATATTACATTAACAATCATTTTGGTGATAACGATGTATTTCCAGATACATTTCTTATTATTTAACCCATAACTGGGGGAGAGGATCCCTACCTTTCCCAAGAATGTTTACGTGTAAGTAAATGCAGTGATCTTGATTGGAATTCGAACTAGTCTCTCCGATTTATCATCCGAGCCGCTATCATTAAATCACAGGCACATCCCCCTTCTTGACAAGATATTCGACTAATATTGTTGATAACACCGCCTTTTCTTAGGTTACCAATGAAACGCAACAAATGAGTTGTGTTCATTGATTGCATTTTCTTTATGCACCGTATTCTTTAGGAATGACAACTTTCATCTTATTATTAGTTTGATTACATGCAAAGTCTCTTTTCTAGTTTGCTCTTAAAGTATCTTCAAGATATCTACAACATTACTCGAAGGATCCTTTGAATCAAAACTGGAATCGTGCTTTTTTAACGGAATACACAATTCAGTTGAAAAGTAGCGTAAGTTTATAGAAACCTAGGTTTTATTTTCGTAATTGAATAAATATGCAATCAATAAAGTGTTTTTGAAGAAAATAGTGCTGATAATATTTATATCAATCTCAAAGTTCCTGCTCCATTGTTATAGATCCCTTTGTTTTAGAAACAGTCAGTAAGGTGAACATGTATTTTAAGTAAAGATAAGTCTAGCAATTCTATTGCATGCTAAGAGCGCATTGGACACCGTTGTAATGACGGATATAAAAAGTAAACTGCAAGAACTCGGTACAATGTTGTTGTAACCTAGGGAATGTTACTGAATAGAAAAATCACACGAAGGTTGGTAATGAACGATAATACTTAGGACAAGAACAACATACATAAGATTCACCAGCGGCGCGTAGAAGTAGTCAACTGCTAGAAGTGAGTCAACTGAATTCCACAATGAATATCCAACTGCAGGATATCTACCTAACGCCCCACACGGTCAGATGTCGCTCAAGGACGAATTTGATGTGGGGGTATCC
The DNA here is from genome assembly GCA_903632075.3 of Acanthosepion pharaonis. NCBI lineage: Eukaryota > Metazoa > Mollusca > Cephalopoda > Sepiida > Sepiidae > Acanthosepion > Acanthosepion pharaonis. Next base: position 3,774,433 of record CAHIKZ030002179.1, on the reverse strand, counting down.
GAGCCAGTAGTCTCGGACCAAAAATTCCTCGTGGCCCCCGTATAAAATAGGTCGGGTAGCTGTTTCCAAAGACGAGACTCTGCTCTTCGACACAGCCTCGTCTGGGGATCTTCTCTGCCTGGACGCAGAAAGTTGGACCAGCAGAGCTGGAGACGAATCTCCAGCTGAAGACCAACATACAGTATTTACTACTGTATTTATGTGAATGGGGACTTACCCATTATCGTCCGAGGGTATGTTACAACAAATGTAATAAAGATATGCTGGAAAGAGTACTAACGATTAGTTGTAAGACAGAAGAAACTGCAAGCTACCAATTGAAGATGAGACAAGTACATAACTTTAAATATCATGCAAGTGTTTTGTCAGACGATGGGAATATAACATAGAAATCCATAGGCGTATTGGGACAGCGAAAGATGTTTTCCAAAAAGCTAAACAAGATATTAAGAAACAAATGCATGCTAAAATGCTATATAATATAAATCCTCCTACAGTTTTGTCCCAAATATATAGGACACTTGAAGCAACAGAGTGGTGGTTCTATAGAGGGCTACTGAGAATACCATAGACGGAGAATATTAGTAATAAGGAAGTATGAAAGAAAGTGAAATCATTAAACGATAATTATCCTTAGAATAAGAAAGAGACAGGTTAAATGCTTGGGATACATAATGAGGAAATGGTTTGGTCTGGAGATATTTTGTGCAAGTCTTATTTAATTATTTATCGCTACGTTTAGACTGAGCCTAATTAAACTCTGCCCACCCCAGAGATTGAACGCACAATTACTACGTGACGAAATTCGCGAAAACGATAAGTTAATAAATGTACCTCCAATCAAGCAGTGCAAAGATGTACGTCATACCTGAAACAATAATAATTTAATTTCTTGAAACTCCCACAGAAACGACCAGGCTAACACTTTAATCCACGAGGCTTTTGTCTCGTGAGATAATTCTGAGTGAACTTGGATTCTTGAAGCTATTTTACCTTCTTATATGTACCACTGATAATTGTCACGTTTGACTGCACTCGCCGAGCTTACCATCTTTTTTCTCTTGTCTATCGAAAGCCTAATATATTCAGCTATTCATTAATATTGGAAGAAATCATAATTTCTCATTATTGTATTCATTTATTATTCACTAGATTTTTATTTCATAGATATTGTTTTTTATCTATGCGATATTATATTTGCTTAAAGTCCTGGAGAAAAACGGTTTTATCGAATCGTTCCTTGGGAGTTTCGAGAAGTTAGATTATTATTGCTGAAGGTATGACTTATATCTGCTATCGTTTATTCTAGGCACATTTATTAACTTACCTTTTATATGATAATTAATAATGTTCAGTTGTTTACGTTATAAGCGCCGCAAAACACGCTTATTAGACGCAAGTTTGTAATTATTTCGGGCACTTGTCATAATATTACAGTTCTTTTTAGGCGTACGTCTTATTTGTTACAATGTAATTGCTTTTGGGGATGTTTGCATTGTTCTCTCTATTGTAAAGTTGTCGATATTGGAAAATCATATCTTCTGATTGTGAATAGATGTGATTTCAAATGCAAAAATCTGCACACAACTTATGCAAATCACATATAAAATTGCGATAAATACAAAGAGAAGAGGAAAGTCACGCTTGGGTGATATTTAATGAAAGAAGCACAAAGAATGAAGCAAAGAACATGAGTGTGACTCATTGAATGACAAAAAGGGAAATTATATATGTGCATTTCAAAGCGAATAATTGATGTACAGTCAGGTAGATCGATGCAAGTGAGAAACTCGAAAGTTAGTGAAAGGCTCTTTTTTTTTCCAAGTCACTTTGTGTTACAAACATAAAGTTGAGAAAGCCAGCATTCAGATTAGAATGTTCTCGCGTAAAGGAAATTTAGTTATTGGTCACTTTTATCTGTCTTTTCATTAGTATTACGAAACTACGTCATTATTCATACATACTCCTTTGTTCTTATTACCATTTCAATTTTCAATACGGAAAAAGATAATCTCCAAAAGTCATTAAATAAAACGTCGCCTCTGGATATTTGAGGCAAATGTTTACATGATTGTAGACTTTATTATTATTTTTTTCACGATGTCATAGAAACTAGATAATGATACATTCATATTGATATCTATGTGGTCATGAATTACAATTATGACGAGTAGAAACGTCTGAAGAAAATACAGAAAGGTAATTCAATTTAATACTTACATTCTTCCAAAGTCTCTTCTTTTGGCTGAAAAAATCTCTGGCCAATGGAAATGATGGGAAAGTGACTTACCGTGGATAGAGCAACTAGGATGGTAGTCCTGGGGACAAAATTCTTAGAGGCAATTTTTTTAAAATGAATGATAGTAATAATATATGGAAAATACTGCAATTACTGTTTTAGTTGTAAAACAAGTTTTTTCAAAAATTATATGATTCAAAATGTATCATAGATTTACAAAGATCGAAAAAAGACTGAAAAACATAGCAAAGATGTCAACTGAGATTCTAATGTGAATTTCACTAATTTTAATTAAAGATTTGCATAAATTAAAAAAGGGTGATTCCAAGTAAATCTGAGTGAGTTATGTGTCATGCATGATACACGCTTAGGAGATCATGTACCTTTGGATAAATGACTGACGGGGCAGACTTTTCCTTCAGTAGGTTGACATTTCTTTCTGCGGTAGACCCGGTTTGTCATGCTATTTACCTGTAGATAGGGTTGGAGAAGAAGAGGATTCATATTTGTCCCAAGGTTATTAGCACGTAAGTGAATGTAATGAATTCGACTGGAATTCGAACTCGGCTCTCCGATTCCTCAAACTGAGCCGCTATCCATTACTCCACCGTATACTGGCATTAAAACCATATTACATTACTTAGATCTGTATTTATACAATACATGCAAATGATGGGAGGGGTCAGTACTAGGCTGGTGTCAAGAAATGCTAACAGCTTATATATATTTCTCGTGTCCCAGGCTGTGAACCCATGCTACGCCAATGAATAAGAACTAACTGAAAAAATACAAAGATTCTTTAAAAAGAAGCCTCATCTCGTGAGGATTCAACATGAAACAGAGGACAACAAAGGCAGAGAGTAAGCTTACATGAAAGTATCTGATTTATCAGGTAACCTTCCACGCTAAAACAGTTTTAGAAAACGTATAAAAAAAATTTGGAACCCCCACCGGTTGCCACATTTCTATGTGGAAAACCTTGACAATCCCTTTATGATTTTCACTAATCAATTAAGATCCAGAGCAGCAGATCACTCCTTTTTGCTCGTTGGCAGTTCCCGGCATCCATGCCATAATACAAGAATATTAATCTATACGAGAAATGTAGGTTCCATCAAGCATAGACACTTGGGTTTTAAAGGAAATCGGTAATACCACCGGTTTGTTTTATTTATAATAACGTTCACCCAGAAAACGAGAGAGATAAGGGATACAATAACACCATTAAATTAAACAACCTTTCAGTGAAATTAAACTATTTTTCCACATAGTCAGGACTACTGGTTATGAATTTCCCTTGTATACGTCACTCTGAAATATCTGCACTAGCAGAGGGTGAAATCCACCATTTTTCTAGCATTTACGATGGATTCTATGATTAGATGTTGTTGCCACTGCTGAGATGCATTATATTCCCGGTAAATGTTCAACAATTGCCGATTAATCTTATATCTTTTATCCACAAAATTATAGATCGGCATACTACCTGTAGGTTAAATAATTAAAAGCCTACATGCTAAGAACACTAGAACATCCATCCCTTGGCTGGTATGGTGATTTTTATATAAATTTCTCATGTGTTTGTAAGCGTAGTATAGATGTTGCATTTTAAGGTTTTTTTATACCCGAAATTATAGGACTGTTTTGTTTTCCCCAAACCTGGGCATCACACACACACACACACACACACTCGTATGTTACATAATTTCTGTTATTTTGTTTGTTTTGTTTTTGTTTTTGTTTTGTCGAACGCCAGGGCCAGAATGGTTAGCGATTGGCCGGAGGGGGGCGGGTTGCTCGTGGGCGCATAATTCCGTATTTCGTTTTTGATTTATTAAGTTTACTGAAGATGGCGTTGTGTTGCCATTAAGGGATTTGTGGCTTCGTCTGGGTTGTTGGTATAAGTCCAGAAAAAGTATTTTTGATGCGATATATATTATTGGACTAATGTGCAGAAACAAACAGTTCAACAGAGGGTTGCAATATATACTTAATTCTGAAACGTCGATGATGAGTTTGTTGAAGGAGAAAGACCCTTAAAACATCTATTACCGTTGCACACCGGTTAATGCGATCGGCTAAGACCATACCATTTGTGTACGGTGGGTTTTAAATGCTAGATACCAACGTGCGAAGATACGTTTCTGTAGTCAAATCAGAAGCCGTCTTCCTCTTTAATTAAGAATTGAACGCTCGTAATACCATCTAAATTTACTAACCACTTAATATATTCTTCAGTTTTGCAACTAATTAATTGTATTTTTTTTTTACCCGAAGCAAAGCAATAAAGCTACTAAGACACAAGCGCGCTTACTGAATGTGAGGGAATATGAGAAAAATAGAACATTATTTTGGAGAGAGAAAAATAAAAGAACAGTAATTACGAAGACAGAAGATAACAATTGAAATTATATTTAAATTTTTGAACATCAAAGCTGACTAGATAAAGTGAAGTTCTCTATAACTTTTGAGGGGAGTTGCTTGATTATTTTTTAGGTCTTAGGAAACTTTTGACGGTTATTTAAAATATAAATAAAATATTTTAGATTTTAAGAACTATTTTAGAGATAATAAAGTCCTTCTAATTAACTCGTACATGGGATGAGAGGAGGTTGGTTCATAGTTTTCCCAAAGGTATTGGCCAGTAAGTGAGTATAGATGTGATCCATTACACCACTCTCAACATCCAAGCTTACAGTGCCTAGTATTCCCAAGCGATCACCTATCTAGGAACTGAACAGGCTCGACGTTTGCTAACTTCAGTGATTGTACGGGAACCAATGTTTCAATGTAATACGGCCTTCCCCGCCAATTATTTTGGGAAACACGTTTCATATTCAGACGACGTTTGTTAATTTGTTTTGATTTTAGCAACTAAGAATCTAAGGCACCTTGAAGTACCCGAACAACTCTACATCAGAAAATGTCAGACAATTGACTCGTTTCAACTCAATAAGACATAAAAAGAATCAAGATTGATATATAAATATATCTGTATCTGGTTTTTAACATTGTGTTTTTTGGACGTTTTATTCCCACTGAAAAGGATAGGTAAAAACTTTTTTTTTTTTTTTTTTTTTTTTTTGCTTCATTTTTTGTTGCCGTGTTTTTTGTCTTTGTTTTTTTAAGTAAATCGCCCCAGGCAAGGTGGGAGTGCCACTAGCAAATGGTTACAGAGAAAAGAGGAGTGTTTGGGAAAAGGATAAAAAGAAGGACATGGATCAAGGTTAAGGCATCAGAAAATGTCGGTTGACATTACATTTGAATATTTGAGGTTTATAGCTATCAGCGAAGTACGTGATAGGGAGTTCCACTGACGAGAGGTAAAAGATAAGAAGCTGTTGGAGTAGAAGAGATGGTTACATTTAGTCTTTCAGACAAAAGTTCATGCCAATCTAATAGCTCAGAAAAAGTTCATGCTGCTTGGGAACCAGTGAAAGCAGCTCATAGGCGCAGTTGCCTAGAAAATACTTGTAGAAACGACAGAGGGAAGCCCCAGCACGCCTGTGAGATAGTGCCTGCAGACGGGATACTAGATCAGGATAAACCACGTTGTATATGCGTTTCTGGATATTTGTCGAGGATCTCGAGATGAACAGCGGGGCCACAAGACCATGTATGGTAGTAGTATTCCATGCAAGGACGAATGGTTGATTTCTAGATTTGAAGGATGGACTCAGGCGAGAAAAACTTACACATCAACGCCGAGGAAGGGGTTAATCACAATATTGACCAGGATTTTATTTTGTATGAAATAAATGATTTAGAATATATCACGAAGATAAGAATTAAAAGTAGGGAATAAAATTTTTAAAAAAATACTTTTTATACACAAACATAATTATCGTGTCTGCACTTCAGTAGATACTATTTTCAAATCTGTAATCATTTATTTTCCCCAGAGTAAACTTAAAAAAACATTTAGATGATAAATTCTTTCTTGCAATTTTTTTATATTCCCTCGAAACACACATTTCCAAAGGGATATTTATTGTTTGCATGTTTGTAAAGTTATATGGAATATTGATCACTTCTAACAAATAAATACAAACAAATGGCAGCAAGCCTTCAACTGCGGAAGTAGAAACACCAGTTTTCTACAGCAAATTGTCCTACGGGACAATAGCCTTGTGGATTCGTGAATTTGGTGACAGAAGGCGGGATAGGACTAAGTCCGAAAAGTTATGAAAACAACAACAAAGATAAGGACAACAGTCCGAATATAAATATTGTAAATAATGCTATCTCCTCATATAAAAAATAAGATACGCACACACACACATATATATGGTCGATTTTGAAGATGGAAGACAGAGTATGAATGTTGGTACTGTTACTGAAGGCCTCAATGATCTTTTTCCTCTCACCATTGCTCATTTAGAAAGACATAGTGGGGATGACACAAAAGGATTTACTGGCTTGAATGTTCAAGAAGTTTCGTAGAAAATATGTGTTCTCCGAAGGTATGATCTGTATTCCTATACGGTAATCTTTATTCAATCTGACGTGCTATATCCTTCAGCTACAGAGAAGCGTCTGGATAGCAAAGTTCAACGGATGGTTTTCGTGCAGGAATACAGAGCCTTTACTTAAATAAATTGTATCTATAAAAATAACGTATAAACAGAAAATATATTAAATATATATACATATATATATTTCTTAGTTTAATTGAGTGTATTAATTTATATTTTGAATTTCTTATATTATCTGCCTTGTTTCAATTCCCTAATTGTATCTGTTTGTTTCTATACTTTATTCTTTCCACTATGTCATACAGGTTTTTCTCAAATTCTTTCTTCTCTAAAGAGAATTCCTTCGTCGCAAATTCATGTCCTCCTCTTCTGAGCGCTGTATCCCTTCAAGATGTGCGCGATCTTAGCTCTTCGCAATCTCCGATCCCTTTTAGCCTTTAGAAATATTTGTCCCTTTGCCATGCTCCCCAAGCACCGTTTCGCCATGAATTTTATACAAGCTCGTTAGGTAGGTGAACCATTGCCTCTTCATGTCCCTTTTGGCTTCGATATGTCCTGTTGAGTATATAATTCACCCCGCATATCTTCTTCATTATGTGCCTAAAATATTTCATCAAACTCTTTCTAGTTTTAACTCTCCATTTTCTTTAAGACTCTTTTGTTTCTTACCTCCATGATATTCTCAGCATCCTTCTGTAGAACTACCTTTCTGTTACTCTAAGTTTTCTCTTCATCTGTGAGGAGATTGCCCAGCGTTCACTTCCATGTAGGGGAAATCGGTTTATATAACAGTTTAGCAATATTTTCTTTTTTTCTAACGAAATGTTCTTATTGAATTTTTTTAATTTAGGAAAGTTTGCTGAAAAGTGTAACCAAGAATCATTTTGGAATGTGGATCTCACCGACTAATATTCAGCACCTTCTCATGTTTCTGATTCTTTATGCATATACCTACATATACCTTTGTTCGTTTATAGCCACTGGTGGCAAAATAAACGCATAAGATTCCCATCAGCAATTACAAAACTCCGACGTGTCATATTTCAGATTACGTATCGAAAAGCGACATGGAGAAAAATGGTTGAGTGAGTCATTTCATTCTTTCTGATTTTGTCCCTTGTTTCGAGTCGCATTTAATGTTTCCGCTTAATCATCAAAGTTCCGGATATAGGCTAATCATGTGACCTCAGATCACAACCTTAGCTGAACATCTCATCAAGAAAACTTAATATCGCAAATCGTACTTGGTTATTTTTGATCGCTCTCAAAATGATGAATGCATTAAAACAACTGGATAAAAAAAGATAAAGAATTACTGTGACATCTGTTTTCTTGTATCTTTTATTTTAATTTCTTAAATCAATATGCAAACTCATGAATTCATTTTTTTTCTGTTTCATACCGTGTTTTGATGACGAATGTATATACTTTGCAATATTTAAGGGTTCATTTCGATTGACACTTGACAGATGGAATTCGTTTCATGTCGATTTTAAAGTGAGAAAAGAATTCTTATCTCTTCTTTAAAAAGGTTTGGAGATTTTTTTTTCTGAGAGCATAAAATTCTGCTAGTCAAAATTATGCCGTAACATTAAGTAAACAATTTATCTATCTAAGCTGCCAAATGTTATTATTCAAATCAATATTTTTCTAATAAAATTGATATTAAGCTGCCAATATTGGCAAATGTTCAGTTCTTACCATATTTACATGATAAACATACTATGTGTTTCTAAGAAATAACTCACACATATACTTTCCAGAAATACCTCCCACTTAATATCAAGGCATGGCCACTTTGTGGTGTAATGTTTCTTTCTTTTTTTTTTTTTCTTTTTTTTAAGCATTTCACTCCAAGCAAGGCGGGAATGCCACTAGCACGTGAGGGGTTACAGAGGGTAGAGAACAAGAGTAAAGATGGACAGGGAACAAGATCAAGGTATCAGAAGCTGACGATTGACATTACACTTCAATATTTAAAGATTATAGTTATCACGGAAGCAAGTAAGAGGCAGAGTGTTCCACAGACGGGAAGGGCGAGAGAATAAGTTGTTTGAGTAGAAGAGACCGTTAAATTTAACCGTTTCGACAGTGAAAGCGTGGGAACGATGTGTCACCCTAGTAGGTGGCTTAAATTCAATTTTGGGGGCCAGCGAAAGCAGCTCGTCGGAACAGTTGCCGTGAAAATACTTACAGAAGAGACAGAGAGAAGCCACGGCACGTCTGTGAGAAAGTGACTTTAGACTAGATGCCAGATCAGGACCTATTACATTGCATATCCGTCTATGGATTTTGTCAAGGACCTCGAGACTTACAGCGGGGGCACCAGACCTATATAACAGCAATATTCCATGCAAGGACGGATGGTTGATTTATAGATTTTGAAGGTTTAGCAAGATTTTCTCGCTGGATCAATTACGACTGGGTTCGAACCTAACTGGATGCTCCACAATTTCGGACTTGTCTCACATCTAAGCTACGCTTAGAAAATCACTATAATGGTAAGATATTACCATGACTGAGACACTATTGGTCCTAATGCCTTAACATTATGTGGGGTCGTTCTGGGTAGGACGATAAACTAAATCCAACAGCAAGGTCTCTGATCGGGTTTTTTTTTAGGAGCGTGGTCACCTCTTAATTGCTGTCGTCAGGCCCACTCTGACTCAGGGTGGTAGCACCTGTTAATGTCCCAGCTATGGGCAAATAGCCTACACCACAAATGGTGTTAAAACACTATTAAAGTGTAAAAATACATTTTTATAGTAGAAATACCAGCAATACATTTTCATAGTAGAAAAAATTACCAGTAATAAAATACAATACAACAGTTATATCTGGTAGGTATTTATCCCGCATCCTGTAGATATATTTCCGGGGTATACTGAAACTGGCCAATTTCTTCGTACGACTTAAGTCAATCTCCTACTGCTGTGATATGACTTCCCTGTGTCTTTTCAAAAAATTATTTCATGATACTTGTTAAAAATAGTGTTACTCCTCAGTAACTCGAATGAATTAAAGTGTACAATTAGATTGGCTACTATGGCTCATCGTTATACTATTGAAATAACCAGATGCAACCGTAGGTTCTATTCTAATAGTGTCTTTAATCGCACTTCTCACCGATGGAATTCATTTCGATTTTCTTACTCTCCTGATACACAATCACCAAAAATTTAAATGCGACCTCGATCTGTCTTCCTGAAAGTTGTTCTTTTTTTTCTCCTTTTTCCTCACTAAAGTTTTATCATTCTCTTTCACTCCTGGTAAACCTCTGCGCCTTAGTGACATTACCACCATGATTTGGGTGAAAAAATTAAAGAGAAAAGTTCTGCAGAACTTTTGAAAAGAAAGACAGAAACCCCAATGGAAGGCATTGTACGCTGTGAAGAGCATTGACTTATGGGTTGAATTGAGCGTGCGTTGAACTGGAATGTGATTTAATACGATATTCGGTTTTGTTGGAAGATTACCGTCCATTTCATTCGCCACCATTTCCATTTTTATGTTATCTGTTGACGTTTTCAGTTTCCACCTACCGCTCATATCTAGCTGGGATGCGCATATTCATGGCATACGTTTTCTAAAGAAAACCGTACAGCAGTTACCCACCCCATATGTAGTAACCAATTATTCTGGTTCCTCACTTCTGCGACCAAACTCTGTTGAATCCAGTCCGCTGGGCATATCTGCTCCAGCTACACTACTTCTTTAACTGTTACGTCACGCATGTAACTTGGAAGAGTCCATTTCACTAAGCAGGGAAGAACGAACTCACACTGTTCTCATCTCTTTAAGTTTTAAACAATTCTTATTAAAAGCGTAACGCTGAGCTACAGCTAACTTTCTTGTGTTCACTTTCTAGCGAATTTAATGTAATGTTATTTAATAATTATTGTATTTTGCGGAGAATTTGTTTTTGTAATTATAGTTTATAGATGGATAATTTTCTTTTTCTTTTGACTACTAAATTCAGTTATTTCTAGATTAGCACAGCAGGTCGTAAGTTACGTTTGAATTTAAAGTTATGCATAAAACTACTAAAAAATAAAGAATAAACTAATAGTACTAATATGAAATGTGGCAGCTACGAGCGGAAATGTAATAATAATTACAAAAAGAAAATTTATTAAAAGTAGAAACGCAAATAAAGTCTTTGATGTTTCGCAGCAAGCGAAAGAAATTCTTTTCTTGAGAACTGTGCTTCATTAGAATGCATAATGTACTTGCATTAATAATTAACGGATAAAAAATGCAAATCACTAAAAGCAATATAATAGATAAAGAATAAAAAGTAATGTAAAGATAAGATGGATAAGACTTATCAGAGACGTTCGGTTGATGGATTTATAATAGAAGAATTTCATCGTTTATCGATATGAGTTCTTGTAGAAATTACCATTTGTAAACTAGTTTTCTCAGACTATCTGTAGAATACAGAGGCTCACAGTAGAGACATGTCTTAAAATATTTTTAACTGAATTTCAGATAACACCGTGCTACGTAAGTGAAGGATTTATTGATAGATTTGTTGTTTTTTACATTTTACCGGAATTCGAATGGATCACCAATAAATGACAATTTAAAAAAAGACATTCAACAGAAATCATTCATCTTTGTGCAAAAGAAAATTAAAGCTTTCAACCGTGACTTTTGACTACTATCCTCATTTTTATCACAAGATTTCAGCCATTATACTCTTCGGCTTTAATCAGGTGTATGTCGATCTGAGTAACCTACATGGTAATCCAAATTAAACGCTTTAATTAATCTATTGTTGTTTTTCCACTGCCCATGTCTATGGATATATTGTCTAGTTCTTATTTTTAGTACTTACTACTAGCGCTGTTTACACCGAGTTCAAGTACGAGAGAATGAACTCAAAATTTGTATATCACCAAATTCAAGAACCAACGCTTGTTTTCTACTAGGCTATTTTCTCGTTATTGTAATAACAATAAAAGATTAGAACAATAGTCCGTATGTAAATAGTGTATATAATAATAAATACGTTATCAGTTATTCCAATCCACAAAATCTTTGGAAGGAAGATCTTTGATCTTGTAATGTACCTTTTATATGACCAAATGAAATAAACTTTTATTTTTCATCTTCTGTGTGTTTATCGGGACGTTGTCGATCAGGGATCTCCACAATTTCTTGTGCTATGTAGCTCTTAGTATTTTATTTTATTTTATTTTTTGGATATCTCTCTTAAACACTGTTCTGTCAAATATTCACCTGAGGTAGGTTATAAGTTGTTTTCCTCTGACCTTCTTACTTATCCAGTGAGTGTCTAATTTTTCAAGAACGTTTTTCTCATGTGTGCCAGAAATATAAACTGTCTCTTTCTGATGTTAAGGATAAGTGTCTTTTTTGTTTCCATTTTCACTAAAGCTACGTTCGTCCTGTGCATGTCGATAAAATTCAACCGGCAGCAAGGCCTCTAATTGGGGGATTTTGACGAGCGTGGAACGACCTCTTAATTTCTGTTGTTATCAGATCAAACCCTCACGCGGAGTCGTAGCACCTGTTAGTGTCCCATCTGTGAGCAAATCATGAACTCCCAAACTGGAGTCAAAATATGGAAATAGAAAAATAGAAAATTACCAGCAATATAGTTTTAAACTGAAACATATAAAAAAAATACATGCAATAAATATTAGAAAAAAAATGTTCAAAAGTAAAATTTTGGCAATAAATGACCCATAAAATGTTGATATGCCGTTAACCAAACTATGTCGTTGATCACATGAGAACCACATTTTTGTTGCTCCAAGTCTCTTATTCATAATTTTACTTAGAACTATTAATGTTGTATTATTTGGTATTCAATACTATAATAAAAAAAACGATTACCTTATAAAGCATTATCTTCCAGAAATACACGGTCGCCTATTTTCTTCATGAAAATTAATCTTTATCTACATTAGTTACATTTGGACTATTGTCCTCATCTTTGTGGTTATTATAACAACATTTGTATACCTAGGCGTGGTGAAATGGTTAGCAAGCTTGTCTCGCTAGAACAATTACGACTGAGTAGTAAGTTCGATCCTTACTGGGTGCTCGCTACTTTCGGCCTTGTGCCACATCTAAGCTACGCTTGGAAAATCACTATTATAACAACCTTTTGGTCACTGTGCTCTCCAAAGTCTGTCTACGGATAAACACCAGAGGGCATTTCAAAATGATTGTTCTTATTTCACTATCCTAGTGGGTTTAAGCTTTTGTTTGCAAAATTATCACTGAGTCGAGCAGTACAGACGCACTTGGAAACAATGCGAGCAATAATTGAAAACAAGACGAGATATCCTTGGATGTGGAACGAGAACCCTTCTTCTGTTTATATATAAATGACAAAACGTCCCTTATTTCAGAAGTGTTGTTTATAATACTGTAACCATTATTTATAATCAGTGTTCAATTTCTTTTATTTAACCAACTTGCCACTTTTTTTAACCTACTTGCCACGTTTTCTATTATAACTCAGTATGCAACTTACTTGATATTAATCATGATTTTGAAACATTTTTAGCAATAATTACTCTAACGTGTTTAACTAGCGTTAGCGTGTGAAAACTCTTGCTTTAAAACTCAATAAGGAATCTTCAAATGTTATTACTTCCACAAAAATCGCCTTACAAGATAAACTTTAATGCATTTAGTCCGATTTTGGGATGTGGCATTTGCGGAGGAAATTTTCAGCACCTACTAAAACTTTGATAAATTTGTTTGAATTAGATGTTGTACATATTTTCCGAACTGGCATCTTCCTTCAATACATATGTGATTATAGCTCTTCATAGATTCATCTTCTTTATTATCCGCGAATTGCTAAATCTTTTCAGAAAAGATAGTGGAATGGTCTTTCCTTGCCCGCCTGATGGTTTTGTCTGGGAAGTATTCCTTCTCTTAAAATGGTTATCACACAAATTTTGATATCCTAGTTTATTCTGCCATTTAATCCACACAATGAGGAGAAGATGTGTATTGATGCCCTTTCCCAAGGGCAGTAGTACGAAAGTGAAACAATAGAACAAGCCGGAATTTGAACTTGGCTTACCGATTCCACTTTTTACCCCAATCACTTTGCCGCTACTGCAAACCAAGACATGTTATTCATAATTAATAACATACAAGCCACACTAAATCATTTGAAGCCGAGATAAGAAATGCAAAAACCAAGGATTATTTGAAGGATTGACAGGGCAATTAATTAGGATCTGCCTCAGGACCCAGCTGTTTCAGGCAATGTCATTTGTTGTCTAGATCATATCAAGTGCTTATCAAAAACAGAGAGACTAAGTTTAGATTATCCTTTACCTCTCAGTTTCAAAATTGATTGCAAAATATTTGGTTCGCCCGAGGGATATATTTCTTTCCAATTAAATCAGAAAAAAAACTATAATGCACAGAAATCAGAAATAATATATCCACATTGCTGCTACATATAATTGTCTACGTGTTGAGTTTTCTTAATGTATCTATCAATATTTTTTCCTACCGTCGATTAAAACATTTGACAGACTGCAATATGGATTGATTGTGACAAGATTTTAAGTGTTGACCTTCCGCTAAATAACATTTTTATCAATTAAGATTCCATTACATATGAACTATTTTTGGAAATACCGAAATTCAAAATTTTGATGATATATTTCATGTTCAATTCATCTAACCTCGATTTTCGTGTTTTGTTTTGTGTTTTGGGGGTTTAATTTTTGGTTTTGTCTTTGTTTTTGGTTTGTGTCTTTGTTTTTGGTTTGTGTTTTTGTTTTATTTGTTTTTTTTTTTTTTGGTTTTTGTTTTAGTTTTGTTCTTTTATGCCTTTTTTGTTTTTAATTTTGGCATTTTTCTTTTTGTTTTTTTATTTTGTACTTTTTTGTCCTTTTTGTGTCTTGTTCTTTTTTCTTTGTTGTTCTTTTTTGCTTTTTTTTTTATACATTTAAAAGTGCACTTCATTTTATATGAAAAACTCTAAACTTACATTTATATATTTTCTCAGCTCTCGAACAGAGTCCTGTTATTTTTCCAAATACTTTCACGTTTACTCTGTAGAAAGGCTGTCACAGTCATGTCCACAATCTGTGATTATTATTTCTGTGGATAAAATAAGATTCTGTTTCTCGACATTCACTTAGCATACTCTCTCATAAGAAAAAAAAATACCAGGGTAGACGACAATTATTGCATTCACTACACAAATGTTTTGTGTGACAAGCCTCCTCACTATTAAGCCTCCTCACTATTAAGCCTCCTCACTATTAAGCCTCCTCACTATTAAGCTATCTTTGTCACTCCGTCACTTTGTCTTGTAGAATTTTAAAACACTGGACACATTTATTATGCGATTATCATTAAAATTAAATATCTTTATATAAGAAACTTTTAACTATAAACACTAGTTATCGAGTAATAGATACTAAAATATTTGTTAGTTTGCTTTTGCAGTACAACGTTGTGTTCTTTGAAGTAATAACCAGAGTAGGCTTTTAATGTGGGGTAAAAGGATTTCCGCCCATCTCAAAATGTGATTTACCCAATGTGTCCAAATAGAAAAGCTGAAATGGAATCTCGATTTTCTATTGCCAAACATTTTGCTGTTTCGTGATGCGGTAACTTCAAGTGTTTATGGCAGTGCGTAGTTTTCGTTAAGTACATGTCTTTGCAACGATGACTTCTGGCAAAGGTGCACGTAAATCTGGAGAAGTCGAAAGAAAACTGGAGCATTATTCTTATCTCGATTGCACCAGTCAAAGGCAAAGAATAAAAACAATAACAGTGTTGAAAATCTTTCTCATATTCTTGTAGAAAATAATATTTATTATTAACTATAAAACTATCAGAAACTAAAGAGCGTTAACAACTCATGCTTCATTTCGTATTAATGAGCTTATTGCCAAATCACACACACACACATACATATATATATATATATATATATATATATATATATATATATATATATATATATATACACATATTTTGAGTGTGAATATATGTATGCATATATATTACATGTATGCATATATACAAAAATGGGTGAAGGATGTGCGTGTTTGTATATATAATCAACACTGCATCCTGACTGTCATTTTCTCGTTTCAATTGGTCATCACACCATTGCAGTGAAGATTTGTGTCCCTATAATCTATATGTCCAAAAACTCTCTTTCCGATGTTTAGCCCTCTTCCATTAGTAACCATATTTTAAACATATATGGTGGACACTGAGGTCAACACAGAGCGGCGACAGTCTGCTTCATGCTTGAACGCAATATTAAGATAGATTGAAGATTGCGTTAAATCATGAAACAGTGGTCTTTTTTTTTATTTATATACTTTCTCTTTCTGAGCGCTTTCACCCATAAATATAGCATAACTTAAAATTATTATATGTGCTTTAAAATTAGGAGATCAGTTGAATCCATCACCTTGATTTCAACCTTAAGGTATCCTCAGGTGATTTTTTCAGTTGATCGCCCAACGCTTTATTTTTTAAAAGTAATGAATGCTATATTATTCTTAAAAAATAAACAAACAAACGCACGACGTTGGGTCTGAAAGAAGAGGAGGAGGAGCATGAGAAGGACAAGTAGGGGGAAGAGAAGAAAAGCAAAGGTATTATAAATGTATCGGTGAGGGATTAATTGAAAATACATTTTTTTATCCAGCCTCATATGTGCTTAAGAGGAATTTTTTTAGTATTTATGCAAGGACTCGTGACTTCGGATTTCAGATTGGGAGGTAAATTGATAAAAAAAAACCGTAAGTTTGAAACCAAGGTAGCGGATCTCTTAAATTTTAAAGTTAAAAGCTCTGCATGTTATTTTTTTTCACACGTGTATTGGGCACTTTTTAATACTACTGTTTCCCCCCCCGACCATTAACTATATATATATATAATATCATTCGCAGACAGTACTGTTTCGCTGTATGACAGCTTCTCAGTGTGACTAGATGTCCGAAAGCCTCAAGATAAAAGGGAAAAAGACAAAGGGAAAACTATTCTTAACCGACGCGTTTTGTCCTCTGATGGATTTTATCAAGGCAAAATAAGGAATTATTTTGCTGCACGTGTTTATATACAAGAGCAAGGAAGTCACTAGTTTTTCAAGGTTTTTAACTTTCATGAACGTTCGTGAATATCCATCAGCTGGTTGAAAGGTCAGTCAACACAAACACACACACATATATATATATATATATATATATATATATATATATATATATATATATACAAATTTCCTTATAGAATTATGTATAAGCTTATATACACGGTCAATTAGCTTAACTTTTTATTAATCACACGCTTAATTTATTACGATACATTTACATAGGATTAAATATTATAAGGTATACTCTATTGCGCAGTGTTGGATGGGAACGCTTCGAATTTCAACAGGCCAAGTTGGGCGTTCATCATCGACCTGAGGCTGATAGAAAAATCACATGGCTTAACCATCGGATTTAACATTACGCACACTCAGAAATTTATCAAATGAATAAATGTTATATATTATCATTTCTCTTAAACTAGTTTCCAGTTCAAACAAATTCTGGTGTATTCATTACAAATTATTGGCTTAACCAAGATTCATAAAATACACCAATGTTAATTAATTACTTTACTGCCTTTCCGGTTTGTGTAATGGACGCTTGAGCTGTAAAGTCAACAGAATCGATGTCTCGGGCACTATTATATCCTTGTCATTTTCAGAGTATTATGCACATCTGATGTCAAAATGTTTTCTAATCCTTTCACTTCTGAATAGAAATTTGGATTGTTGAATTGTTAAACTAGATATTTGTGAAGTATAAATACATGCCTCTATACTGGGTTGGATAAAAAGTTAATTCTGCTATTAAGTAGAACATTTACGCAATAAACCGAACTTTTTGGTGAAACCAATATTTTGCAAAATATTTTAAGTATTCAATGTTTACGGCCCCGTCGACATCCCAAATAATACTTAACCGTCAAAACCTAAGCAGAAATGTTTTAATGAGATTACTTACCTCATTTGTAACAACAGGTGCAAAATCACTGCGTGTAAAAATTCTGAGGAAAAAAAGGTTATGTTTCTTATAAGATATGTCGTAATAAAAATCTACGTGTGTCTGCATGTTTATTTGTAATTTTGTAGCTTAATAAAACCTTATAAATTTCTTTCCGTTTTCTCAAACAAAAAAATTATAGTCATCAAGGAAGTGGGGAATGTGTTCACACTGTCGGGAAGTCCAAGTGAAATAAAAGGGTGGGTCCGAGATGCCAACCTAGTAGCACGCTTAAATTCATGCAGTTGGGGCACTAGTGAAAATAGCTCGTCAGTGCAGTTAGCATGAATCTATTTGTAGAAAAGGCAGAGGGAAACGACAACACGTCTATAAGAAAGTAACTGGAGTGGAGATGCCAGGTTAAGACCTATCACATTGCATCTCCGTCTGTGGATTTTGTTGGAAACCTCGAGATGAACAGCGGGGGCACCAAAATTTATATATAGTAACATTATTCAATGCAAAAACGAAGAAAAACCTTTTGGCGCGACGCAGAGAACCAAATTTTCTTTGCGGTAGATATAGCTATTGTTTTAATATAGTTGCTCCACCTTAGGTCAGTGGAAAATGTGAGACCAAGAAGGCACAGAGGCGCGTTCTTGTGAAGTTGAGCATCAGCCATGTTGATAGGAGGTAGGAAGATTTCTCTATGGTGGGTAAATGAGAGTCGTTTCCTGTTGGTGGCATTAAAATTTACAAGTCATTTCCTCTCCCAGACAACTACATATTGGAAGTCCTTTTCGTAGAAAAATACAAAATTTACTGATAGTAACAAGACACAGGAAATTGTGGAGAGCCCTGATCGCCAACACACTGAGGGAACATGGCACATAGAAGAAGAACTCGACGAAGATTTTTGAACAGCTCCTGATTTTTAAAAACTAGCGCTACAGCATTTGCATTCGGAATGGAAATACTTCGGCGAAAAGTATTTGATTTTTATTGAAGTTTAATTACGTGTCAAGTTGAGTTGACTCTTCCATTAATAACCTAGTTAGAATCTTTATGTAATTGTCTGTCCGCCACGCATGCCAACATCTTTAGCTTAGAATACATTTCACACGTTCAGCTGCCCATGAACATCCGCCATATGCAATATATTTCAGAACACATGTGCCGACTAACGTCGTTGGCAGCAGTGATTACGTGCATGTATGTGAAAGTGATTATTGTTGGGTGTTATTGACGGGACGTCAAGGCAGCGCTGTTGCGACTTAGAAAGGGAGGAAAACACAATCAAGTAATTATATTCTTAAAAATTAACGCTGATATTAATGCAAATAGCGCCTGACTTAGGCGTCTATCGTAATCATCATTTGGCTAAAATTATTTCGAATAGTGTTTTGGTGAGGTGCATTTTCAAGCTTCTTACGTTGTATCTTGGCTTTCGTTTTACGAATATTGAATTTAATATTAAATTCCACAGGAAACTAGAAGCACTGGAAATCGCATAACCCTTTTGAGTGTGATAATGACTGCTTCATGCGATGCACGTGAGACGAACACAGCAGATAATGATCCAAATTTCAAAGCAGATGCCGCTAACAGCAGCAAGCATATATTAAATACGTTAATAGCTAACATATGAGCGAACCCAACTTAGCAGTAGGGTTTGGTACAAGGTCACAATTATAGTATCCAAGCAACGACGAATAGATTATCTATCTATCTATCTATCTATCGTAACACATATTATTCTAAGGATTATCGGAACTAGTATTCTTATTTTTAGTGTCATTCATAATCGTATTTTTCAGCTGGATTTGCTTAAATGTTTATTACAATCGATAGTCTTGTTTGGTACATTTATTTTTTTTTTAAATTCCGTACATGGAAAGTTAAATTTTATTAATCTGAGTGGAAGTGAAAAAATTTCGTTCCAGATTGAAAAGCAAAATATCCCGTCCGAATTATACACATATAATAATCCTTTTCTCTCTGTAAGGTTTTGTATGTTTTCCTTTCACTGAAAATATGTTATTTTCTCATTTCCAATTTAAAACACTCAGTTTGAATGTTGAAATTTGTTAAAAAATAATTGACGATTAAAAATTTCAAAATTTGTTAGTGAAATCCTGTATTTGTGGGTGTTTGTGTGCAGCCAGATTTTAGCATGGAATATTAAGGAAAAGAATGCACACATCACAACCCTGCAAAAATCAAAATTATAACCCCTACCTTTATGTGACATTCTTCTAACCAGGAAGAAGCACTTATAGCATTAATGAAAATTAGACAACTGGTACTTTGTTTTAATAGAAGTGAAGTCTGGTTTAATTACCAGGGCAGTTTTTGGAAAAGAAGAATTTTAGTACATTACAACATGCATTTATTGAAAATTGTTTTAGTTGTTTTTCAGTGAGCAACATCTGCACATGCAGTAAATTCATAATAGCTGCAAAGAAATCTGTTATTATCAGTTGGTACTGATACATATTTTAATAGGCAAAAAACAACAATATGGTACTTGATGGTAAATAAAATCTCATACAATGCATGCATAAAACAAATTACAAAATCTGTATATAAAAAACACACACACGAATTAAGCAACAATAGACCTGTGATAGCATATATTTTTTTTGTAAAATCTGGTATTTCTACCAAACAAGCAGGAAAATATTGTGCAATTACATAATTTCCTGGGTGAATAATTAAGGATTATTCTTATTGATATTATATTTGTTCATTTCCAGGAGTCCTACCTTCAGAGTAAAGCTCTATGCGTCCACTGATTCCTGGCGAACCAACATTTCTGTGATCTTTATGCCCCACCCATACATGATATTACTGTATTGGACGCAGGGTGTTTGGGGCGTATTTATTTTTAATATGTTCTTCAATTAGGTCGGTAAGTACTATAACTTAGATAAAAAAAACCTTTAGCATTCATATTGCAAGAGGAGATTTCATGAATTAGTTCATAGTCTTGTGAAAATCGTCGTCTGGTTCTATGTGCCAAGTCCATTCAGAATGTCTGCGATTACTGCTCTGTAAAACTTGCCATCCTTTGTAGCTCTTTGTAACACTTATCTTTTTTAGTACCCACCCCCCTTCCTCTGTTCCCCTGTTCATCCACTTTCGTCGGTTAGGTGGCCCGCTGCCTCACTTTTTTTCCTTCGATATGTCCTGTGGGTGTTAAATTCTCCACATCCTCTTTTCTCATTATGTGTCATTAAAATTTCAGCTTCCTCTTTTTTGACTCTGAGTATACGTGTCATTTTTGTTTTCTCTTTCTTTCAGATTTCCTTAATGCTTCGCAATCAGTTAATGCTATTCTCAACATCGTTCATTTAATAAATCCTCTCGGAAATATTCAGAGCTTCGGTATGCTTTGAAAGGCGTTAATCGTTAAACCCAAATCATACTGCGAATATATGACATTAATATTGTCCATCACTGACGTCACAGTTTGTTAAACATGAAGTAACTGTAGGATATAACCTCATCCCTAGCCTAATAAGGATAATTACCCACAAGTATGAACGTAATTAGGATACAAAACTATGTTTAAAGTAGGAGACTCACGCACTGATAGAATTAGCAACAAATGTTCATATAAATGATTTATAAGATTTTTAATAAGAAAGATTTCCAACAAAAACTTGTTTTCAACTGTGTATTCAGTATTTTTCTTAATTTTTATTACCATCAAGATTATATACATGACTCTCTAAAGATTCCTTTTTGAATGAAGTTTTAAAGAGTGATGTATATAATACCACTGAATGGTACATCAAAATCACAATCAAGCGGTTATAGAAATTTAAATCTCTGGTTAATGTCATGAGAGACAACAAAGGATATGATTGTAATCCGAAAGTGCATAGGAAAATCCAAAGATGTCTTTAGAAAAATATCCTTAGAAACCAAAGAGTACTGAACTATGACGCAATATCTAATCTCCTGTATATCACCTAATGATCACCAATCTACTCGCAACTGAAGAAAAGACTTGAAGCGACAAAGATGTGGTTCTAACGACTAATTTTGTGAATACCTTGGACAGAACATGTGAGCAATTAGGAGTTGTTTTTTTTTTTAATAAAGATACAAACTACAGAGACACATGCATAATCAGAAGACGACGGCAGGCATTTCTGAACCAAATAATAAGCAAAGAGGGACTGGAAAATATTATAGTCCTATGGCTGTTACATTAGTTGGGGAAACAGAGTAACCTAAATAAAGTTTTTTATGAATGGGTATCTGATCAAATACAAAGAGCGATGATGAATGCTAAAAGGTTAATCAGAGTAGGGAATTGAAGGGAAAGAAGTTGTGGAGCGATATGATCAGCAACGTTCTTGAAAGTATCTGAACCATAAGGAAATTATACGTTACTATGATTATTCATGGTAATGACTTGGCTTCACGTTGTTTTCTCAACGTTTTTGAATTCAAAGTTTTCCTTCTTTTAGACTGGTTTGAAACGAGGTTTATGAATTCCTGTCTGTCCTGATTTTTAATCCATAGCTGGTAATGGTAGAGATAAATTCCTGTCTTTGACAGTGTCATTAGTGCAAAGAGAATACAACCGGTCTGAACTGGAAATTCAGAAGATTGTGTACAAACACCCCATAAAATTCGTTTTTGTATGGGGGGTGTCTTTTTGTCGTAAAACCTATAATATAAAATCGATAATTGAATTTTTATTTTGGAATTGTATTTATCAAAAATATAAATATGGCAGGTATATTAGAGAAAATAAAAAAAAATAAGATCGGTAGACCATATTTATTTTAGTTGTAAATAACTCGACATCGAGAGGCGGGCAGCGCTGGGAGTTTGAAAATAACGAATATTGAAAGTAAAAGAAATCGTCTTTGATGTTACACAGAGGAGTTCACTTACCATGTCACCATTCTTTGAAGTATGTCTCAGTGTTAGTCATGTGAAGAAACATAATTGGAAATATGTTAAAATACCCCGAGATCGACCAAAATCAACGCCAGATTGATCGCCGTATTCATGTTTGCTGGCAGACAACGACCAAAAAAAGCCTGTTCATTTTCTGAGCGGCTTCGAGTTATGTGCCGATGATATTTCAGGAATGACACCAGAGTTATCTCTTGGTAATTCTATTTTCGGCAACATGACTGTCCATAATCTTCTGTAATAATTGTATGTTTATATGAACAGGTGTATATAAATATCACAAAATAGCAATTGTAAAGTAATCCGTGAAGCTCGGACAGACTACACGCGCCATCGTCTGTGAGATTGACTTGATAGTCGTCGTTCTACGACAGGTGCCGAAGGATATTTACGAAGTTTAGTCTGGTAATCATTGTGGGAGGGAAGATCGAACTCGTTACTCCAGAAGTTAAGGAGGCAGCGTATGACTATTTGTAGTTATAAGCGTATTGAAACAGGAGTGAAGTTGGTCTTGGGCTAGAAATGGATATGGCCTGTTCAACCTATGAGATAATTCCGAGATTAAATTATTTTAACGAAAATATATATCCAGAAGAATTTTGAATTTTTTAGGATGCAAACAGCATATTCAATGAGAGAATAGAAATGTTAAAATATCTGTATGTGTTTATATTTCTGAAATTATGTATTGTAACTATTTACACCGTTTGGGCTGTTGTCCTCCATCTTTATTGCCATATTAGCGATGTTTCCGCCATTGTACGCGCCAACCATCTTATGATACACATTAGAATTTTTAACGGAACCCTTTATTTAGTCGATAGAGATAGATTGTTCTAATTCTATGGGCCATGACTTCTATGGATATCTCTGTATCAGTTAATTCCCTTTAGTAACCCAAGAGTTGTGAGTTCAATAACACAGCAGAAGGAACATAACTTGGAGAGTAGATTTACTAAAGGGAATTAACTGATACTGAGATATTAAAAAAAAATGTATGACAAGTGGAGTTAGTACGATCTACCCCCGTTGACCAGTTAAAAGCTTCGGTTCGAAATTCCGACATATCACTTGTAGACAGTCAGAGCGTACAATGGACGAAACATCGTGAATATGACAATAAAGACGAGGCTAACAGTCAGAAAGATGTAAATAATGTTCAATATTTGTTTCAAATTCCGATATTGAGCTTTTCAAAGCAAATGATGTGCGGGAAATAAAAATTGCGTTCCGAGTTAGTTCTGACCAAAACTGCTTCGTTCACTTCGCATCTTAACTTGAATTAACCCAGCTATATTGTTAAATAATAGTGCAGACTGAGCGTCTTAGCTGTGGAATGGCTATCACTGTAAGTGAAGGGAAACCTGAATTCATAATAAACATGAAGAGGTATAGTTCAATAAGGCTTAATTGTCAAAGACACACTCAAAACTGATATGGCTGCAGTATATATGATGTCCTAAATGGTTGTGATTTAACATACACAGAATAATCTTTATGAAAACCATATATAAAAAATGTCCATCTGTACACTTTCTCAGGATTTTAGTTTCTTTACTTGTATCTATGAGGCCTCAATGTAACTTTCAAATGATAATAACAACATTTTCCAATTGGAGAAATTGTTCGTGATAATTTTGCATGCAAATAAAAAAAATAACACTATATTTTTTTATTTTTTTATGATTTCTCTTACATTTCTATCAGCAATCCAAACTGAGCGATTTAGTTGGTATTTTTTTTTAAATCCCCCCCCCAAGGTGACAGGGTTTGACGCATGACTTTTTGAACATGGTGTGTCGTTACGCGTACATACAGGTCAAGGATAGCAATTGCAGAGTCCCTGCAACACTGTTATGTTGTTTCTTCGATATCTACTAATCTCCCTTCTTCCATACACAAAGGGAGTTTTAGAATCTCCAGGTCCTTAATAGTTTACAGATAGAACGCCTATTACTACTTGATCCCAGCCCGAAGACCTCGGTAGTTGTATCTGACACAACGTCGTTTTTAAATTAGGGTACCCATACATATGGACCAATGTGAAAAATTGGCCAGTCTCTCTGATTACTGTCACACTGGCGTTGTTATCCACCAACATTCCTTTTTTTTCATATAATGACAGAAGTGCTGCTGCATGGCTTAAATCATCGGAACCAGGTACCTGGCAAAGCGTTTCCGTGAACTATCCGAAGGCAGAAACACTGCAAAACGTGAAGAACAGATATTACACTTTGTTCCCAGACCGGTTAAAGCTGGCGGAATGGTTTAGTGAAATAGTTTAGCTTAGTTTTCTTCTCTCGAGTTTGATCTTCTTTAAGTGTTCTCTTGCTACAATGTCGTGACAGATTAAATTGATCTGAATGAAGATCTATTTGAGATTAAATACTTCTACCGTTTCTCTCTTCTTCCTCTCGGCTTGCTTTTCTATCGGTGACTTTGGTTTGTTAATCCTTGCTTCGTCTCGATAATAAATCGCTATCAAAGTTTCGACTGTTTCTATATATTGAAATATATTTACTTTATAGTAAAATTAACAATAGATTTTATCTGTAGTTGAAAGAATAAAATTGCGTTCAAAATTTATTTAGATGAAGCCTTAAAATTGTTCAAATTATTTATATTTCGGCATTACATTACCCATACAGGTATTGACATGCCGCTAAAGTAAATCAACCAAATATCTTCAGACATTTTCTCGTGCACTCGTAAAAACATCGTGCCTATTTTCTGTATCACCCTTTTGTTTTGTTTCTCTGAAACAAATAATCAAGCATAATACTCTCCAGTGGCGGGCTGGCCCACCGGGATGCCAGGAAATTTCCCGGTCGGCCCCCAAAGTGATTGTCTATCACTTTAGAAATAACCGAATAAAAGTAAAAACTAAAAAAAAAAAAGAAAAGAAAATAATATTGCGTAGATGCTGAGAAGATTTAAATAAGTCTTCTTTGATGCTATTTCTTTCGGTAGATAATAGATATTCTCATTTCTTTGCTTTGGTATTAGGTGGGTCCTTTTGTCTGGGCCCTTTTACAAGTTTTCACGGTAGAAGTTTTCTACCCAGTCCGCCACTGATACTCTCTAATATATATCATGTTGTTCATATAATGAAAGCACAAGTACTATACTGTATAAAGACATACAGTTCATATTTTGAGTAAATAAAATAAACTTTCATGTCAATTTTTTTCTTTTATTTCTAAGATTAAGAAATCACTAAATGCATGTTATTCGAACGTTGTTTTTTGTTTGTTTGTTTTTTGTTTTTCATTAAAAACTTAAGATATACGGAACGATGACACATAACGAAAACTTAAGAAAGTTGTATTTCTTTTAACCACTTAAAATGTTAATTGCCTCAGTGCGTTTTGAGGCGATTACTGCACCGTAAAAAAGTAAATTTACAAGGAAAGGAAATGAGGCGTATAACTAAAATAAAACAATTCCTTTCATTTTTACGCAGAAACTCTTAGGCGTTTGGCAACGATGTTTCAAGAGTAAAAACTGTAGTCTTACAAAACTGAAGTGCTTTTACTCACACATCACTGTAAATTATATACATCATTAAATATATCTGTAAAAGAAACCGGAAATCCAATCCTAATCATGAAGCAAATTATAAAACCTTAACTTTCAAAACACCGGCAAGGACTGTGAAGTGGACAATAGTTGAACCTATCTACTCATATTGATGAAAGAATATAAAATAAATAGTGAATAAAAAGTTTAGGCAGAGATGTTAGAAGTATAATGTTGAAGCATAGATTGAACTACTATCAATGTAGATGGCAGTGAATGTTGGACAATTTAAGACAGGTGGAAATGTGGTTGTTAAATTGGATGCAGACAATAATATGGACGGAGATGCGGAGGCATCGAAAAGTTTAAAAGAAAACGAAAACAAAAAAGACATTTGTACTAAGATACAGAAATGACAGCTGAAGAATCTAACATGGCATATCGATGGCAGGAGAAAGCAGTGGGTTTCCTACCTGAGATTGTGTGAATGGATGGTGGGACGGAGCATGGGAGTGATATAAAAATGACAGACGTTGCTAAGAGCGACAATAGAGAGTTGTAGAGATCAATATTCACCAACAACCTGAAGGGGACACAGAGCACAGAAGATCATTAGTAGAATGCGATGCCGAGTATTGGGGTGCTCATCGACATTTCCTTCTGTGAAATGAGTCCTATATTGGATCTGAATAGACCTGCGCAGTCAACGCATGGTGAGGGGATTCCGGGAATGAAGAACTCTGGATCTTCTTTGTGCTCTCTTCGTCTCTTCTATTTGTTTTCTGGTGTTTTCGAAGGATTTTGTTGTTTTTTCGTGGACTGCTCTTCTCCAATTGGTTCTTTCTCCAACTCCCGTCTCCCAATTGACCGGGACGATTTTTGTCCTCAACAATGTGTTTTTAAGCTGATTCCTGAATCGAAGACATGGAGCTCAACGTGGTCTCTTGCCAGATGTGAGCTCCGCAAAGAGGATTTGTTTGTGTAGACGGACGTCCGGCACATCGAAGTCTTTGGCGAGTTATGATGGTTTCTTGGCTCTCCCCCTTTTCGCAGAGAACTTCATAGTTCGTGATCCGGTCCTGTCATGCGTTCCACACGATCTGACGATGTTTAATTTGATAGAATCTTTCGAATTGGCGGATGTCTTTTCGGTAGAGTGTCCAGGTATTAGTGCAAAGTATACATGAGCTACCTCTGTGTATGGATCAGTTAAACAAATTTAGTATAGGAAATAAGGAAATTGGACATAGGAAAGGCTGCGTTAGGAGTATTTTCGCACAATACGGCAAGACCAAATCATTAACCTAAAAATATGAGCTATGTTCTTATACACGTCAGGTGGAGACTTTCATATAGACGTCATGCATCGCCACAGTCATTCAGAAGTATCTAAATGTGGCTTTGAACGTCTGAGGCTCGTAGCTCCTGGCAAGGACAGTTCATCTTTGAATCTCGTGGATTTTAACTACAGAATCACAAATAACTGAAGCAAATATCGAAAACCACATCACTTGTAGACATTTAAGATAAGCAACATCTAAAGTGGATCAAACATGGAATTTGAAGAGAAAATAATGGCGTAATCTAGATGCTTCCGTTTCTTACATTTCAAAGAAAGCGTTAAGAAAGAACTCACCTTTCAATACTAGAAAGAGCTATAACAGTCACTGGAGTTAAGAAACCTATTTACATGAAACGTTTTAATATAATTTTCTAATCCAGTAATTGGTCAATAAGTAGGAACATAGAATTAGTATTGGTTGTTGTTTTTGTTTTTATAAAACCTCTTTAAACGATAGGCACTGAGAGATTGAAGAAAGACGAATGTATTTTCTTAAGCAATTATGCTTTAAATAATTTTCTATACAATGTCTAAGTGAGAATGGTTCTTTATGCGCATATAACATAAGCATATACTGGCCCCGTTTAATGTAACATGTTTACCGAAGAGGAATAAATGTCTACGATTCACCGACCATGCCAGCGACTTGATTGCGCTGATTGAACCAGAAGTTATCTCTTTAAAAAAATTATCACATTTTATCATTTGCTGAGATTTTGCGAGGTGGTTTTGGACTGTGAATCTTTTAGCACCACACGTTTGTACACACACACACACACACACACACATATATATATATATATATATATGTGTAAGGTTTTCTCAAATTCAAAACTGTTAAAATTAAACAATATTTTCCCTTCCAGAAAGATAACGAGACCATTTTAGGATTCATGCGCATGCGTAAGAGAACTTTTTTTTTTCTTCTCCGTCAATTCACAAATGATTTGAAGAAAAATCTTTTTGCCATGTATACACACTCGAGATCGACGGAACATGGAAGAGTCAAGAAAATTCAATGGATTTCTGAAGGCTAAGAGAGAAAATATAGCTATAAGCTATAAAGAATATCCAAAAAAAATAAAAAAAATAACTAAGTTAAATCAGTTTGGAGCACAGATCTTCCCAATGTAATGCTTGTTTTCACATTTTAATGGAATTTATTCATTCTATCGGAATCTTCTCATTCCTTCGCCTTTCAGCACTACATAGGCTGCGCACAAATTTTTATGAAAATTCCTCGAAGCACTAAAAGATAGGAAATACCCTCATTACGCATCAACCTTGTGCAAGCTAGAAATAATAAAAAATAGTGCACGTTGTAAAATGAAATAAATAATAAAATCTATATGGTAAGGTTTGACATTTTCTAACCAGATGGTTTTTGTAGGTTAATCCGTAAAGCATATGCCTTTTCTGCAAAGGGCAAGTTTCCTTGGGATACGGGTTGGAATCGAGACGGTGTTTTATTTCTTTCCAAACTACGTGAATTATTAGTGATAGCAGAATGGTGGTCTGGGTGTTGCAATACCTAACAACAGAAATACGACAAAATAAATACTACTTTCCTTAACTCTTAACAATATACATTCTAATATATTCAAATAGGCCTAAGTATGTTGGAAAAAAAATGAAAACAAAATATGGCATTCAGTAGGAAAATATAAATGCTATATGGTTGCGTTTGTGCTCCTATAGCCGGTTAGTCCTCGTAGCCTAAACAGTAAGGCAGCTGCTCCGAACGGTCATTGCTTTTAAAGATAAGGGTTACCAAGAAAATATGTATAAAAAATCACATGGAAATTACATTATGTCGGTGGGAAAGTGACTGAAATCCAGTTGCCAAAACAAAACCGATAACATTGCAGATTTTATTTTATTTTATCAAGCATCTCTAAATATAAAGCCGAATTACCAGACTGTGTGACAGCAATATTCAATTCATGGACTACTGATAGATTTATAAATGTGCAAGAGAGATTCTGACGAGAAGATTGTCTAGCACGATATAAAGAACCAACTTTACTAGCAGACCTGATTGACTAAGTATAATCATTTCATTTAATATAAACGGAAACCAATAGCCCGAGAAGCGAACTGCGTCTCTTTACTCATACGATGTCAAGAAATACTAAACACTTTACATACCTCAATCTGCTGATGACTTCTACCAAATCTAGTGTAACATATAAGGAAACTAAACACAGAAGTGGCTGTGCTAGTGATGAGTTTATTTTTCTAATACCGCAAGATGATAAAAAAATATATACTCCAAGAACCCAGGTCTTATTGTTAAAGTTTTACCATGTCTAAACGCTGATACAAATACCACGCATGGCGTCAGACTCGGTCAAAATTATCTAAACTTTCAGCTGTATACAAATGCTTACTCAGATCAATGATTGCGGCGAATGAAGCCTGTGAATCTTAGAGAGGATCATCCTACATCTGTTACGGATGCTACAGAATCGCAAAGAAAGCCATTTACCAAATAACCACATCCCTTGAAGATTTTCAACAGCAGCAAAAGCTAAAATGGATAGCACATGTAACTTGGAGAGAAAATAATGCCATTATCCAGATGTTTACTGACAGACTAAGTTTAAGAAAATAGCAGGTAGGAAACTCCACATCAGGACTATAAATAACAGTAGAAATGAAATTTTCCTGAAAAACTACCTTAATGAGAATGATTTGTTGAATTTCAAAAGATAGTAATACTGTTTAGTCAATGAGTGCACAATGTTTCCTTATAAGGAAACGGTTAAACTAATTGTTACTATTTAAATGTATCCATTTTTATTAGGTAAACTTATTCATCATACAAACAGGTCGCAATTTTATGACTTTTTTTCGGTTTACAGAAGACTGCCGTGCAGTTTACCATCAGACAAAATTGTTTTAAATTTTGCCGCTCCAAATCAAGTGTTATTTAATATAGGAGCAAGATGCAAGGGAACTACCTGATGTCTGCAGATTTGAAGTGAAATCTAATACGTATTTTTGTCTGTTTTATTTCCTACAACCCTGTTTGAATAATCACGGGTTGTCGAGGTGAATATATTGCGAATGCAAATAAATATAACCTCATCTGAACTTTCTATCGACATGACTATGAGTGCCCGTGTGCGCATACATACACAGAGTGTCAGAGACGGCTTCAGTGTGTATATTATTTGTGCAATAACAGATTGACAGAGTACTGAGTGCTCTCGCGAATGCCTGAAGCTCTGACTGCAGTGTTATTGAATTTATTAAATAATAGTCACCTACTCGCCGTATGCGGTTGCTAGTAATTTGTTTATAGAAGAAAGAGATGCTTTCCATCAAATTAAATATCATATGATGTACGCCAAATGAAACATGATTTCATTTCGCATTAATGCATATGCTCAGGACTGACATACACGCAAATTGCAATGCAGATAAATTATAAGTGAATGTTTTTTAAAAATCATCATTTTATCTTTTGGACCTGAGTAAAATCTCAGAAGAATTCAATGTTGCAAACATTAGTCTTCGTATTGCTAGACCAGCGTGTAGGGCATGTTCTACCTGAAACTTAGAGGACGGCCTTAGATTTTAATATAAATAATCAAGCTCTCTTTACATTTTAAGTAGTTACCTCCACAGATTCGTGATACCTAAAGTTTAAAAGGATTAAAAAAAAAAAAAAATGAAACGTCTTTCTTGGAGCTAGTATGTTAGTTTTAATTTCAAGCTAATAGAGTAACTTTAATATTTTCAATGAACATAATGCTTGTCCCTATTTCAAAATTAATTTACGTTAACTGGAAGGAGCTGTTTTTTTTTTTTTTTGTTTTTTGTTGTTGATTTTTGTCATTTTTTTTTGCTAAAAAAATATGGTTTCAGGGCCATATTTAGCCTGCGTTTATCGCAATGTAATTCCTTTTATTAAAAAAAAAACTTTCCAAAAGACTTTCTGAGACTTTATTGGAGAAATATTAGCTGATTTAAAACATAATTAATCTGATTTGAAACATATTATTTGATTTAAGTTTAAAATATCGCAAGAAGGTATATTTTAACAAGGAGGTAACTGTCTATATAAGCTGTTGACAACTTGATGACAGACAGGTGTTTATCTAATGTTCTTCTACGCACACTTTATCTGTAAAAACAATTGAAGAATATAACGTGAGCGCCTTTTTTATATATATATATATATATATATATATATATATATATATATATATATATATTAAATACTCGTTAATCTTAAAATATTCTCTGTATTATTTTTTTTTTTTTAATTTGAGAAAACTTGGTCTTTAAATTGGTTATAAATGTCGCTCTGATGTTCTGATAAGGTCGCAAATGAACACCCGTAATCTGCAAAAGTCGGCACGTTTATACACATACAAAAAAATTGAAAAATATTGACGTTTGATGAATTGTACGAATATTTTCAATTTATAATAATAAATATAGTTTTTACTTAATAACAATATCATCTAAAAGGGTGAAAACAATACAGAATTTTTAAATATTTAAAACTTAAATTATTCACATGAAAATAAAATGAAAACAATTTTTCTGAAAATTCATTAATCCTCGAATATTTTTCTTAAGATAATAGAGCCCTTAATTCTTATTTATAAAAGCAATTAAACAATTTCTCTTGTTAAATAATATTTTAGTTTTATTACATATTATATTTTACGATTTAGAGCAGATTTTCGGTAATTTTTTTTTCTGAATTAAAAAAAAAACAATTTATGATTTACATTTTCCAAGGAGTTCTACATTTAACTTGATTAAGGAGGTGAAAATTTAATTCCTCGAAATTTGATAAAATTAACTGTTGGAGCAACAGATGTAATAAGAAAAAAAAGGTAATTTTTACAAAGTTTTTCTAAAAAAAAAAAAAGACATTGTAAAATAATTTCATTCATTTATCATAAAGTTCTTAACGTTTCACTAAAATCCGACAATTATTTATTTCTTGCAAGAATTTTCAAATCAATATTCTTTTTTTATTTTTTTTACTGAAAAAAAAAAAACTCTAAAATTTCCGATACTAATCCTTGGTCCCCCTCCTCATCATCGCTTTCGCAAGTCATACAATTTTTTCTAGCCAAAATATAGAATGTACTGGAAAGTGTTTAAATATTTTATTCAATAATCAAAAACATACTTTGGCCTTTCCTCTAAACAATAACAAAGATTTTGATGATAAAACTGTTTTCATTAAGTTTGTGATATTTTTTGACTGTGTTATGTTATTTCTTCAACGAAATACCGGAGGTAACTAATTTTAAAGGAATGAACTCTATAGCATTTTAATAATAATGATTAGTTTTATCATTCACTCTATACCCACACACACACACACACACACATATATATATATATATATATATATATATATATATATATATATATATACACGTATATTCTACTAAGCTATTGGAAATCACAACACTAATCTAAAATCTTGACAGTAAATAGAAGGGACCTAAAACTACTGACCTGTATTTGTATTTTCGATCCCAAACTTTATAATCGAAGAAAAAAAAGAAATAAGAATAGTTGATTGCGCTGTAAACATTTTTTTTAAAAAACCATTAAATAAATACGTGGGGAAACCTGGTTCAACCACTTCCCATTAGCCCCTAGTTGCCTATATAGAGACCCCGCAAAAATAAGAGTAATACTTGGCTTTCTTCTTTATATACCATGTCATCTCAGGACATAGGTGATCATGGCCCTCCACAATTTCCTGTCTTTTGTAGGTCTTAATAAATTTTTTTTTTTCTAATGCCTGTTACGCAATAATTTACTGAAGCCCACTAAGTGTTATGCAATCTTTTCCTCTTGCCTCCGCTAAAGAGTGAAATTGACAATCACCATGGGTTGTTGATCTCTGAATCCACACAGACGTGTGTGTGTGTGTGTGTGTGTCAATGTGATATATTCTTACTTTTGCTGTACCGGATGATTGTAGAAAGACAGGTCTCTGATTTATAAAGTAAATATAGTTTTTCACTTGAAGAGGGAATTATCGTCATTATATCTTAAACAAATTTATATATTAGATTAATAATTGAAAAATTACACATCGTTATTTGTAGCTTTCAGCAATATCTTCCATACTGACGAATTAACATAGGCAATTTAAAAAACTATCTTTTTCTTAGCATTAAGTAATGTCATAACTTCTTGCTTTTTTTATGCGATCCTAAAATGGTTTTATTAATTTTTTATATTCTTAGGATAAATAAATAACTACATATTTTGAAGAATGTGTTCTATGTTAAGACCTATTTTTATTCTCATGAAATATCATAGTTTTTTGTTTGTTTATTTATTTTTGTTTATTTGGTGTAGGGGTTCTCTCAGTCGACCATTAACGAAACTGTACGGAGACTTATGATTAACAATGGAATTAGCGGGATGAGTTCCAATCCTGACTGAGATAGCTGCATTTCAATTGTAAACTAATACTCTTAACCCATCACGTTTCCCATTGCGTACACTTAAAATAGTAAGGCGGACTAGGGTCTCTAGTATTGATTAACAGCCAGTCTTGGAGAAGGATGAATTTGAATTGCTTTTGAATGGAACATGGAGTGGAACTCTAATAAATATCTTTACTAAAAATGAGCGAAGCACAACTGCGATATTCATTAGAAACAGCGTCCAGGGAAAATTTTAACAAGTTAGCAGTTTGTGAACTGCAGCGCAAATGTCAATGTGCTTTGAAGTTTGTTTGTTTTTTGTTTTGTTTTTTGTTTTTTTTTTGGGGGGGGGGGTTGTTAACTAGTTCTCTACATGCAGGATGAAGACCATAGTAATCTATCTAATTCTGTTTGTTTCTCCATTCCTCAGGAAGCTAGAATGTGCATTAAGCCTTGTCGTTACCTCAGATAAATAATGAACAATTTCGTTTTAATTACGAGAACAGACTGAAGTAAAAAATATATATCAGAGATTTCATTTTTGTTTTTTTCAGTGAGAAAAATAAATCATACATTATAAGAAAGAAAGAGGAATTATTAACGCTCCCGTGCGTTTAACGTCTCCTTCTGTGAAATGGAAAACTTAAATATTTTCATTTATACCTTCTTTAAATACTGGCCTAAATGTTTGCTTATGGTTGTCGTTGCAATAATTTTTTACAGTTATGTTCAAATATCTAACAATGTATTAAGGGAATTTACACAAGTACTTTATAGCCGAGGTATTGGCAGTGAGCTTTTTAAATAATTAAAATAAAATTTATGACTAATAAAAAAATCCTAATAGGTAAACCATGAAACTTAATGTATATATAATTATGCTATTTATTGACAAGATAACTAAATTTGTTATATAATGATTAGACAGTAGGTGTTTGCCATTATTATCTAAAAAAAAATACGAGTTAGCGAACAGAATCGAACAGAGCATTGCAGTATATTCCTACATAACTTTATCTAATTGTTTTAATAACTGTCCGCCTACGTTCAATAATTTTAGCTAGAGGCAGTCAACACTTTAAAGATGGGAACCGCCAATTAGACGGTCAGATTATCCATCATGGCATCTACATTTGGCATAATCCAGAATTCGTGCAAGAGAATTCAGAGAGAAAGCTGAGCAACAAATCCTTAGCCCTAATAACGCGTTAACCTTGTAAAACGATGTAAATATGTCTGGGATGAAGGACATGGATTGTGTACGGCGAGAGAGTATAGGAGTTTTAAAGTAAATGACTAATCTAATAATTGCATATAAACATACATGACAATATTTTGACGTGTATGCATTGTTGTAGTATTTGCCTCGGCGTATGTGAATGACATCTACATGAAGAAATTCTGTAGATCACGCAAGGTTGTTTGATAAGAGCATGAATGGACAGACTGAGTGACCGATGGTCAGACAATCAGATGGACCGAATGAAAATTCTGTAGGAAGAGTAATGGAAGGCAAAATGATTGTCGAGAAAGATTGACAAAAGGAAAGAGGAAAATGGAAGGAAATATTAAGGAGAGGAATGAAGGAAAAGGGAAAGGGAGGATTTATTATGGAAAAAAGTTGAAAGTAAAGACAGAACAAAAGGAAAATGTAGGAGAAAAATCTTAAAGAAGAAAACAGTTTATAAAGAAGCGAAGAAGGGGAAAAACTAGAATAAAGAATGAAGTATTTAAAACGATAGTAAATAGGAAGAAAGAGAATCAGATGATGAAGGAGAAAAAACACTAATCAAGTGAAAGATGGAATGCAAAAATGAAAAAGTGGATAAAAATAAGTGTAAGCATTCAGATAGGAAAAAATGAAATGAGTAACAGATGAATGGCAATAAAACACGATGTCAGAGAAGAAAATTATAAGAAAAACTAGAATGAAACAAATAGAAAGAAAAAGAAAACAAAATGAAAGAAAGAAAGAAGAAAAAAGAAAATGTAGAATGCAAGAAAGGAAAAAAAATTAGAATGCAAGAAAGAGGAAAAAGGAAAATTTAGAATGCAAGAAAGAGGAAAAAGGAAAATTTAGAATGCAAGAAAGAGGAAAAAGGAAAATTTAGAATGCAAGAAAGAGGAAAAAAGGAAAATTTAGAATGCAAGAAAGAGGAAAAAGAAAATTTAGAATGCAAGAAAGAGGAAAAAGGAAAATTTAGAATGCAAGAAAGAGGAAAAGGAAAATTTAGAATGCAAGAAAGAGGAAAAAGGAAAATTTAGAATGCAAGAAAGAGGAAAAAGGAAAATTTAGAATGCAAGAAAGAGGAAAAAGGAAAATTTAGAATGCAAGAAAGAGGAAAAAGGAAAATTTAGAATGCAAGAAAGAGGAAAAAGGAAAATTTAGAATGCAAGAAAGAGGAAAAAGGAAAATTTAGAATGCAAGAAAGAGGAAAAAGGAAAATTTAGAATGCAAGAAAGAGGAAAAATTTAGAATGCAAGAAAGAGGAAAAAGGAAAATTTAGAATGCAAGAAAGAGGAAAAAGGAAAATTTAGAATGCAAGAAAGAGGAAAAAGGAAAATTTAGAATGCAAGAAAGAGGAAAAAGGAAAATTTAGAATGCAAGAAAGAGGAAGAAAAATAATGTAGAATGAGAGAAAGGTAGAACGAAAACATAGAATGAAGGAAAGTAGAAAAAGTAAAATGAAAAATGCATTGTGGAGAAAGGAGAGAAATAAAAAAAATATTAAGTGAGAAAGGAAAGAGTGAGAAATAATTAAAAAGAAGGAAATAAGAAAGAGGGCTTCTGATAACGAACAATAATGATAAAGAAAAGAAATGGAAAAAGAAAGTAACGAAAGGAGTGAGCGTGAGAGTGAAGTTGGAAGGCGACGAATGACAAGAAACCGAATGATGAATGAAAGTATGAACGGAAGGATTTATTTGTCGGGACAGTCTATTTTCGCCCATCATCACACAAACTGATGGAAAGATGGAACTTGTTCCGAACATTGAATAATAAAATAAGTACATCGGACGATTAAGTGCCTACGTGGAATATGCATTAGAAAGTCGGAATTGTTGTTGTTCTGGAGATTGGGATTAACTCTTTTCCTCTCCTAAACATCAGTTTCCGTTATCCTCAACTAAGTAAGCGAAGTGAATGACTTGCAAAACGGCTGAAGGAATCAAATCTATGATCCTACTTATGGACTAAGAGCGAGGCCTTAACTCTCACTGATGGCTGTACCCTCGACTGACTGACTAACAAGATTATTTCCAGAGCTTTCAGGCGATGATCCAGTTCTGCAATAGCCAAATTAAGTAATTGAAGATATCAGTAATTTTTCTTCATTCAAAAATTGTGTCCCGGTGTCGAGGTTAACTCTTATAAATACTTAGAAAATTACTTATACAGATATTGAGAGTTGTTAAATAACATTGAAGACATACTATGCTTGGTTGCTGAGGTTGTTATCTATTTTCTTCCGATGTTGGAGATCCGTGTTCGAAACCATGTAGAAAGCTATACTTTTTTTAAAGTTGACTTTCACAACAAACACAAAGCAATCTTTTTTTTTCTCTCCTATTCTCCCTTATTTGATTTTGTACTGAACTACGCTCAACTCAATGTATACTCCAAACGTATGTATAAGAGATCATGCTTACTTTCACACGACTCATTTGCGTCTTGTGGCATGTTGTTTATCGTCTTTAACGCATATGTGCATTCATTTCAACACTTTATTCGATAAGCACAAAAAATGATGGCAACGTGTCGCTTCTTATTTCTTTCTTTTTCTCACCTGGATTTGTAACACTGGTTTTGATTTAAAAATGCCAGAACAAAGGACATAATTACATCATTCTTTATAATTTAATGAATCTAATTTTATTCGACAAAATGAATTATAAACAAATGTTATACAACGTTTTTTGTCACACTAACAAAACATAGATGACATTAGAATATAATCTATAATATAGGTCAAATATCCAAATAGTCCCGGGTATGATGATAAACGACATACAGCAGTAAGACTTCTGAACGGGAGATTGAATGATTTAGGGAGCTCCTCCCTGGTTCACCCTGACATGTGGTTGTTACACATGTTAAGGCCCCAGTTATGGGAAAATAGTCAGCCCCCAAACAAAAATCAAAATACTAGGAGAGTTTATACTTTCCTAGTATTTTTATAGAAATACATTTTTATAGTAAAAATACCAGCAATACATTTGTATAGCAAAATGAGCATCAATAGATTTTTATATTAAAATTACCATCAATACAATTTTATAATAAAATGACCGTCAGTATGTTTTATAGTAACATTAAAGACATGACATACATTGTCAAAAAAATGTGCCAAGATTAATCTCATTTCTTGTAAAGAGTAACCAGTTTTCATTCCCCTAATGATTTTGTAAGTTTATCTGGTAAAAGAATTGAGTTAAGTAATTATAATTTTATCATGAAATAATACAATTCTCTTTAATTGAGTATAAAGTTCGAATTTTCATTTAGATTTCGGCAGTAAATAAACCATACGGCTTGATATGCTGCTAAACAAAAACAATCAAACCTAACCAAAATATCGGAAGTCATGTTCTAAAAAGAAAAGCCATGTTTATTTACCATGCGATATCTTTTATCTGATATTTTTTCTAATATATATTGGAAGTAAATTCAGACAGAAAACCTAAAACGGTCGCCCCAGTCTCACCACCAAAGAACTGAATTTTGATCAAACTGGGCGCTATCATTAAATCGCGCGATAAACGGATACCAAAGTTTGGAGTGAAGCTTCCACTTAGGATTTCTTTTCTTGACATCTCATTCTATTTATGCACCCAATTTAAACATTGACTAAATAAAATAACTGACAGGCGTTATGCTCTCAGACAACTACAGCATTTATGGTCCGTATTGTCAAAGTTAATCATTTGCGATGAAAACACACTTTATAAATGCAAGGAGGTTCGCGTATAATCTACATAGATTGGCTTGTCTTTCGTTTTTTTTTTTTTAATTTTTCTTACAGGTTTTTAACCATCTACAGTTTATTTATAGACAGAAAATATTACTACTTAACACATACTTGCGGGTAGAATATGTGGTTTCATACCTTCTCCAAGGGTAATTACGGCTAAGCGAATATAACGAACTAGACTAGAATTGGAACTCTGCTCCGCGATTTCTAATTCCTAACAATTATCCATTATAATTGGTATTTCCAAGCGGTCATCCATCTAGATTAGTTTTTTTCGCACCATGCAAGGGAGTAAAGCCATTAAGACACAGGGAGTTCCTGAGTGCGGAATAATTAGAAGACATAAACATTGTTAGGCGTGAGAACGAAAGAAGAATAATTGGGAAGAGGATAGATATTTATTGACATTGCATTTACATTTTTGAAGATGAAATTTAACTGAAAAGCGTGTAAATACTGACCAGGTTAACTCCTGTGATTGTATGAGAATTACTGTTTCAGGGTGATGTGCCCGGAAGCACGTATAATGTATAATATATCGTTGAAATCAGTTTTTCTTCAATAAACTAATAAATGTTATCTTTTAATGATATTTAGAAATCTTTAGGGATTGTCCAGACAGTATCTGTGGACATGATGTTTGAAATAAAAGTTTAAAAAAAAAAATTGAATCTATTAATCTTCCCTCACCCTGCTGAAAAACTTATAAGCGCTTTGTCAAAAGTTCCTGTCACAGTGCCATTCACGAGAGAAATGCTCGGATTATCTACTTGGAAAAGAGTCAGGCTAATGATAAAGAATAAAATGGCGTAAGCAACTCTTTCTCTTCTTCTGTTGCCTATTGTTCCGTAGCCTATTGGATTAATGCGTTGTTTCGTGAATCTAGTGATATAGTAATTACGAGTTCAATCCCTGGTTCGGGCAGTGTATACTTGAATTCAATGAAAACGGACGGGGAATAACTGCACTTCTAAAGATACGAACTAAATGATATCCGTAGACATGTACAGTGGAACAGTCTGCTCTCATAGGTTAAATAAACAGATCAATTCAGAATTCCCTATAGGTTACCTAGATCGATAGGCACTTGATGATAACAACAAAAAAGGATGACGACAATAGTCCGAAATATTAGAGTAAATAATTTTAGCATAGTAAATTTATGTCGATGAAACATTTAAAATGTATAAAGAAAAAGGGTGACGAAAACAAGACCAACCAATTCTTAAACGCGTTGTGTCCATACCGAAAGTTATGGTTATGTCTCTCCACAATTTCCTTTTGTATCTCTTAGTAATGTTTGTCTTTTACCATCCTTTCCACTTCACCATTCATCTACACAAGCTAGTCAGTTAGGTGACCGTTGCTACTGCCTGTCACTTTGGCCCTCGATATGCTCTCTGAGTTTGACACTCACAAGCTCTCCAAACACTCCTTCGTCATTCCGTCCAAGAAATTTCAGATGTTTCTTTCTTATTCTGTATATGTGTCCTTTTTCTTTAAATTTTCTTTAAGACATGCTCGCTACGTACGCGCTCTGTGTTCGTCTCAGCATTTTTCTGTAGAAGAACAATTCTATTACTGATTGCCTTCACTTCATCTGTGAGGGGATTGTTCAGAATCCATTGCCATGTAGAAGTATTAATATCAGAGCAGTTCAGCTCTCTTGTCTTCGTTTCCTCTTTCCGAGTTCTTTGATTAGCTTTTGGTATTCATATTCTCCTTTTTCATTGCGTGTTCTGACTTCGGTGTCATATATTCCACCTTCTGTTAAATCATTTTCCATATATTTAATCTTCTGTGCTTGTATGAATTTGACATATCCAATTCATAGTTTGCAAGTTCGTATTTTTAAAAGCCGTACATTCTATCTTCTTAGAATTGACGATTTACACTATTTTTTTCTCGCTTTTATTGCCTTGTTTAGGAGAACATGTTACGACCGAAAGCTTGAATTTTTTTTTTCTCTCACCATTTTTCCTACATCGGCTCACCTGCTCCCAAACATCCTTCCGAAACAAAATTCATTTTTTCCTGCTCGGTGGAGTGAAAGTTGATGCAGCACAAACAAAACATGCATCGTCTTTCTTCTTTTTTGTATACAATTAAAAAGGTTGCAGAATGTTCATAATTAATTCTTGGAAAAGAATGCAAAACTGGTAAAGGGAAGTTTGCCTGCTTGAACTTGCTCAAATTTCTCAGTGTTGTAATCCACCTAACTTGCTTATTCAGACTGGTCATGGTAATTCGTTGTTCATGTCTTCCAAAACACACAACAGATGAAAAGAAAAGAATGTGAAAGCATCGAACCAGAGAAAGACCCTACAGAACAAAGAGGTTCAATTTGATAGTCTGACCAGAAACTTTGTTTAATGAGAAACAGCGAAGAAGAACATCTGCCATCTTCCCAATACCGAACACTAAAATGACAAGTACGGCCAAAGAAACGGAATAGTGCAGTTAACCTTTTATGCACATTTATATCATTTATATATATATATATATATATATATATATATATATATATATATATATATATATATATATACCAAGTGTAACAGCAAAATTGTGCAAATCGTGAAAAGCAAAATTGTCCATTTGTTAGATTAAGCTCTGAACTGTTGTATGTTAGAAATGATTAAAGATATCTTACTGGAATTATCCTGGGTTTTTATAACACTACTGGATTCTACTTTGAGACATAAGAAAGTATCCTCTCCAAGCTTAACTGAAGAATTGTGATGAAATCGATCATAAACGAAAATGGCATTTTCATCATTAATAATCATAGCTAAGGATCGGAAGCTCATGAAATATTGAAATAAATTTCATATGTGTGTGTGGGTGTTCACGAATTTAATTTTGCAAAAAGAAAATTCAGCAAGATAAACCATGATTCATATTAACCAGCATAACGCTTAATCTTGTTTCCCTTACGTGAATCGTCGTAGGATTTAGATTTTGAACTATTTTTATTTATCTTTCAAATTTATAAGTTTTCTTTTATATGTTCTGCCTTGTTTAAGTACTGAATAAATATCAGAGGTGGAAGAAGAGAAAATAAAAGTATTATGAGAACATAATTTATGTCAGGTACAATAAGTAGAAACTACAAACTAAAGCGTAAACAATGCTCCTAAACATACATCAGCGAAACATCTTGAAATTTCAAGACATGAGTATATGAACAATTATCTTAAAATTTAGCAGCACACGCCATTCATTGGTATGCTTCCGAAAACTTCCTAATCCCAGTTTTTTTTTTATCTAGAACATTACAGAAGTTGTTGTAATTTACTCAGACGAAAATGTATTTTAAGTGCCATGATTTTTGAGTTGTCTACGAATAATATAACATTGAGTTTTTCTTTACTTCAGCTGTTCCTTTTAAATTACTGCTAAAACACTGCAGACTAAGTAGACCTTTAGATAAGCAAAGAAAAATAAAAACTCTAGTTATATCTCTTTTTTGTGAAAATACATTTAAATAAAAGTCAAGCTTTCCACCGTTTCAATTGTTTCGTAATGTCAACAAACACTCGTTGTCATTGTCGTAAAGCTCGTTGTAGTAGAGGCTTTGTAATCGCAGATACAACTATAGTATGCCGTCGAACAATGCTTGTGTCAGACGCCTTCGAATAGCACTCGCACTAATCGTACTTGCTCAATAACACTCGCTCAAATTGTAATCCGTAAAGTGATCCAAATAAAGAAATAGTATAAAGAATAGAGTAGACAATAGCGATCCGTATAGTAATAGAGGATAGAGTCGGAATAACGTTCTGTATAATATAGAGGATGGACTAGAAATAGATCGTTTGGACGACACTCTACTTTCTACTTATGCGTTTCCTCTATGGCCACGTCATCTACTTAATTCAATAATGGTATCGCCTGTGTTTTCTCACTGAAGAACTATTTTCAAATTTAATTGACAGCAGCGACACTTTATTCTTATAAAACTAATTGAATCAAATTTGTTTAACTCTTGTAGATTTTGTTCTTGTCAGATTTTTCTGTCGTTACCATTCATGGAAAAACAGTATATATATATATATATATATATATATATATATATATATATATATATATATATATATATATATATATATATATTTTTTCAAGCGTAGCATAGATGTGGCACAAGGCCGGATGTTGGGGAACCTAGTGAGTATCTAACTCAGTAGTAATTGTTCTAGCGAGACAAGCTTGCTAACCATTACACCGCCTCGAGTTACCATATATATATATATATATATATATATATATATACACACACACACACACACACATATATATATAAAATGTCTAAAAATGTTCTTGATTTAAAATGACAATAAATGCTATGATTATTGACGTGTAAAAAATATTAATGGTTACTGACTTCAAAGGAAGATTACCGGTTTCAATTAAATATTAAATGAACATCGTTAGTGGAAGGTTTACAGCAATTGATCTTCTATTTCGAGGCTGGTACGTCGCTGTGTCTTCCTGAGTGTAGCT
The DNA here is from genome assembly GCA_903632075.3 of Acanthosepion pharaonis. Taxonomy (NCBI): domain Eukaryota; kingdom Metazoa; phylum Mollusca; class Cephalopoda; order Sepiida; family Sepiidae; genus Acanthosepion; species Acanthosepion pharaonis. Next base: position 3,731,019 of record CAHIKZ030002179.1, on the reverse strand, counting down.
TATGAACGTTGTGAAGAGTCCCTCATCTGTTACAAACTGATCTTTGATGCGACCAACAGTTCGACGTATTGGCGGATCGCTCAAGGTTTTCTCAATTGTCTTTTCACTTTGACTTTTTTGTGATAACGCTATTACAAATTTTTCCCTTCAAAATTTAATCGCACTTCGGCCATTATTAGTATGCACTGGATCTGAAAAAATGAAACTAAAATAAAGTAAGTTATAGAAATCAAAATGTATATGAATTGAAACAAACATGGATTAATTTCTACAGAATGATTAAATAAGAAATAAATAGGAAAAACTTTTATACATTAAACATGTTTGGCTTATATTTTAGCTTGATGAAAAATATTTTGGAAATGAGTTATGGTGTAGAATGTTTCGGTATTACGATTTCTAAACATATACACACAAGCAGATATATCAGGCTTTTTATTCACGGATTCTTAATGGGACACTCAATGAGGATCGAATTCTCTATTCCCTAACTGTAGTTCACAAACAGCTATAGACTCGCTAGCTATTACACTACGTTGAAGCGCGCACCACTTTAAAAATGAAGTTCGTTTCTGTCTGAGATGTAGAAATATAATTATTTATATTATTCACAATCAAAATAATGACCTCGTCACTGTTTTTATTATCACAATGTATCGGATATCTGCCCCCGGCATTCTTCATGGTCCTTGTCAATTCGAGTAACCTGCAAGGAAATTCGAACTGAACCCTGGGGTAGATCCTTCTCCTTTCGGTGTACATGCCTTGAGATATCATTTTTGTATTTATTTAGTATTATTCAGTTATTACTAGTCCAGTCTCCATTGAGTCGAAAGGGGCTCTACCCGACAAAAGGAATTGCCATCACAATTTCTATATCACCAAATAGACGAGCCAGTGCTTTGGTCAATTATTGTTCCACGGAGTAGTCAAGTTGATTTAAGCATTGGTCCGGGATATTTCGACATTTGCCTTCGCTAAGACATTTTTTGTGAGTTTAAAATATAGTTACTTTGGTCAACGAAACAAAAAAAAATTCATTTTTAGAACATATTCAGCAACGTTATGTGTGAAGATATACACAGCGTATGACGCAAAAAAGAAAAAATAATATCCCAATAGTGAATCACCGTCGGGGAAATATCTTTTTATACGGTTGAATTATTACCGGGAAACTCAGCAAGATTGAAATAGAAATAGATTCGCTACAATATCAGTTTAATTACTTTTAAAATATTTTAACCTGTTATGCCACAAAGACTGGAAAGACGACTGATCTCATAACCCGAAACATCCTTCAAAAACTGCCTTAAAAGAAAGGAGGAAATTAGCGTTGTGAAATAGCCAACTCAATCACCTGATCAAAATCCAGTGGAACATTTGAGATAAAAATTCGGAATTGCTGTTCAGATACGATAAACATGGATTCGGAATAGTTTCCTGTGAGCCGTCATTAAAAAATGGTCAAAATACTAATAGAAAGATGCAGAAGTCTTAGAGAAAACTTTTCATCGCAAGGATCAGTACCAGAGGAAGTACAACTACTTCAGTGTTTAAATTTTGAATACTAACGTAAAAGTTATTATCCTGAACTAATTATAATTATAGAAATAAAATAATTTTCTCTTTTTTAAATATTATCAATTCGTGTGTTAAACTGTTTCACTAAAACTAATTAATTAGATAAATGTCTTTAATCACATTCGAAATAATCGGGACAACAAGGATTAAATATGTTTTCTGAATTTGTCAAAAATTCCTACCTCCTTCAAATTCTCATTTGGCTTCATTCGCATAAATAAATGTTTATATATGCATGATTGTAAAATTATTTTAAATCCATAGTCGGTTAGCTATAGATGCAAATACGCATGTTTTTAATTATTTAGTTGACTTCGATATACGTTTATATATCCGCTAATGAGTAATATACTGCCATCCCTTGATTAATGTGTTGAAATTTGTATATACCATATAATCGACGGATTTCTGTATGTAACTGTGCTTATATATGTGTGTAAGTGTTTTGTCTTTTCAATGATTTACAGCAGCCACCACGAAAATTCTCTCCAATATTATGGAAATTCTAAAAATGTGGTCAGTACAAAAACTAAGAAATTCTCTCTGAGACACGCACACAGACATAATTATATATGCATACCTTTAAGTTCCTTAAAGGACGAAAAGCGTCAGTTAAGTATAGTTTTTTCTCTTGTATCTTTTTATTCATTTCGTTTCTTCTACAGATATACTCCATGAAAGAATATCTGTAAAAAAAACGAAATTAATAAAGAGACAAGAAGAAAAACTATACTTAACTGACGCTTTTACGCCCTCTAAGGAACTTAATTAAAACATGACTATATATATATATATATATATATATATATATATATATATATATATATATGTGTGTGTGTGTTCATAACAATAATCAATCAATGCAAAATGTCAAAAATACTGACCAATGCCCGTTGCCAAACAAATGTTTAACTAAATCTCTTGCATTGATTGGTTGTTATTAACATTTTATATGAAGAAATCTTTAGTCAACAGTTGCATATTAATTTACAAAGTATTTCTATACGTTTAAATTATTTACTGTTTTTTAAATAACCTATTTATTTATCAACTATAATTTTTTTTATGTAGGAAGCTCAAAAAGCATATAAGTTATTTAGCATTTTGTTAAATTACAACTCCACCCAATTTTTCTTGTTTAGTGTGTATAATATTTTCCCATTAACATCCGCTCCTGTTTAATGTGTGTGATGCCATTAACTGCCAATCTATGGGCCATGATCCATTTATAACTTTTTTTAAATTTTTACCCCTTCGCTTAGTTTAAATTTAATGTAGGTCATATTCGATTGGTTAATCAGAGTAAAGCCCACAAATCTTATAACCGAACCATTTTTTTTCTTTTTTCGCAAAATTGAAGTTGTATTTTGCTTTTAAATCTACATAAATCGTTCACTCGCCAGTAATTTACAATCGCCTGATGGGATGAATTGATATGCATTGAAACACTACTACAATTGTGTAGCAGTTTAGACATTCTTTCGGGGTAATATCCTTATATATACTAGACGCAATTGTCAGGCAGCGCAGCCTGACGATTCCGTCTAGTATGAAACAGCCTGTCACCTCTGAGTGTTGACTTCAATGTTCACTTATATATGGTATGTGGTATTCATAGAATGAAAGTGCTTGATATCCAGGTTAAAATGTATGCATACCTAATAAATATGGAGACTGATGTCAAGATCAACCGTTGATAGTTTGTTTAATGCCTGACCGCAATTCTCAGGCCAACTACACAGAGACGTATATAATGTATATGGATTATCAAATTTGGTCAAGGAGGTATAAAAGTTTTATTTTACATTTATTCGATATTTCAGACCATTTTCCTGGCTTCCAGCGAAGATTTGAATATGATAATATACATAAAGTCTTTGGTTTTTGGACATAGACCGATGTCCGAGTAATTTCATCTTTCATTGGCTATTGTCAATGATTTTATATATATATATATATATATATATATATATATAATATTATTCCTGTATCTATGAATTGTATTTTTCCATTATGTCAGTTTAAAGTTTTCTGAAATTGGTAGGTATATTTTCTCTTTGTGTAGTTGTTCATATTTGTGTCTAGTTTTTAGCTGCGTGTGGTCGACAGCCAAAAGGGAAAAAATTCCAAAATATCACTCACCCTAATTCGTCATGTCAGTTGCTTTTGTTTCCATTTTCCATAAACTTACAAGCAAAACCATTTTTTTTATTCCCAAATATATAAGGAACCTAAAATTATGACTTTGTTTTTAGGAACTCGGGGTATAGCTCTACTATCATTAAGTAGAGGTGGTTTTATAATGAGTTGTCTTCTATCACCACTTCGTCTTCCGATCCTAACCGAGAGAATACTGCTATGAATAGAATAAGCTGTAAAGGAAAAGATAATCTCGCTTGCTATGAAAGTGTTCATTGGTGATGTTACGCTCATTACATAGCCAGTAGTGGATATGCAATATAAGTTTCTTCGAGCGTCGTTGTCTTGTATGTGCCGTGTTTCTTCATGACGCAGGCAAACATGGCCCTCTCCGTCTTCCTATCTTTTGTCGCTCTTAATAAGTTTTATCTTTTTTTTTTTTTATTTCTCCTAAACCTTGTTCTACCATTCATTAACTCAAGTTCATCATGTATGTCACACGCTGCTTTCCTCTTTCCCTCAATCTGTCCGGTGAGTATCATATTTTCTAAGCCGTCCTTCCTCCTTACGTGCTCCAGAAACCTTTGCTGCCTCTTCCTGATGTTAAGTATAAGTTTCTTTTTTGTTTTCATTTTTCTCGTCTTTGCTCATATATTCGGTTTATGGCACCCTCAGCAACTTTCTGTTGTACCACAATTCTGTTGCTTTAAGTCACTTCTTCATGACACAGCATTATGAAACAACTGTCTGTTTATTTATTCTAAAGTTTAGTAACTGGAGTAATTTTGAAAGTGACTAATTGTTAAATTGACGTAAAACTGAAGTTTTGTTATAAGTAACTTCGGTTTTGAGGAACATCCTGCGTGGTGAATATATAATATTCGTACATCGAATTAATAAAAATCTGACATGTTATTTACACAGCAGTAGCGAAGTACGATAAGATAAAAAGAGGAATATTGTTCTCTTCCCTGAGGAGATAAAAAGAGGAATATTGTTCTCCTCACTGATGCCGAATGACCACTTTCATCAAGAATAAAACAGGAACATATTTTATGACTAGGTTAATCTTTTTGTACCCGACCTACCCGATTCACCTGATCTTTCACCAACCGATTATAACCTTTTTCGATTTCTGCAAAACTCTTTAATGCGGAAAACTTTGTCTCATGAAAACTAAATCCAAGTGTTCCTCAAAAACATTTTTTGTCAATAAAACACCTGTAGAATCTACTCAAAATATATCGAGGATCTGCCTAAGGTTTTGCTACGTACCAGGCATCATTCTCTGCAAATTATGTTGAATATATAATTGGACAAAATGTATTTATACTTTTATTTTCAGTAGAATAAATTTGATAAACAAACCCGGACATTATTTATGACCCAACCTAATACGTATCACTCAGTTTGACTTTTACTCTGAGAGTATCGGTTAAAGATTTGATGCCTGATTTTAATTTTATTTCTTCTCATCATTGAAGGATGTCTTTTTAAATCGCTATCAATCCCTGCAAGCCATTAAAGCCACTAAGACACAAGAGGTGTGGAAGAATTAGGAACAGAAAAATCAATGAGCGGGAAAAGAAAAGAGTAAACAGTAGGACGGTAGATAGCAATTGACATTGCGTTTAAATGTTTTCAGATTAAAGTTGATTTGAAAGCTTGGAGCAAGAAGGGAGTTCCACAAGTGAGAAGTGCGGGAAAAGAACCTTTTAGCATAGAACGTACAGCTACATCTAGCCAGCTCAACTGAAAATTGATGAGAACTAAAAAAAAATGTCTAGGTTCCATGGCGAAGATCTCATCCGAACAATTACCATGAAAGTATTTATAGAAAAAAAAACAAAAAAACAGAGGTAACCTTACGGCGATTGGGAAGTGAGTGGAGCTGGGTTGCCAGATCAGGATCAATTATATTGCTGAAATATTAAGAAATAAAATATATTGGTGTGCTTTCCGAAAAGTTATATCTCTATCTATAAAAGGCAGGATGAGTGTGTGTGTGTGTGTGTGTAACGAATGCATGGCCGCAATTTTCGACGGATTTGCACCAAACTTTTCATGGACATGCTCCAAGTTAGCGGTAAGGCCAAGTCCGACTTTGCATTTTCCAACTCCTATCGATAGTGGAAATAATCGATTTTTTCATCCTTCTACGGCAGTTTTCATGTAGTTTGCGGCCATTTTCTACTGGCCAGAGTGAGAGCCAATAGCTGGCTGCCACGAATAGGTAGGAAGATTCTATTGGCCAGCGTGAGAGCGAACAGCTGACTGACACGAATGTTAACTAGCATGCTAGCATGCAAAAAAAATTGATAGCTGCATTCGTCACAAGTGAGAATAATTTAAATCTGCATGGCACTTTACTCCAATCGGCTCATTCCGCAGAACTGGGTTGGGCATGAAAAAGTATTTCTTGTTAACATTAATTTTTTCATTCGGTTTTTCCAGTTACGAGTCCTTTTTTAAAGCTGATCGTTTTGTGTTCACTTTGTTTAGTTCTTTTTTCGTAACAGATTTAATGTTTAGTATAAAGCTTAGAAAAAATTCGCAGTGTGAGATAGGCAAGAAGTAAGGCATGTAGCAACATCAGCACGGCAAAAGGCACTCCTTTAAAGGCAAGGAAGAGCAAAAATATTTTAAGTCAAGTGATAGCGATTTTTGTATGAGTCGTACGATTTTTGAATCAAGCACGGGCAACGCCGAGCCATGCTGCTAGTAAATGCATATAATGGACGTTGATCATTGTAACCCAGTACACTTTTCCAGACACGCGTTTTTTAAAATAACTTTTCTAAGTGTTTACCAGTTTTTCTCTTATTCCACTGCACGGTCTAGAGCATCCGCAACTTCTGTAAAACATCGTATCACTGTTTTTACCGTATCATGGTGAAGCATCACTTGTCGGTAAATGTTTTAGTTGTCTCTGCAGTTCATTTTCAACTAAAGCTACAAAGCTTAGTCTACCCTCCTATTTTTCCTTATAGCTGTGTAAAGGAATAAATACAACTCTTGTCTTTTCCAGAGGTCTTAATACAAAGAAAAAAAAATCTATCTACCGATCCGATGTTCTGTATCGTTAACCATTACACCACGCATATATGCTCGCTTCTTTATAACACACTGCATATTTCAGAAGTGCGTATGCAGATAATGTGAGAAAATAAAAGAATAATAGCATTTCATATTTAATTTATGCTTAATGTACATCGTTTTATTTTTCCTCTTTTGATTGATGCTTATTTTATTCATCATTTTGATTTTTACTTATAAGCTGAATTCCATTCCTTATCTTATGTTTTCGTGAGTTTTGCTAAAAGAAAATATATCTTTTATCTAAATTTATACTTTACTTTTTTGTTCTCATTAAATTTCTTCGCCGTTTTTTGTTTCTTTTATTTCCTGAAAGCACTTCCCCGTTTTTCTCATAATGAGGTATTACATAGATGTGTGTGGATATGAAAAACGAATGGTCAAATTAATCACCAGCTTCACCTTGATCAGAATTGAAGTATCTGAGAAAAAAAAAATAAATGAGAGAATTTTAAGTTCGCTCTTTGTGAAAAAAAATAAAAATAAATAAATGCATTCGTCCCAGTTAAGCACGTATTAACGATACAAGTGTGTGCTAAAATTTCTCATCTCAACTAAGAAGAGATTTAAAGAATTTGAAGAAAAAAAAAAAACAGTTCCGTTGGCCGTTTGTTCAGATTTGTTGAAGTGGGCCGTACTGGGGAATTTTTATCACTTGTTCATATATATATATATATATATATATATATGATGTGTGTAACGTGTGTGTGTTTTAAATTTCCCTATATTTAGCAAAGCATCGGAGGAGGTCTTCTTAAAGATGAAGAAGAGACTCGAGGCGACGGAGTTGTGGTTCTACAGAAGGATACTGAGGATATCATGAACCGAGCGTGCGAGCAACGATGAAGTCTTGGAAAGTATGCAAAAAGGGTGGGTTTTTATACTTAGCATTAGGAAGTTTCTGGGGCACGTAATAAGATTGGAGGGCTTGGAGAATCTGAAACTCACAGGTCAAGTAGAAGGAAAGAGAGACATGGGAAGGCGACGCATGCTATACCTGGCGGGCTTAAGCAAGGGGATGACAGAACGTTGTCCGGGACAGGTGGCACAGTGACGAAACTTATTGACAGCTACAAGGGATAAGGGGCGGGGGGAATGGAGAGACATGATCACCTACGTCCTGAAAGGACACGGTAGATAAAAAAAGAAAAGATCGGAGAAGGGCTTAGTATAGGACTTAGTGCGTTTATTAGTATAAGCAGTGTGGGCGTATGCACAAAAAAATGCATGGTAATAGATGTTTTTGTCTCTCATTCTTGCGAAGCCTCTGGACGGAAAATGAGGGCATTTAACTGGCATCGACCATGTAGTGTTTATTTCCCTGTTCACACCGTTATATATATATATATATATATATATATATATATATATTAATGTGGGTGTAGTCTTAGGAGATAAGCACTATATAAGATAAGCAATCGAATATGTTTTATGTAAACTCTTCACAAATAAACTTGGCGATTTCATATGGTTAAAACCATATAAACAGCGAAAAGTGCGCGTCTAATATCATCGTAGATGTATTACAAATCATAAATACATAATATATATATATACAAAGACAAAAGCATAATATTATAACTTACGATACGTTTCAGTGTCAATTTATATTACCTTTTCTGTGAGGGAAACCATTTCTATAGGCGAGACAGCCTTTACCAATTCGGCTACAGAGACCGCATTGATAGAGCAAGGATTTATTTACCAATTTAAGGAAAGGAAGTTTCTCGTTAAGATAACTATAGATTTATATCTGCTAGCTTCAGTTTTGTACCTGAAACATAAACAACAGTAATACTTGAATGGAATTTGTTGTTTATTACTATAAAGTTTTTGTGTTTACATGTATTTGAATTGCTATCCCTGTTTTTTCATTCTTTTTTAAACAGTAAAATTTATAAGGGCACGTTTCAGCTATACAAACGGATTCCCTGACCAAAAAGAATACAGGTTCGATTCCTGTTTGAGGCACAAGCTTACATTTGTAGATCTTCTCAATCTAGATCGGTTGTTATTAATTTCATTGTTTAAGAAAATAAAAGCAGGCATAGCAACACAAATACTTGTACCTTCTAAAACTGAGGACAATCTCCTCACAGATATAGAGATTTATCGCAACAGAAATGTGGTTCTGCAGAAAGATGCTGAGAATAAACTGAACATGTGTCTAACGACGAGCTTTTAGAAAAAAAAAGAAAAGAACATTAAACTTATAATTAAAGAGAGAATGGGAATTACTAGAGCACATAATGAAGAAATACGCTTTGGAAAATTTCACCCTCAAAGGACAGGCTGAAGCCGTAACAGACATAGAAATGCAGTGCACAACCTACCTAACAATTTTGTGTAAATGGTTGGCAAAACTGGGATTAGAAGAGAGAACAAAAGGAGAAAATTTACTAAGGTTTGTGGAAAACCATGATCAGCCACGTCCTAAACGGTCACGAACATGGAAAAGCTGATGTAAAAAAATAATGTTGAATAAAAATACATATATAAGAAAATAAAAATTTTCTTTATATAGTGTCTGTGTGCGTTTGTAAAGGTGAACTTTGAAGTCAAGACTGAGAGGCGACAGGCTGTTTCAAGCAATACGCAATCGTCAGGCCGCCTGACGATTGCGTCTGGCATTAAACAGCCTGACACCTCTGAGTTTTGACATCAATGTTCACCATTACATTTATATTTACATACGCTCTATCTCTGATATTGAGCACTTTATCCCATGAATATAGCAGACCCCAAAACTATATATACATATATATATATATATAGTCATCCACAACAGACTGTTTCGCTGTATCACAGCTCATCAGTGTGACTAGATATCTGATTGCCTCTAGCCAGGATTGATACCCGATTGATTTGGCATCAGTCGGATATATATATATATATATATATATATATATATATATATATATATATATATATCCACTATGAAACTTTATAAATCTATGTCGCTTTTATTTAAACTTTATCAGAGAATGAGATATGGAAAATATATTTTATTTTTCTGTTGTTTGATTGTCATTGGCTAAGGAGACATCAGGTGCAACTGACTAGTCAAGCAGCGTTCGTATGTATAATGTCTGTGTAAGTGTATTCTAATGCTAGTTCACAAAATTTGCATCCACAGTAGATGGAAGTGGATAAGAAACCTGTGCCTTGTTTGCAACATATCTAGCTGATTTAATAAACATAATGTTGAATAAAAATACATATATAAGAAAATAAAATTTATATATATATATATATATATATATATAGTGTTTGTGTGCGTTTGTAAAGGTGAACATTCTATCACTGTTTGGTCTTAAAATTTTCAATCGGAATAAAAAAGAAGAGAGACACTTACCACCTTCACACAAAAGACATAGATTCGAACATGCAGAATTTGCAAAGGGTTTCATATAAGATATCAAAACATAAATAACTATGTCTGTGAAATAACGATGAAATGATTATACCCATGAGGGATATATACAAGCATTTAAAAAAAAAAAGATATGTATGAATAAAACATAGTCAAATGTACACGCTGTCTGCTTAACCAATGAAAATCAAACACTACAAAATAAAAATAGCAGAAAATTCTGAAGCTTTAAAAAAACGAACCCTATATATATAATCACTTTAATAAAAATGACACACACAGACACACACATATACACAGATATACACACACACACATATATATATATATATATATATATATATATAATTGAAAGAAATATTAAAATATACCCTGTCTAAACTCGACCATCTCTCACACACCACTCCTTGCTACCTTCTCTGTTAAATTACATAAACTTAATACTACCCGTCAAAAGTTCAAATTTTCATTTCATCTTTCGTTTCATTTTTTGGGAGTGTTATCTGATGATCCAGCGTCCCTTAAAAGGGTCTCTGGTGAAAGAAATTATTATAATGGAACCTTAAAGTGGTCTGTTTTTCTTTAAATTATTAGCTCTGGATTTACATTGAGCTCTAAGGATTTCATCCTCCTTGGGACTACCAATACGGATTACCAAGTTTTTCATAACTTATATATATATATATATATATATATATATATATATATATATGTAAAAAAAGGAGCTATCGCATACAAATGCATATAAATAATCTATAGTTTAAGAAAAAAACAGTTTTTCAAAGTTAAATAACAGAGCTATTTAATATATATTAAGATATATACTTAATACCTTACATTGATTGCACAAATATAAAAAATTCTGGTATTTTTTGTTCTGGGTTAACACCAGTTTGACGAAATTTCACGAGATAACTTTATTGTTGCAGTGCGATGTTATTTTTGTTAAAATATTTAAATGAAATGAGTAATTTAATTTTGAATTTGGATTTAGACCCAGATTAACATTTAACATTGAAAATAAGGTTGGAAATAAGTCAGAGAAATCCTGGTGTTATAAAAGTAATAAGCAAGAAGAGACGTTAGGAAATCAAAGCGGGTAACTCTATCTTTATCTATGAAAACCAATAAATTAATTAATAATGTTATTAATATTACTAAACTAAAAGGGGTGATATCAATAATAATATTAAATTATGCCTTGTAAAATAAAATGAAATTAAAGTACAAATAAAACTAATACATATCACAGAAAACAAAATCATATAAAATAAGATAAAGTAAAATATAGTAAGAGCCATATATATTCGAACATATAAGTATGTAAATAAATTAACAGAAACATAAATATGTAAATAAATTAATAAATAAGGCAAATAAATGACGAATTAGTTGAGTAAATAAATAAACACGTTTCTAATAGTACGGCAAGAGGCAAAGGAAAATCCAACAAACAAGACAATAACAATAGTTATACATGAAAATGGAAATAATGGATTAGCAAAATATGTCTAATATTAACCATAGTGTATAGTAAAATTAGCAAAAGATAGAAAATATTAATAAAAAGTAATATCAATACTAGTATATGTGGGTCCGGTTAGTCTACATTGCCCTGGGTCAAAATGTTTAAGTAGAAATTTGGTTATATATATATATATATATATATATAACGTTACACCTATCTGATCACAACTCCATTAGAACCCATTTAAACACACACACAAATTTACCAGACTCCATTAGAAACATACTAATAGAAAACATAAATATATTAACTGCATCCACCTGCAAAAAAAAAGACTAAAAATAATGGAAGCTTTAATAATAAAAAAGAAACAGCCAACTCTTAACTAACTACGAAAATGTGCTAACCGTATTCGGAAATTAAAAACATCACTACCACACACTAAGACATACACATAACGCACACACTCAATTAAGCTGAAAATTGGAATCATCCTTGCTAATGGCTAAATCTATAGCCGAAAGCGCTCAGAAATATAAAACATTTGGACAGTTCTTACACACCCTTTGTCCAGAAAAGAAAGCTCTTGTCAGAACACAAGAAAAATTAAATAAAAAGCTTAACCGTAGTACCTTGTCTGTCGCTTTTAATGAAACTGCATGAAGGAAGGATTGCTGCCTAAATATACAACTAATATATATATAAGCTACAAATTGAAAATCCTTAAATGTACCTTGCTTCTTATGCTTACACAAAAAATTAGAAATTATTAGATTCGCTGTTAAAAATTCTCTATTATACCAAAGAAGTGTATTAACTGTCAATTACAGACATAGTTTAACTTTCACCTCACAGTATGGTTAAGCTTTGAATTTGGTAGTACTCTTTCATACGGTCATAATTAGTAAGTAAATTGTGGTGCAACTTCCCAGAGCGGTTATTTTGTTTTGTTTATTTAGATTTAATATAGCTATGTTTTGCTGTCTAGTTGGTATTACTAACATCTTTTATGGATGTTCCATTTTTTTTTAAACGGCTTAACTGTATTCACTACTTTTTTAAAGAAGCCTTTTAATTTTCAACTACAAAATCTCTGTTATAATTCGCTGTACTTTTTGATTATCTTCCTACCCCTCCCCTCAGCTTATGGAAAATTGAATAAGTCATATTTGTCCGCAATTATACAGTGTTGCCACTCGCTTATAATTTGAATTAATTTCATGTCTGCCAGAAAATGTCCTTGTCTAGGATTCTATTTCAGTCTACATTATACCATGAGTTAAATTTATCTTTTCTTAGGTGAATTTTTAATTTAGCGTAGATCTGACACCTGATTGGTAAGCCCTCATTTTAATTCTTATGTATTGTTTTCTCGTCTTTTCTCTTTCGCAAAAAGGTGTTATTATAACTAATATATAATACGTGTGTGTGTCATTTTTTATCATTTCACCTTAAGAGTTACTGATATTGTGAACATATAAGAAAAATAGTAGTGTGGGTGAAAAATAAAGATGTAGAATCCAGAACACAATAAATAAGGATTGAAATTACACTTGAATTTTTGTAGATCAATGTTAGCTTCAAGCAATAATCCTTATGAGATTTCCATAGGCGGGAAGTATAAGAAAAGTATCTATTAACAAACAAATTATGATTACATCTAGCCATTTCAAGTGTAAAATGATGGGACTTATCCGACAATCTCGCAGTGCGCTTAAATTTATAAATTCTTGGTATTATAAAGCAAAGCTCATCGGAAAAATTACCATGAAATTATTCAGAGAAAAAGCACAAGGAATCTACGTTACGGCTGTGAGAAACTGACTGAAATCGAGATGTAAGGTCAAGACCAATAACATTGCCGATTCCTCTATGAATTTTATCAAGAACCTCTAAATATATAGCCGGGACACCAGATCATATGTTGCAGCAAGATTCGAAGAGTGGGCGAATGGTTGACTTGCAAATATTCTGGAAGAAAAAATTGTTTGGCACAACACAGTGTATCTATGTATTAGCATTACTAACTCTATCATATCATAATAAAGATAATACATATAATATTCAATTTATTTCCTTTCAGTAAAAATTCTAATTCTGATTTATTTTCAAAATTTAACAGAGGGCAATGACACGGAGTCCAATAATGAACAGTAACATTTACATGTGTGTGTGTGTGTGTGTTGCCAACTGTCCATTATTGGATATCCTATCCTTGCTCTCTGTTGAATTTGGAATTATATATATAATATATATATATATATATATATATAAAATACATAAAACGTTTGTTTAATCCGGCATTATTATAAATATTAAAATAATATCGGTTTATAAATCCATTAATTGCTTTAAAATGATCTTTTACGGTTCAGGCACGGAAATTCAGTTGGCTTATATAGAATTAGAATTGTCGCAACGAGAGATATGTATTCTTTATGTAAAATTATAGAGTTTTACTTTGATACCACGGTTTTTTGTTGGTCAATGATGAAGTTGCACCTGGCTTAGGGATTGTTTCTCACATTAGAGAATATCGATTCTATTGTGGTGAGATTAACATTTTCTTTTGTGAGGCTTTCATTCTCTCGGCCAATAGATATTTTTCCCTATTTAAAAAACAGGACTAATTATATCGTTTATCGTAGTAAGAAATAATATCGGTTTAAAAAGTTCAATGATTGGCTAACAATAATATCGGATTAGAAAGTCATTAATTTCTGTGAAAAAGACACACACACATTGATCGTTACTGCTTCAAATATATTATTCACGTCTGAATCATTTTTTCTGTTCAATTATCAGAGGCAAAATCTTGCTGATAATTCATCCAGTTTAGTTGCTCGTTTAATAAACAATCTGACTTAAGGGTGTTGATTTAATTCCTTATCAAATACGCTTGAGACAATATGGCATCGATTTTTTCTACTTGGTTACTTTGTTAAAATATTCGGAAAATGAACCATGAATTATAAATTACCAAAATATTATAATATTATTCATTTCAGAACTCTTACGCCTCTAAGCTTATGTATTTTGATCTAGAAAGGTCAAACAGCGAATTTTTAATAAATAGGTTTGACTTACAGGCATTGTTTATAATCTTGGCTGCAAACTCATATTAAGCGTTAATACTGCGAAAATCTGTTTGATGACACTCCGAGAAATTACCATTACCGAGATGCATCTGACTTTAAAAATGTGTAAATATCAAAGTTTAAGCTTTATAAAGTTTCTCTGACAATGACTCAGGCAATTTTGCTTTGTATTTTAATATAAGATACGAGTGCAGATTAACTGACTACGACAGTGCTCTTTATCTGATAAAATACATTTGAAGTAATATTGAAAAACAAAGCAAGATGTTTAATTGTTTAATCAGTTATTCTCTCAAACTTGGTATGCTTAAAGTTACAAAAAAAGTAATAAATTAATATAAGTACGAGCTTTTTTAACAAAATATTTTGATTCTTACCAAATTATTCAATATTAAAGTATGTTTCCTTTCTTCCTATAACCATAGGCCACCTTTCATCGAAATGGTATATTCCATCAAAAAATTCTCAATTTAACATATATCCCCCATCGATTGAAATAAATGTAAAGGTGACCATATTAATTAGAGGGGTGCCGATCATATTCATTTATGTCGAATCCAGAAATCTTTTAAAAAATTATAAAATCCCAAAATTTAAAATCCTGAAAAATCAGAATCCCGAAAAATAGACATTGAGGGGAGAAATTGCAAAAAATGATTTTTGGAAATCCCTTTATTCCTTAACATTTACAAAATAGCGTTTAAATAATGTTTATACATTTCAAACATTCAAAATTCATTAAAAAAATATAAAACCATAATATGGCATAGGCAAAGAGAACATTTAGTAGGCAATGCTCATGCCGGCGTTTCTCGCATTATTGGAAAGTTTCAAAAAGACCAGCAGCACGTGGATAATTAATGTGAATGCTTTCGCCAAGGAGAGTCTTATCCAAAAACAAAAGAAAATGTGTTTTATCGTGATGAAAGGCTTAATAATATAATTAACGCTCGTGAAAACCGAATAGATCTTATGGACGATGTTAGGGTCTTACTCATGATCTTTCATTATAAATTATTCATATATTCTGGTTTTATATTTTCTTAATGAATTTTGAATGTTTTAAATGTATAAACACTATTTAAACCCTATTCGTAAATTTTTAAAAATAAAAGTATTTCCATTCTTTTTTTTTTTTTTTTTTTTCAATTTCTCCCAAAGACTATTTTTGGAAATTTGATACATTCAGGATTTCGACATCCTGGTTTTAAAATTCGGGACTAAATTTACCATATTAGAGTTAAAATCTGCATAGATTTTCCAAGCTTCATGATCGTTTGTTTTGGCTTTTTATCTTTTTGCTCAGCAAATACAAGCCTCAAGAGACACTCAAGGCATAGGCTCACGGAATAAGACTATCGTAAGTAATTAGTACATACTATGGAGAATATGTAGGATGTATAATGGTTGAAAAGAGCTTTGAAAGTTAAGATTGTAAGGGAAGTATTCACTTGGGATTTTGTTCCACAAAGTAACAGTTCTTAGGGAAAAAAAGCTGTCAGAGTGAAATCACATTTTTAACAATGGAATACAATCGAATGCAGATGATTCATTTCTGCGTCAGTGGCATGGCAGGTCCTAGCTATGATGCTCTGATCTGGTGGAACTAAGCAATGTAGCACATGGAACAAAACATAGCATGGAAATAACGATAGGTTTCGTCACAGGAAAGGTATTGCAGGGTGGAAAATGGTTGCGTGACATTTGTAATTTAAAGACAGTCACTGTAATGCCACAAAATCCGTAATAGATTTCCGGAATCAGTAAAAAGATAAATTCTGTTCCATGATACTATTCACATGAGCCAATTCACACTGTTGCTTTAAGCATGTACAGAGATCCAGATTCTTACAATTCGTATAAATTAATTTCCTTTTAATCTCAGCAAATATTGGAAAGATGACTTTTACTCCGTACATTCCGTTCCAGTTGTCATGCTCAAAAATCTCCTTGAAATAATCACGATTTTCTTCCCTTCAAATTTCTCAAGTGGGTCCTTTTTTACGTTTCAATTGACTGTCTTCCTTAAATAAAATGCTTCGATTTGTCATTCTCAAACAGATTTAGACAGTGGAAAGACTCTATTTTTGTTTTTAATCCTTTCAGCATAAGCAAGGAAATACAACCACGAAGGCGCAAGGGTGGGGGGGTTACTGGATGATGGAAATTTTGAAAAAGAAAACAGTATTAAAAAGTGAGAATACAAAAAGAACAGGAATTAAGAAGACAGATAACGACTGGCATTGCATTTAAACTTTTGAAGACCAAAGTTTACTGGAAATAAAGAAGCCAGGAGAGAGCTCCACAAGTGTTAGAGAAGAATTTTTTCTCCTATAATTTAAGGTTGTACGTAGCCACTTTAACTCTAAGATGATGAGACCTTGCCACCACTCTAGTAGTAAACTAAATTTACATTATTCGGACTGCTATCTTCATCTTTGTCATATTCAAAACGTTTCTGCCGTTGTACACTCCGACCATCTTCATGTGATTGGAATTTCGAACACAACACTTTATTTCTATTGTTCTGGTTCCACGTGCCATGCCTCTTCCGGACTTCTTTTTTTATTTCTCACCAAGTTGTTTGCTTCGTCACTGCTGTAGTCTGATATTGAACTCACTTTGGGTCTAATCACTGGATCTAACCAATGCCTTTATCCACTGGGTGGTGTGTCCTTGAGGAACGTTGTGAATATGGCAATATAGAATATAGGGATAACAGTTCGAATAATTTAAATAACCATAGTATCTCATCTCAGATATAGACAGATAGTACCCTTAAATTCACAAAGTCTATGTACCAAAGAGGAAAGGTTATCAGAATAATTATGAAAATATGTAGAGAAAGGCATAGGAAAGTTATTTTACGATGGTGCTAGAGTGAATCAACTCTGAACTGGAAATTAATGTACACATTGATATACATACACAATCTCACTGCTATTAGTCCGATCACAAATTACTAATCGTTAGAAACCACGACTTATGAATTAATCCAGTTTGAGATTATTGAATTATTGAGGTTTCAAAAAGTGTTGATCAGAAAAAAAAGAAAGAAATAAGAAATACCAATTTAACTGGGGGTTTTTTGTGCGATTAATTTAACCATTCAAATAAGTTGTAATTACCACTGCACATTATAATAAAGGTTTTATTAGACGTACACAATGAATGCAATACAAAACTTAGATAATAAAAAGGGTCAAGAAGAATATATAACTAGATTAGTTGGCAATATGAAAAGAAATAAATGAAAAGAGAAAACAAAATGAAAATACAGCATGCCCATAAATTATCTGGACAAACATCTCTCACTTTAACATCTATCTGAAAAGACAAAAGAAATTAAATTTAGAAAGAACAAAATATACAAATTATAACTTCAATACGCGAAGGAGTTTGTCGATAGATCATAACTTGAATGGATAGAATGAAGTGTTGGCGTTTTACAGATAATTTATGAACACCCTGTACTATAGAATAATCGAACCGGTTATCACTCCCCAGCAATCGATCGAGGAAATTAAAATATTGTGCTCATCGACTGAAATAAAACGAAATATGAAAAAACCATATACACGCTCATCAATTACATATTGCCCAATGTATACAAAGTAGTTCTTTTGTCTGCATAAGTAAATCATGAAAACAACACTTACGCAAGCAAAAATAGTTTTTGTTAACATCACCTCATTGTAAACAATTACGAATATATATCTAATTAGATAAAATGTGATTGTATTTCATTCTTTAAAAAATAAAGTTGATAATCAAAAAACTTATTAATTATTTATAACTCAACCTAATATTTGCTTTTAATATTTAGTTTATCGTAAATGAAAATAACCCCGTTAAAATAAAAAAAGCTTTGTAACGTCGATTCATCCAATTTGTATTATTAAATTTCGTTTGGTTTGCTTTATTTTGTTTTACGGCTTATCAACCTCAATGGGTTATTTAATGTTGATTTTCGGTTAGATTATTATGAATACAATAGGTATTCTTTGTAAAAAAACATTTTGTTTTCAAAAATGCATTGCTGGTAATATATAAATATATTTTTTTTTTCAAAAATATATTTTTTTTTTCAAAAATGTATTTATGGCATTTTTACTATAAAAATCTATTTTTATGCTTTCATAGAGTCTTGGTCCTAGTTTAGGGGTTAACTATTTGCTCTTAGGTAAGACCCTAATAGGTGCTATCATCCCGAATTTCGTTTTGTGAATGAAAGAATATCTTAAAGAAGAAGGCGTTTGTAAAAATCATAAGTGTCTAAAAATGAAATATCTTAAATATAAAGAAGTTCATGTATCGTGGCACTTAACGTTAGAAAAAAAAAAGGTTAAGTAAAAGTATTTATGAGCTAACGATAAAATATGAGGCAAAAAATAATTGCTCATTTTGCTTAAAGAGAGAAGATAATAACACGACCATTTTCTTATCAGAAAGCATTGTGTAAGATTAACTATATAAGATATTAATAACTGATTTTCGAAACGTTCTTTGAGAGAAATACGAGAAAGCGGAAAATACCAACATAATATCCAGCATCATTCTTTCACAGCGATACTTTGTAATTGTTAACAAAGTCCATAAACTAAAAATTATGATTTGAGAAAGCGACTTCATTAATCTGAGACATAATTACACGATGTATCATTTTCTTATACTTAATTTTATTTACCATAATGGGTTTTTATGTGATGGGAAATGAGGATTTTTTTTACCTACCCCCACTGATTGTCCCCCACACTATCTATAAGTATACGTTTTGTATGAGAAAAAACTTATATGGATACAAATCCATATAGAATTCTTTTAATACACAAGGTACAGGACAGTACCATATATTCCTTGATTTAATCCTTATCATCCTATCATCATTTCCATGACTGGGTGTGACGTAGGGTCTTAGTGCAGCTGTGCACCTAACCAGATTCCTTCAGAGGTCTCGGCTGCGTGCCAAGATCTGGTTTTTTTTGTGGGGTATCTTCCACAAACAAACCCAGATGAAGAACAACCCTGTATGAAAACCGGATATATATTTATTCAAGTATAGCATGACTTGAGCATGTAGACCTGGTGGAATCCATTCCACTCCAGGTCAAACCACAGCTCATGTCCTCCAACTTGAAACCACCGTCACGGACCGTTGATTTTATGAGTAAAATCTCTTCTGTGTTGACTTCAGTCTTGGTATCACTAACCCACCAGTCATGCCATGTCTTATCTCCTTGGATATACTACCATATGCAAATTCAGAGTTTAGCCGGTTGAAAATACCTTTAATTTTTAATTCTAGGTTGAATTCCACACTAATAAGAGCCTGTAAACAAAATGATTTTCTAGAATTATAGCATGCATATATATTCCTGAGAAAATAGTTTATCGGTATATATATATATATATATATATAATATATATATAATATAATATAATATATATATATATATATATATATATATATATATATATATATAGATAGATATTTTATTTTTACAAAATAGTGCTCAATGTAAATTTACAGAGCATTAATATTATAAATTCATTGATTTAAAATATGTTTTTTTTTCGCTACACAGTTCTAACCATGTTTCAAAAATGGAAGCTAAAAGCCACGAATTTAATTTTGTGATTAAATGAATTACTCCAAAATTCGCTTGAGGATGAAATGGAACTAATGTCTTTAATTTAATCACAAAATTAAATTTGTGGCTTTTAGCTTCCATTTTTGAAACATGGTTAGAACTGCGTAGCGAAAAAAAACATTTTAAATCAATTAATTTATAATATATATATGAGAAGCAATGGAGTATAATTTCACTGTACGTAACATTTAATTTAAAAGTGGTCTCAATACATAGTAGAGCATACTAAATACATGAGAGAGAGAGAGAGAGACCTATGTGCGTGCGTGTATTGATATAGAAGGTGTTACATTGAAAGTTCACTATTAAGGATATTTAATAAAATAAATACTTTCATCATTATTGTGTTAGGGACTAATAGGTAATTGGTATGAAAAGAAAGCATTATGATAATTTAATTGTTTTACTGCAAAATGTTTGCGTAATCCGTGACACTACGGCTAAGGGGGCCCCAACCTGTGCAAATGTTTGAAACGGGACGCTCAGGAAGAAAATGTCAACATCAGTTATGACGATAAAGAAACTAAATCGAATTGCAGGCTTTGTGATGAAAGGAATTCTTGCCACATGTATATATAGATACCTCCACGAGTTCGCTAAAAAAAATTGTTTTCGTCAAGTTTGGCGTCTTTTTCATCATGCTATACTCTTCCTTTAGCGATCTCGTGAAGGTACCTATGTAGATGTGTACCTATAGATATGTTTGATAGAGAGAACTGCACTAACATCACCTGAAATTCCTATCAACATAGAATAAAAGGAGGTATTTGTTATTATTTACTTTGGGTGACATCTTTAATCTCATCTGATATGGTACACAAGTCAAGATTAAAGCTTTTGTCGGGATCCAAGATGACCCTAGTCTTTTCCTATATATTTATGCTGACTTGATGTTTTAGTTTTGGCTCTTCTTTCAAGAGAGATCGCCGGTCAAAAGGTACCAACCTTATTTTTATTTTTTTAAATTTATTTTATTTTTTAATTTACTTATTTAATTTATTTATCTATTTTATTTATGTGTGGTGACACATTACGTCTGTAAAACGTTTAAATTGTAAAGAGACTTTATGTACAGTGTGTGTATATATATATATATATATATATATATATATATAAAATCAAGTTGCATTGAATTCCAACAAGTTGATAATTTTCTTAGTAATTTCTACTGTCTCCTTCATTATCAGGAATTAAATGTTGTCAATATCTTAGACAACAGTGTATTACCTACATCATAGCATTTTTGGAACGTTGCATTTCAGATGTAAATAAGTTATACAGAGATCCTGTGAGTAGCATCATTCGTAAAACGGTTTCACAGAGCTGGACAACATCAGAAATGTGCCTATTAAATATTTTAAGAGTATTGTAATGAATTTATACGCATTTTAAGTATTTATTCACATTTTAAAATGTCGTCCCCTGTGGTGAAAGATATTTTTAATATTGATTGTTTCTTTTGCATAGTAATAGTTCCGGATATTTTAATTGTTATTTAGTGTTTGTTATTATCTTCTATTATTTATGTTAATTGTATTTCAATCGTATAGTGATAGGATGATCGATATGTACACAAAGTGTTCTTGAAGGTATATGAGTGCTGTCTTAATTAGTGTTTAAAGGAAACACTTCTCAATTCATGTAAACACATATGCACTGTTGGGTGAGTAAGCTCAGAATGGTATTAGAAAGAGCATGAATCCATCTTTGCTCGTAGCTATGGTTGGCAGCCAATCTAAAAGAGCAACGAGAAACCACTCCATTTCCTCACCCGCTTGCATGCATCATCTGTTGGTATACGAAGCTATTCCCCACCCTCATCTTTTTACGGGATGTCCTTCGCAAGTGTTTGATTGTTCTTAATAAAGGAATTCCATCGATAAAACTTTTTTGTGTGATTGTTGCTCGGGATTAAATTGTTTCAATGTTTTAGATATTCAGTAAATTTCCTATGGCCGTAATAACTTTGAAATAGTATGGCATTGTTATTGGGGTTAATAATAGGTTGTTCGGTAACTTCTTTTTCATTTTAACGCTTCCAGTTATTCCTATCAAATCGTGAAATGAATGGCCACTCGTCTATATCCTTTCGTACTATCACGGGTGTACCCCGGGCTCCATCCTTGGTCTTACGTGTTTTTAATCTTCATTAATGAATTTCTCGATGACATCAGCTCTCAAGTTGGCATCTACGCTGACGATACCACCATTTACTCATACTTCGATAGTAAGGCTGGTCAGTCTAACAAGGCCAAAATGATGTCAAGATCGTCTTGATGCCTCCAAAATTAAATTTTCCTCTGTTAATCATTTGAAATGCCCTTCTCTGCTTCCATCGGCATGGCTGATGCTATCCTCGAAGAAGGTGACTCATTGTGCGTTCTTGGCTAACGTTTTCAGCTGACGCAAAGCTGAAATGCAAAAACTATATTGAATCCATTGCTAGACCAGCTAAGAAAGTCGGTTCACTGTGTCGGGCGAGAAAATTCTTCTCTCCTGAATCTATAATTCTATTATTCGTCCATACTTAGAATAATGCTGCCATATATGGTACAGGAAGGTACTTGATAATACCTAAAGAATCAGTAATATTATTGCTCCTGATCTGACGGCTCGGCTTCAGGCACTTGCCCACTGCCGTAAGGTTGCCTCTCTGTGCCTTTTTAGAAATACTTTCATGGTAATTGTTCAGATGAGTTATTCGCTATGGTACCTAGACTGTATGAATTTAAAGGCAATAATATTACTGGCGGCGATATCGCATCGATTTACAGTTGTGCTTGCTAGATGTTGGCATAAAATCTTCTAACGGTTCCTTTTCTCGCACATTCTCGCTTGTGGAACTCCCATTCCAGCCAACTTTAATCTGCAAAAATCTAAATGCGTTGCCAATCGCTAGCTACTGTCCACCTGATTGCTCTTTTCTCTTTCTTCTCATTAATAATGGTGCTGTTCCTCACTTCTCCACACCCAGTAACACCTTGTGGGATGGTGGCTGTACTTCCTTGTCTGGGGTGACACCGATTATATATACACACACACACACACACATTCCTTTTACATTTCTTCTTCTGTCATTAATATTTACCTACAAATTTTAAGCAGCTATATTTTTAAAATATGGCCACGGTTGAGTAATGAAATAATGGATAGTGGCTCGGATTGAAGAATTGCAGTTTTTAGTTCATTGCATTCACTTACAGGAAAGTTATAAATCCATACCCACCCACCCCCAGCTATGAGGGAAATACCAGGAGAGAGTGGGCCTTATAGCCTTGGTTGGCAACTGATTGTTTTTCCTACTTATTGGTTTGGTATCTGCTAGGTGATTGAAAAGTAACTCCCTATTTTATGTTAGACTCTCCCGTCTAACTATCCTTTTTACATGACGGGAGAGTCCATTACACATAACCTAGGGAGTTGCTTTTCAATCACCCTGTACAATAAATAAGCGTCACACATCTCAGGAGCAAGGGAAAAATTAACGGCACCGGATAAAAAAACACGACAGGAGTTGAATACTGGATCAATAAGGGCAGTGCACGAAACTACTTTCACACAAGAATATCACACGTAAGGGACGAACGTAACGGAAACACCGGAAACACATGCAAGGAGGAACGAGTATCAGGTGACCCTCCTACTTAAACTCAGAAATCTTTGGAACCGAACATCATACGCTCAGCACGGCACATTCTCCACTGGTGTTTCTTAGAAAATCTGCCTACTTTTATTGAGCCTAAAACATTAGTGGTTGGATAGTACAAACAATTATTTTCGTAACTAACACATCTCGGCTCATTTATGGCGGGGGAGTTGGTAGATATTTTATTTCTAGGTGTAAAGTAGGACATTGGTGGCAATGGTGTTTTCATCTAACTAATGTATTACTATTATGTAGGGGCATTTCTGGGAAGAAAATAGTGTAACTATTTCTGCCGCATCCTGTATTTATATTTAGGAAATTTAATATAAGGAGAATTAATCCGAAAATATATGTACTATAGTTTCAGCGATGAAAACTTTTCTCTTATACACACACACACACACACACATATATATATATATATATATATATATATATATATATATATATATATTTCTGTTGCTTTTACGAACGTTTATTTAATATCTGCAGAGATACATTGAATTAAGTTTAAGCTGGGATCAGGAATTCTGAACATTACAAGTTTTCAAACAGATGGTCATAAAAATGAAATTCTCATTTAAAAGGTGGATTCTTGTTTCTCCAAATGATCTCTTTGTGCAATCGATGGTTCATTTAATCGGAACCTGATATTACGGACCACTAAAGAAATCACTTGAGCAATATAACAGACAAACACACACACACACACACACGTGTGTGTTTATGTGTTTTACTTTTAGTGGATACCAATGTTTGATATAATTTTTATTTCTTTGTTTTTTTGTTTTTTTTTATTTTTTATTTTTATTTTTTTTGGTGGTCGGAGGGATTATTATACTGTATTTCGAATGCCGGCCAACGCTCAAGAGAAAAATTAATGAACATGTTTTCTGTAGTAGGGTTCGTCACTGTTTTAATGAGAAGCCACCATCTAACCTAGTTTCTCCGATATATATTATTAATACAACAATCAGACATACACTCACACAAACACTAGAATAAGTATATATATATATATATATATATATATATATATACACAATGTCTGGACATTGGTAATAACCTACCTTACACTTGGAGATATATATATCGTGATTTTCTAAGCGCGGCTTAGATGGGACACAAGGCTGAAGGTATGGACCACCAAGTGAGAATCGAACACACTACTCGTATGTGTGTGTGTAGACTAGAATAAATATATCGTTATATATATATATATTGTACTTTATTAAAATAATAATATTGCTAATATTATATTTTTATATATCGTATAATATTAGAATATATATATATATATATATATATATATATATATATATATAATATGTGCGCGCTTGTGTGTATAATGTGTATTATTCCTCTATAATATTATTAATGTATCATATTTATATATAATGTCTATTATATTTAGTATTATTTTCTATATCTATCTTACACCAACGATCACATTGTATAATGTCATTGTTGGTTGATTATTCATCTATTATATTGCTGTCAATGTGTGGATGCGTTTTTATAAAAGTAAATAACAAAAAGTGAAATCTCATGAGGAACAAACGTCTACATACAAATATACACGCGCGCCCGTACGTACACGCATATTAGTCTCTGTGCTACAGATGATTTATTTATTTATTATTCTATTTGTACTTCTTCCCAACCCTACAATGAGATCTGGGCCGTTGACCAGAACGGCGCCGGCCCAGCCCTATGCATAACAAAAGTTCTCTCTGGCATTGAGTCAAGTGTTCTCTCCAACCAGCACTCCATCATTGGCTGTCGATTAGCGCGAATGCCTTGAGTACATCCTGCGGACGCCATTAGAAAAATTTCACGTAAACAAGCTACACAAAATAAATATCAGATGGACAAAAGGTGAAACGAGGAGGTAGATTGAAAAAAAAAACGGGGAGGGTCAGAAGAATGAAGAAATGAGAAGAAAAAGAAGGGTAGTTTGATGATACCCAAAGAAAGAAATTAAAGAAATAAACGGTTAAGATGGAAATATTGGCAGAGAAGAAGAAAGAACGAAGATTGTTTTGAAGGTGAATAGTTTAATAATGAAGAAAACAAAAACAAAGACTATGAGGGTTGATATAGAAAAGTGAAAGTTGTAATGCAAAGAAATTTTAAGTTTAGATGCGGGGATATGAAGAAAGAAAAGCAATCCAAGGAAGGAAAGCTGGTAACAATGGTGGAAGATGAATGCAATAAGTTAGATTGACAGAAAAAGAAGCAGCCGTAAAACAGAAAGGTATTGTGAACAATCACTGGAAAATGATGAAAGATAAGGAAGGAAAAGAAAACTGAATATAAGATAAAGAAAAAAGATAAAGTTAGTGATAAAGAACAAACTGTACGGAACGGTAAAATAATGATGATACCTTTGTAGCGTAGACGGAAAGAAAAGAAAGGTAGATAAAAAAAAAGTAAGAAAAAGAAAGAAAGAAACATAAATAAATAAAATGAGACAATTAGAAAGATAAGGTAAAGAATGACAGAGAAAAAAGTAAGACCAATGTAAAAAGAACAGTATGTAATGAGAGGAGGGGTGAGAATGAAAATGTGATCGGAAAAGGGAAAGACGAGTAAATTAGAGAACAATAAACACAAAAGGAGAGTAGTGAAAAGAAATATAAAAATAAAAAGTGGGTGGAGTCATGAAATGAAAGAAGTGAGTGAAAGGGCAGAAAGAAAAAATAAATTAAGATAAAATAGATAAACATGAGATATGTTGTGATAAAAGGAAATGCTTCCTGTCAATATGGCTGCCTTACTTTTGTTTGAAAGCGATTCCATGACGGTTTAATTACGGCGTTTATTTTTCTCTTTTCTTGCCATTTATTCGTTGCGTTTTGCTGTTTCTCATTAATGTTCCTTCCAGATCTGGAAAGGTTAAGACAGTTCTGGATTGCACCCCCATATACTAGCCCACGAAATGCATTTTCGGCATCTGTACACATTCAACAAATTTACCAACTCTAAAATGTGCATGAATAAAATATTTACCGAATGGTTATGAAATGGTTAATTGATGCCCGTGTTTCCAAAATTCATCATAAATGAAATAGGAAAAAAAAGAATTGAATTGTATCGTGCCTAACCTATATAAAGACCATTTAACTTGTGATTCTTATTTTAACATTTATTTTGCGATGCGTTTTATTGGACTGTTTATAAGTTTTGTAATATTCTTGTTTTTATATGCCGCGCCCTTTCAGGATGTGCTTGACCATGACTCTCCAAAGTTTCCGATTCTGTAGAATTCTAATGTGTGTCTTCTTACTATTCCAAACAGTTCTTTGGACACCTCGAGGTGAAGTAATGGTCAGTAACCTTGTCTCGCTAGAACAATTACGACTGAGTAGTGAGTTCGATCCTCAATGTGTCCCCCATGTTTTCGGCCGTGTGCCACATCAAAGGTGCGCTTGAAAAATCACTATCCCAATCAGTTTCTATTCTGCCATTTATTTACACGAGATATTTATTGTCTCCCCATTGAGACGAGATGTGACACAAGGTATTTTGGGTTTTTTTTTTTTTTTTTTTTTTAAGGTGGAGACCCGAGCGCGAACACCCGGGCAAGGGACAAAAATTGTCCACAGTCCGTGCAACCGTCGGTTGTCCTGGCCTCGGTGCGAGCACAGATTCCTTTCTCTGGTGACACGAGTGGGCGTGGCCTCGGGCAGCTGTTCCCTCGGGCTGGGCACCTCTCAGTATAATTTGTCACAGTTTTCACTCTGTCCTTTGACAGAGTAGCCCCTGAGCGCACTCTGCCCAAAGACAGAGACGCAAGATGATAAAGAAACGTGTTATAAATCACTCCAAGGAATAATTCACACGCTGCTATATAATTTACACGCATCCATTTATACAATCTCGTAAACGAGATTACTAAGTGTTTGCTAATGTTATATACTATTGGTATCAATTCCTTCAAGACCCCTTTCCTCATTATGTGTCCCAGAAATTTCAACTGTCTCTTTCTAAGCGTGTGTCTTTTATATTTCCATTTTCCATCAAATTTCTTCGTTGCTCATCTTTTTTTAGCAATGGTATTTTCTAAAATGTGGAGATTCACATCTCTCTTGTCGCAAGTTGCCTCTTCAACTCCAAGCCGATACCCGTTATCCAACCCGCACATCTTTGGAACGTCTTCATTTTCTTAAATGCAGTATCTTCATTGTTTTATAGGTCAAATAATCTCTGATACTTCGACCAGAGTTTGATAGTAAAGATGCCGTTATATGTTTTTTAACCATCACTAATAGTGTATTTCCTGTCATGTTAAGCACATTTTAAAATTCCTTCTCTAAAAATCACCTTGTGGTTCGTTTATGGCAGACCTTGGGATAGATGTTAACTGTGTTTTATAAATTCATTTGCATGCTTTGCTTGAGTAATTCAGTCGGAGAATATCCAGAGGAGACTACAATTTTCAACCACACTTCTTTCGAGATGGGGACTACGAAGTTTATGGAAATTGTTGGGTTTTATTTTCCTAAGTATTCCCTTCCAAATTACAGGGGCTTGTTATTTGGCGGGAAATATGGTAATCCTATAAACAAACAAAAAAAAAAGAAACGTGTACAACCACTAAGGAGCAATGCTCAGATTACATGATCTTGTAAGCATTATGCAGAGTGTAAAAGAATTTCATTTTCAGTTGAACAATGTCAACTCTCTCTTAAATAGGGCGCAATGTGTAATTTCGGAAACACGTTCATGTATCTATGTATTTCTGTGTTTCAAAATTTCTTTACTGTCTTTACCGTTTCTGCATCTGCCGACCTTCTTACAACTTACTATGAAAGGCATGTTCACCTCCGAGTTTGGCTCTTATTCAAGCAGCATCTAAATTGCCCTAATAGAATTTTTCTGTCATTATTTCTCTTGCTTTTTTTCTTAAATTGTCCACTATTTGCTGTATTCAGGGAGCAGTGCTGGTTTGATGATCTCAGATAAGTACTTTTTTTTTCTTTCAAATTCCACTCTATACAGCATATTCCCGGCGATTTTCTTTTTATATTCTTCATTCTTTACGCAGCACTGAGCGCATAGAATCACATTGTTGCATATCGATGACGCATGGAGAGTAGATGGCGGCTGTTGGAATATTAAGAATAAAAGAACGAACCGAAATACGTCGCAATTAGAGAGAAAACAGTGAAAGAAACAAAAACAACAAAGTATAAGTGTGATTGATTTTGCAATTTGCAAACTTTTCAGTTTATTTTCTTTGTTCATTTTCTTTTATTCTTTCTTTCCCCACTCGTGATATGTACACGTCTTTTTTTTATATATTTTCCATTTGCTGCTTATTTTTTTCTAGTTTTTATTCGTTTTTCTATTTACTTGTGATATCGCAAGTCCTAAGTGAACAATAGGAAAGATTCAAATGCTTTCCTCAACGGAAAAGGTTCTTTCCTTAATTCAGATTGTTATTCAACTTTTTGGTTGCTTATAATGTAAATATCTTTCATACGCACGGATCTAATATGCACTTTGAATATTGTTAAACTTCTGGGATAGAATTTCACCAAATTTCTTAATGTCTTAAAAACAATCAAAAAAGACATTCTCATAAATTTTGTAAACTGAATTCCAATATTCAGATGCTGTATTGTAAAAATGCTTTAATCCTTGAAGATTAAGAGATTATTTATTCATATATATATATATATATATAGGATGACAATAAAATCGCTATCTTGCAGTTCGAACAGTATCGGTAATTAATTTACTATTGTTTACCGTAGTATTTTATTGCTATTAACCAGAACCAGATAATAATACATTTCTGGACTGTTGATTACTTGCTTTGTCTTAATTGTTATTGTAAGTAACTATATAGTGACTTTATGCCACCCTCTCTCTTTCTCTCTCTCTCTCTCTCTCTATATATATATATATATATATATATATATGTATATATGTGTGTGTGTGTGTGTGTAATATTCTAAATCGAATTTCAAGTGGGAAATGATCGACTATGACTGCTAGTTTCCTACGCTTTCATACAATGTTAAGGCGACTGTTGACTGTTTTGTATAAAATAGGAACCCTTATACTCATAGGCAATTCGATGTTGGTTAGAGTGTAGCCAAACAAAATCTCATGGTTGAGGGTAATTTATCCGGGCAAGATCAAAAACAACCGTAACTATCACAATGAGTTAAAAAAAACAAACACCTGAAATATTTAATCAGTGCGTCAAAGAAGTTCTTGATGGCTTAGGAAACAAAAGTACCATGGAAAAGGAATTTACTGCTTCAAGTAAAAAGTGCTTAACAATATCAGCCCCTTAACTTCACCCATGACACAGCATTATATCTGAATTTGGACTTCACTGCACTTTATATATAATGCAATGAAAATCAAATTTTGGTCGATTATATTTTGTTCAGTTTGGGCTAAATATCTGAACTCTTTCTCCTTGGATAGTAACCGATCTAGGAAAAGTAGTAAACTCTAAATTCAAAGCATGTCTATATGGAGATGAAATTACAGACTTTATTTGACATTATTCTAGCGAGGTTAAAATTAATACCAGCAAAATATGTAATTGTCTTTTCAGAAATTTCCTGTCAAACTATGCACCATTTTTCAGTGTTTCCGAAAGTTGCGTCTAGTCCTACATAATACTTCATGTCTACAATCATGCCTCTCCACAACATCCTGTCCTTTGTAATATATTTTTCTATCTCGCCTAATCTCCATTCTACCAGCCATGTACACAAGATCGTTAGGTAGGTCATGCTCTTATTCCGCTGTTCTCCTTGCCGTCACTATATCCTGTGAGTGTTAAATTTTCGAACTCCTCTTTCCTCATTATGTGCCCTATAAAATTTCAGCTCTCTCATTCTGATGCTACCGATAAATATACTTTTTGTTTTAAATTTCTCTCAAACTTCGATTCTCACTTGTTCATTCTATGGAATTCTCAGCATCCTTCTGTAGAACA
>CAHIKZ030002179.1:3682500-3695000 GCA_903632075.3 Acanthosepion pharaonis | reverse complement strand
ACACTACCTGTTGGTGGATCTCCGTTCCGTTTACTTGCTTCCCCGATGAATACAATCTTCATAAATTTAAACGCAGCGTCAATCACCATCTTCTATTTTCTTAAATTCCGTTCAGCTTTTATCCTTTTCTTAATCCCGCTATACTTAATATTTTCTCACCTTCATTTTCTGTAACCCTCTGATTCGAGTGAAGGGATGAAAAAAAAATACTGCGTTTTCATTTTTTTTTTTCAGTTTCTAGTTTAAACAATGTTAATAGGCTTTTAAAAAACACAAATTTAATTTCGCAGAAGTCTAAATTCTAATATTTTATATTTAAGAGTTTTAACATATTTTAATTCTTGATTAAAGGCTAAACAGAAATCTATTTCATATTGTATTTAAATGACTCATTAATATTCTAAATGTTTACAGAAACCTGAACTCCTTTTTGTTGCTCTTCGAGTTGTTAGCACAAAAAAAAGGTTGAAATCTTGTATAGCAGACCACATATACAATGCTAATAGCAGACTTTATTCTCTTTTGGGTGAGGTCTAAATATGAAGAAACTGAAAGAGTGCAACAAATGTCAGCTTGTGTACCAGATGCATTATCCAGGTAAGCATAAATCCCAGCACCCAGCGATTTCCTTAAATTTTCATAAATATTGTCCTACGTGGTGTTTATATATTGAGGTACAGATAATGACAGTTTGAGTGGAGTTCAGTACAATTGACACAAAGGTTTATTACTGGAAAGAAATCAATCCGAAAATTCGTGTCATATTCTTAAATACCTTTGTCAAATCGAAAATTTCATAGAGATGTCATGCAGTAAACCGTTAAAAAATATATAAACTATCAGCACTATACAACCGCTCCCTCAGATCGATATTGAAAAAAGCCTTTAAGTAACACCTGGGGGTTTTGGCAAAGGTCTTCCTTCATTGAACATTGTGGACTGGTGCTACAAAATAACAAATAAAGAACTGTACCAAATAAAAGAAACGTCATCACTAAGAAATACGAACAGCAACAAAAACTAAACAGATAGCATGTGGAACTCGAATAGAAAATAATGACAGAATCAAAATGTTGGCATTCCAAACTATTTCAAATAAATTGGTCGGGAGGAAGCACCCCACCCATCAATACTGGAAAGAAGGATAACAGCTACTGGACTTGAGAGACCTGTTTTCCTTTTTTTTTCTTAAAAAAAAAAAAGAAAAAAGAAGGATGATTTTATAAATTTCAACAGAAAGCAATACTGGATCCTCGGTCAATGAATTACAAATCTTTCCTTATAGGTAAATGGCTATTAGTATTATTACCATTTATTCATTTAAACAAACACAAGTGTTAGCCATTCAAAACAGGTTTGCACTTAATTTAACATTCTATAAATTTCAACAAACATAAGAACATCGATTGACCATGATATAGATTTTAATCTTATGACAAACATGACCGTTGAGACATATTTTATATTTTACCCGGCGTAGATCGGTATTTTAGCTAGTGTTACCATGATCTTTATTATCGAATTGGATTTGTGTTCTATTAAATAAAAAGCGTAATATATGATGAATTAAAAAATAGTGTATAACAAGCAAGGGATAACTAAAAAAAATCGTACAGTTTCGATTCTCTGAATACATTAAAGAAATGGATGATTTTATTCATTCATAGAATGGCGCATGACAGAAACCTCTCGGGATAAGACTAGAACAAACAGCTTTGAGTTGCGCTAAAAGCCCAGTGTAATATGGCGGATTCTTTTCCACGCGACTGTTTACACTGCGCATGTAAACTTCGTCCAAAGCCGAGCGACAGGAGCTCACCGAACGCGCATATCATTTAGAGAAGATTCAATTACTGTCCTCAGCGGTCAAAACTGTTTTCTTCCAAAACTGAATCACTTGCACATGAAGCTCAAAAGGACAAGCGAATGCTATTAATGACGACAAAGTGAAAGCTAATATCGATTCGGGCCAACTCTAAACATGTTAGGCTCTTTATCATTAGGTTTAATGCAAACAATGTGACTATTCATCCGGATATACATCGGATCGAAAAAGCATGCAGATGAAGAAAATCGGTGCCTCTTGAACTTCGTCGAATAACAAATGTCGAAAGACCACTGATTTCTTTGGCGCTTTAGTAGATATCGATTTTAGTTGATATCGATTATTGACCGGAGAGAAAGACAGGGCTCAGCAAAGTCTTAGCGAGAAACCTGTGCCTCGACCATTATATGGCCAAATATCACCCGAAATGACTATCTTTTGTTGACCATAGATTACGGTGTGCGCATTAAAAATATTCTCAAACCAAAAGACGTTTAGCTGAAGAATGCATTTGTTCAACCCCTAAATCTGTTTAACAGAAAACGGATTTAGATTAGAAATCAGTGTCTTCGAAATTCTACCGAAGCAATTTAGTTGATTGAATCTTTTTCCTTTCTCCTGTATTTGTTCTGCTGTTTACAAAAGCTGTCAAGATTTTTTTTTTTTTTCAGAATACATTTTGAGGGATGAGGATTTTGGCTACTGTATACTATTTTAAATGAGAATTTTCTAGTGTATAGTATTTTAAATGAGGATTTCGGCTAGTGTACACTATTTTAAATGAGGATTTTGGCTACTGTATACTATTTTGTATGAAGGTTGTGGCTACTAATTTATAAAGTGTTTCAAACGCAAAACGCAACACTTTTACTTATTATTTTCAACGTCTTATCAACAACTCTTTGAAGGTTATTTAAAGCCAGAAAATATGTTTAAATTGTACGAATATTTTATGAGTGCGATAATAATGGTGGAATGATACAAGTCTTACTAATTAACCCATAGCTGGGAGGAGAAGAGATATATTCATACATTTCCCAACGACTTTCCCGTAAGTGTGTATAACGAAGACAACGGAAATTGCAATTCTACTCTCCGATTAACAATTCCTACATTACCCATTACACCATCCGCTTACAGCACCTGGTATTCCTAAGAGGCCATCCATTGTGGTACTGACCAGGCTTGACGTTGATTAACTTTAGTGATTATACGGGAACCGTTTTTTCAATATGATATGGCCATAAACCCACAAAACGGAACAAGTTCTCACTCTATCACCCCTTCTTTTCAACAAGAGTAGAGGTTTATCCCTTATTTCCTGTTTAGGCTTGGGTTTCCGGTTCCTTCACTTAAATTCTTCTCATTTTATTTCACTCCCAATTGACCATTGCGTCTAAGCGGTATTACCTCCTTGCTTGGAACGAAATGATTAAAAAAGTGAATTCTTATTTACTTTGACATTATGCAACGAATTTATTCTATAAATTTGATAACAATCAGGAAAGGCAAAGTAATCAATCCGTGATCAAATGTTTCACAGGTTTTAAGTTTATACTCATTTCTTGTAGATAACAGTAGTATTTAAGATTTTACAAGTATATAAGAACGATATAAAAGTGTAGCATCCATCTTTTAAGATTGATGTGAAAGTTGTTATCGAGACTACTGAAACTTGACAAGACATTGATTCATTTTTTAACTGAAATGGAAATTACTTTAAGGACTAATGTGATCACGGGTGTCCACAGCGTCTTGTTTTTTAATAATTGTTAACTTTTCATTGGGAGAGACGATGCAATATTTCCCTGTGTTCGTATGCATGTTTTTCAATTCAAAGTTGTCTATTCCTCTGTATGGTGCCTGTGACCTGCAATAAAACTGAATGTTGTTTTTTTTGTTTTTTTTCTTCCGCCGTTTTCGTGTTCTGGAATTACTTACAGGAAACCTACAAGTGCCAAAGTTAATATTAATTATAAATACTTTATTTGAAGATACAGTATCGAAAATGAGATCACATATGTTTAAAGATCGTGATTAAAAGCAATATACACGCTTCTTAAATATATTTATAACATCGCTAAATGTTAGCTCCTGTACTTGGCAATTTTGCTTTAACACGCACACACACACACACACACATATATATATATATATATATATATATATATATATGGTTGAGCGATTGTATTTGAATATGACTGTTTGCTAGAGATAGACAATACCTTTTGAAGACACCTGCTCAAGAACATTTCTGTTCAGCACCCACAGAGCTCACCAATGGATTATACTGCAACTTTGCTGAGCGTACCATAGTTAGTTTCTGGGAAAGAATGTATTATTTGCCGCGATGAAAAGTCTGAAGAAAACCAATACGCTCAAACTCTCGGTCACGATGACTTGTGGCTTTGTGCCAGGACAATTATTGACGAACAATTCCGTTTGCCCAATGATTGGGTCAACGCGTGACATGGATTTCAGGCATTTGCTTCACGCTTGGATCCACCCCGAAGTCGATAAGATCAGGAAATGGCCTTCCTGATAAAGCGACAAGGGTGAGATTCGAATCCAGGATCTTATAGTCGGAAAGCGAATATTCTACCCATTCGACCATACAAGCGTATCTGGTGGATAAGACGATCAAAGGTTGAAATAGATTTTGAAAAGTAGTTATACACGAAGATTAAATGAATAAGAAAGCATAGAGAAAAACTAGACATTTGATGAGAAATAAAAAAAAAAAAAAATTCCATCAAAAGATAGACATTAAAAATAACTCGTCGGGTGACAAAAGTCCTATCCGTCTTAGCCGACATTTTTTTTTTTTTTTTGAAAGTGTTGACGTTTACTAGTTTCAAACTATTAAAGAAAAAATACAACCTAAATTATGCTCGTCTGTAAAAGAAAACTAGAAAGTTAGAAATGAATTTATGGAATTATTTATTTGCATTTTAACATTTATTTTGAATCAATTTTTCTACGCTTCTATGAAGAACATTCTTTGAGAGAATCATTTCATTGACAGTTTGAATAGTGTTTGTTTTTGTTTTGCTTTTTTGGTGTGGCATTGTTATGTTGGCGAAGGTAACTGTTTTAATGACCTTAATGGACGTTGTTGGCATGACGTTGAATGAGATGACTTCTGACGTTTGAAGGAAGAGGTCAACTGAACTTTTTTTTAGAATTCTGTTCCAGTAATAACTTTTCTTCTTTGATGATTATGAACATCTGTATGCTCACGGTTGTTTGTAAATGCGCGCGCTTATTATAACCGTTGCTCTGAAAGAATTTTAAATTGCACGAATTCCTAATGTCAAATCGAAATTATTATCTTTTGATAATGAAAAAAAGTAGAATAAATAAAATATTCAAACAAAGGCTAAATGCACAGAATTAAATCTTTGAAAGTTTGACTTGAACACTACAGAATGATTTCTTCATGAAGAACAGCATTTCTTTTATGTGCCATGCGCTTTGAGGGCATGAGCGATTATAACTCTCCATATCTCTGACCTTTGTTGCCCAGAGTAAACTTTCTCCTGTTTAACATCTCTTATTATCTGCTTTATGCTTTCGTCAAACTCGCCAAGTAGTTCATTCAATCTTTTACTCTGTATCTCATGTTTTCGTTATGTCCTGTGGCTATTAGATTCTCCAGGATCTATTGCAGCTGTCCATACTTCTGCCTTTTCCTGCTCAAAGTAATTTTTTAATCATTTCAACCAAAGCAAGGCAGTGAAGCCACTAGGATGCAAACGGTGTGTTAGAGAATACGAGAAAAAAATATACTATTAAGGAAAGAAGACAATAAAAGAAGAAAAATTGATAAATGTTGTAACTGAGTTATCAAAAACAACAGTAGAACATTGGAATTGGCTTACCAAGTTTATTACCTTTTGGTACAGGGAAAAATAATGTAGAGTAGGAAATAGGTAAGAGTCGTAAATGACTGTTTTCAGCAAATGCTGCTGCTGTTCACCTTGACGTAGAAGTAGCAGCCGACTTCAACCTTGTAGGGAAATATTCTCCCTCACAACAATAAGACAGAAGGTAACGATTGGTAATCCATTTATACTTTTGAAGATCAAAATTGACTGGTAAGCAAGAAACCAAAAGAAGCTTCCACAAGCGAAAAGTCCGTTAGAAAAAACTGTTGGCATAGCACTAACGGTAACATCTTGTCATTTCAACTGTAATATGATGAGACCTTACCGCCAACCTAGTACTTCGCTTGAATTCATAAAGTCTAAGTACCATAGCGGAAATTTATTAGAACAATTACCATGAGAGTATTTCTAGAAAATTCACGAGGAAGCTACGATATGGCGGTGGGAAATATACTGATACCAAGTCAGATTATTCCAGATTATACTTTGGCTTTTATCAAAGATAGCTAAATATATAGCTGGAGCAATAAACTAGATATAGCCGTAATATTCATCTTGTGGTCGTTTCACATCACTCATTGTCCGTGTTATTCCCAATAATCAGTTTACTCGCTATTTACCTGTGGCGGTTACCTTCCCCAGGTCCTATTTATTCATGCGCCCCAGGTATTACAGCAATTTCGTTGTTTGTATGTAACAGTTACTTAAAATATCTCCGTTGCTCACACATTCTGTACATTTGGTATTTTCAGCATCTGACAATAGAACCACATTGCTTCATGTTAATGAAACTAGTACTATATTCCTTTACCAATTACGTATCAGTAAAACTGTAAATTAATGATGAAAAGGCATTTATTTTACGCAGAAATTATTTATTATTATACGTAAACTCTGTAATTTCAATGCACTTAAATCATAGGTAAATTTACCCAAAACAGATTGAACATTATATATTGCAAAATAGAAACTGGGCTAATAATTTCATGAAGCGTTCTTAGATATGTTTACCGATATATCTTCGGTTTTATATCTACATTCCAATAATATCTTTTTCTATATCATACTTATTATAAAACCCAGGTTGTGTGTGTGTGTGTGTGTGTGTACGTTTATATATTGGATCGGATTTCCTACATTTTTCAACCGACTTCAACAAAACTTCACAGGACTACGTAAAATTACCTTGCGGTGGTTCTGACAGCACCAAAAATTGGAAAAACAATTGTTTTTGCACGAAATCAATTTGAAAACACGATTAAGATGCATTAATGAAAGAGGGACAACTCATATCGAGTTATACTTATTATAAAACCCAGGTTGTGTGTGTGTGTATGTGTTCGTTTATATATGGGATCGGATTTCCTAAATTTTTCAACCGATTTCAACAAAACTTCACTTTTTTTGGCAGGTAGTGTTTCTTATTGTCTTGCACACTTTTTTTCTTTATTTTTACATTCAGAATGCTTTAAAAATTCCATTTACAAGACAATTGTTTATAATAAAATTCTATTCAATCGGTAGACTCATAACGATTGAAAACAATGTTTTTGTTTGAGTTTGACCAATTCGTAAAAAAAAAAAAATAATAATTAAGACATGCGTGTCCGTCAATCTTAAACAATAATCTTTGTCAATTTTAGTTTTCAGTCTTTATGATGGTCGATACTTGATCTATCTCTTATTACTGTTACATCCCCGGCCAACGCCGGGCTCTACTGCTAGTCTGTTATAATAATCACTTTAACATACATATTTTGATATACAAGAGATGGTCAATGTTTTTAACTTGACACAGATTTGATTTTTTCCTATTTTTTCTACTGTATAATGTTAGATCGATCTGATTAATCTTCAGCAGACAAATGTATTAACAATGAAGATATTGATTGATTGATTGATTGATCGATTCATTCATTTATTTTCTACGGTTTATAAACCCTTACCTGGTTATTAAAAAGCAGAAAATATTTTTATATTGAATTTTTTTTTTTTTTTTTTGAGAGCTAATAATTATTTAGTGATACCAGTCTTACTAATTAACCCATAGCTGGGAGATCATTTGCGCGTAAGTGAATATAATGATGCGATAATTGTCCGATTACAAATTGTGTGTCATTATCCATTACACCACACCACCTTACACATCCAGTCTTAGAAAACATCGTATTCCCGAGCGGTTACTTATAGAGGTACTGACCAGGCTTGACGTTGCTTAACTTGGGTAATCGAACGGGAACTAATGTTACAGCGTGATGTGGCCGTAAACCTGAACGAGATGTATTAGCTGAATCGTATCAATGTTTTGTTCTTTATTATGTTACGGATATGAATGTAATATGTTTACTATTAGATCACACTGAAATCATTGGTTTCCGTTTGATCACCTGAGTTAAGCAATTAAGATTATGGTCATGACTTAGAAGGGTGGCTGCTTGGGAATACTCGGTATTGTAAGCAACGGCAGTGATCATACATTTGGGATAAGATTTCGGCCATTAACGACGTCGCCAGTGTCTCGAACTGTATACAGCACAAGTAGACTCTAATTATCTTGACTGGCTTTTTTCATTTGATTAAGGGATGCTTGTACTGAGTGTCCGCACTGTGTTGCACATGCAAACAATCTCAAATTTATCATTGGGCTTTTGAAGGAGTGGTCTGTTTTATGGCTGAACTCGTTTAACGAGTGATGATTTTTTTAGTTTGTTATACCTTAAAATTGCTCTCGATATATACAAATTATATATCGTTTTCATATATATATATATATATATATTAATTTTACATGCCGAAAAATTACTCAACTCTAATTGTTCATATCAATTTCTTTTTATTTCAGCGAATTCGAAGTTTCTTGGAAGTGTCTATTTCAAGAGAATAGACGCCTAGAAAAATGGATACTTCGAAGAAACTTCAAATTCGGGCATAATAACAGCAAGAAATTGATATGAACAATTAAAGTTAAGTAATTTTTCTGTATATAAAAATAATATAATCAATGCACTATTTTAATATTAGTATTATTCTAATAATTTTAATATTGAGCGCTATATGAAAATATTTGCTTTACTTTTGAACTATTATATTAGACTCTTTATATATATATATATATATATATATATATATATATGAATTAAAAATTCACAACCTCCCCTCCCTTTCGTGCTCATTTTTAGTCGATCACCGTAAACATCGCTTTCATATATTATATATATGGTGGGGGCATTTTGTCATTTAAGGCTTCGCCGGATGAAAGCGATGTTTACGTTGATCGCCTTGTGAATTTTTAATTTATATATATATATATATATATTGTATATATAGTAGGATCGATTTCATTTAGTTTATTTTCCTTTTTGCTGATGTTTTTATCACTTTTGTTATTAACTATCCCAGATATATCCAAAGTCTGTTCAAATTCAGTTCAAAATTACCTGAAAGTTATCCGGAGTGACAAGCACCTGATGAAGACCGCATCATACAATGCCCGAAACTCCGTGGTGATAAACACAGACATCAGGACTATATGATTTTTAGCAATATTTTCGTCCGTTACATCGACTGATAATCTTCAACGGTTTATCGAACCAGGTAACCTTTCAGAGAATTTCTAACTGAACCTTACTATTTAATCTAATCCTATAGATTATTCTCGATGCAGTGTACCTATCTAAGGATATCTGGTCCTTTTACCGCCATTTCTTTACTACCCGACTCAGAGATTGAACTCAAAGTTACTGTGGCACTGAATTCCTGAACCAACACTTTTGGCTACTGTCCCACAGCACAACGGCTAAAATGTTCTGATAATAACAAAAGCGAGGACATTATTCCGACTCAAATATAAATAATACCAAACTGATCTCTGAAAGCATTTCAATTTAAAATTCGATTTTTATATAACAAATACTATTTGTAGTGGCTTCGGACGTCTCTTCAGAATCAACATAGCACTCATTTCGAACAGAAGGAAATATCGATAATGACCCCAACACCCAACAACGAGGACGATATATTTATTTATATACAACTAAAGGCCTTGGGCATAACTAAACTCCCACGCCAGTCCATCTCCTTGTCCCTAACCCAGACTCATTATCAAACCGAGGTGTCCCCTTAAGTAGCCCCGTACATTTTCATCGACTGCTATCTAAACTAAATACAAAAATCCCCATTCCGAGACTGTCTAAGGCTGAGGTGGACTGGCATATGGTTGTGATGGTCTGAAAAAGACTATAACCACACACACACATATATATATATATATATATATATATATATATATATATATATATATAAGGCAAGATGTGTGTGTGTGTATCGAATGCACGGCCGCAATTTTCGACGAATTTGCACCAAAATTTACATGCACATGCTCCAAGTTAGACGAAAGGGCAAGACTGACTTTGCATTTCCCAACTCCCATCGATAGTGGAAATCATCGATTTTTTCATGCTTCTACAGCAGTTTTCATGTAGTTTGCGGCCATTTTTTACTGGCCAGAGTGAGAGCCAATAGCTGGCTGCCACGAATAGGCAGGAAGGTTCTACTGGCCAGCGTGAACGCCAACAGCTGACTGACACGAATGTTAACTAGCATGCAAAAAATATCGATAGCTGCATTCGTCACAAGTGGGAAAAATTTAAATCTGCATGGCACTTTACTCCAATTGGCTCATTCGCTTGCTTAAACTCAACGTTGATTCTGATTCCGCAGAACTGGGTTGGGTGTGAAAAAGTATTTGTTGTTATCATTCTTTTTTTCATTCGGTTTTTCCAGTTATGAGTCCTTTTTTAAAGCTGATCGTTTTGTGTTCATTTTGTTTAGTTCTTTTTTCGTGACAGATTTGATGTTTAGTATAGAGCTTAGAAAAAATTCGCAATATGAGATAGGCAAGAAGTAAGGTATGTAGCAACATCAGCACGGCAAAGGAATGGCAAAAATATTTTAAGTCAAGTGATAGCGATTGCTGTATGAATTATACGATTTTCGAATTAAGGACGGGCAACGCCGGACCATGCTGCTAGTATACACACACACACACACACACACACACACACACACACACACAGAGGGTCTGATGGATAAATTGTCGTTTAAATTACGCAAGAATTAAAATAACGCCAATATTTCATTTTAACAGATATATTTACCAAAATGACACAAAAATATCTTGAAATACTAAAAAGTAAATAAGACTTCGAAATTTGTTACAACTCTTGTGGAAGTTTTCCTTGTTTAAGTTGGTGAACGCTGCCATAATTCTTATCTTTGGTGTTAGAAGGAGCTTTGTTGTTCTCTCGCTTAACTGCGTCCCCACACATAATTATCAAGTGAGTTGCAGTCTGGGGAATTAGGTGGCCAGATGTAAGGGATGATGGGATCACAGAAATTGTCTTATACTCATGACTGGGTTCTTCTGGTTGTGTCTCATGGTGCAGATACATGTTGCCAGACACAGGATCTTCCAGCAGTCACCCTCTTGGTTCAGAGCAGAACTACCTTCTTAAGGCACTTGATGTTGGTCTTCGTGTTGAGTCTGAGGCTCTTTTCTTATCAGAATTGAGTTTTCTAAGGTGCCGTACTTTGTAATCACCATTAGACTCATTGAACTCTTTCTGAATCCTCTGCATTTTCCTCAGATTAACTCCCAATTTCTATGATATAATCGTATTGGAGCTTCCGGCGCGAATACCAAGCATTAAAGCATGCCATTTACAAATTTCTTTTCGAGTGAATTGCGTCATGGTGCTCTTTTTCTCACAGACGGTGCTCAACTGACCCTGCCATAACGTGCAGTCGGCAAAATAAAAAAGAACGGGCATGCGCGAAATTAAAAATATAAAATGGCGACAATTTACTAATCCCACCCTGAGTATATATATATATATAATGGACAAAGTCCGACAATTATTTAAAGACATTTTTATGTTTAACATTCTTTTTTTTATAGATACAAGTATTTTAAGTAAATGCTCTGTTTATAATAAACTGTATTAAATAACATTTACCGGCCTGTATGTCCGAGAAATTTTCATAGAAAATATCCATCCTTCGACAGGATTCGAACCTGTATCCTGTACGAAACCATCATATAGCCTGACGTGCCTTACCGCTCGGCCACAAAGGATCGTTCGGTTGGCAATGTTGAATTTACGTATTTTATTCCGTTCGAACTCTGGCTTCGGTTGTTTAAAACAAAAATATGTCTCAGTGAAAATCCTATGTAATTTTATATTGATTAATGAGAATTAGTTTCGACTTGTTGTATGAATAAATACCAGTCTTTTAAGCTTCAATTGTCGGACTTTGTCCATTTCATAATGTATGACGTCATTTGTTTACATTTGATACGCCATGAGCAGTTATGAATGTACGTGAGAGATTCATGGAAAATTAAACAAATGACAAAATCTATTTTCAAATGGTGATTTCGAGGTCTTTTTCCGAGGTTCGAGGGTATTGTTTTGAGGGAGCTTTTATTTAATTCACTGGTTATTCTGTTGCGAAGAAACTATTTCTCATTAATCAATATAAAATTATATAGGATTTTCACTGAGACATATTTTTGTTTTAAACAAGAGAATCCAGAGTTCGAACGAAATAAAATACGAAAATCATTAAAAAAAAGAATTTGGCAAAAACATATCGTTCTCATTTGGAAACGTTTATCATTTTGGAGCAGTTTTAGTTAGATCTTTATTGAAACAGCTTTTTATTGAATTTCTTTTTTTTCCTACAGTTGACATAACGTCAAAGGCGTTGCTTTTAAATATCTATAGACA